>CM046396.1:17500-22500 GCA_025413875.1 Rhododendron molle | reverse complement strand
AGGGTTTAGGAGTTTAGGGTTTAGGGTTTTGTAATTTAGGAGTTTAGGGTTTAGGGTTTAGGAGTTTAGGGTTTAGGAGTTTAGGGTTTAGGGTTTAGGGTTTAGGGTTTAGGGTTTAGGAGTTTAGGGTTTAGGGTTTAGGGTTTAGGAGTTTAGGGTTTAGGGTTTTGTAATTTAGGAGTTTAGGGTTTAGGAGTTTAGGAGTTTAGGCGCTTGTAATTTAGGAGTTTAGGGTTTAGGGTTTAGGGTTTAGGAGTTTAGGGTTTAGGCAATTTAGGAGTTTAGGGTTTAGGAGTTTAGGAGCTTGTAATTTAGGAGTTTAGGGTTTAGGAGTTTAGGGTTTAGGGTTTAGGAGTTTAGGGTTTAGGAGTTTAGGGTTTAGGAGTTTAGGGTTTAGGGTTTAGGGTTTAGGGTTTAGGGTTTAGGAGTTTAGGGTTTAGGAGTTTAGGGTTTAGGAGTTTAGGGTTTAGGGTTTAGGGTTTAGGGTTTAGGAGTTTAGGGTTTAGGGTTTAGGGTTTAGGAGTTTAGGGTTTAGGAGTTTAGGGTTTAGGGTTTAGGAGTTTAGGAGTTTAGGGTTTAGGGTTTAGGGTTTAGGAGTTTAGGGTTTAGGGTTTAGGGTTTAGGGTTTAGGTTTAGGGTTTAGGGTTTAGGAGTTTAGGGTTTAGGGTTTAGGGTTTAGGAGTTTAGGGTTTAGGGTTTAGGGTTTAGGGTTTAGGGTTTAGGGTTTAGGAGTTTAGGAGTTTAGGGTTTAGGGTTTAGGGTTTAGGAGTTTAGGAGTTTAGGGTTTAGGAGTTTAGGGTTTAGGAGTTTTAGGGTTTAGGGTTTAGGAGTTTAGGGTTTAGGGTTTAGGGTTTAGGAGTTTAGGGTTTAGGGTTTAGGAGTTTAGGAGTTTAGGGTTTAGGTTTAGGGTTTAGGAGTTTAGGGTTTAGGGTTTAGGGTTTAGGGTTTAGGGTTTAGGAGTTTAGGGTTTAGGAGTTTAGGGTTTAGGAGTTTAGGGTTTAGGCAATTTAGGAGTTTAGGGTTTAGGGTTTAGGGTTTAGGGTTTAGGAGTTTAGGGTTTAGGGTTTAGGAGTTTAGGGTTTAGGGTTTAGGGTTTAGGAGTTTAGGAGTTTAGGGTTTAGGAGTTTAGGGTTTAGGGTTTAGGGTTTAGGGTTTAGGAGTTTAGGGTTTAGGGTTTAGGGTTTAGGGTTTAGGGTTTAGGGTTTAGGAGTTTAGGGTTTAGGGTTTAGGAGTTTAGGGTTTAGGCAATTTAGGAGTTTAGGGTTTAGGGTTTAGGGTTTAGGGTTTAGGGTTTAGGGTTTAGGAGTTTAGGGTTTAGGGTTTAGGAGTTTAGGAGTTTAGGGTTTAGGGTTTAGGGTTTAGGGTTTAGGAGTTTAGGGTTTAGGGTTTAGGGTTTAGGGTTTAGGAGTTTAGGGTTTAGGAGTTTAGGGTTTAGGGTTTAGGAGTTTAGGGTTTAGGGTTTGAGTTTAGGAGTTTAGGGTTTAGGGTTTAGGGTTTAGGAGTTTAGGGTTTAGGGTTTAGGGTTTAGGGTTTAGGAGTTTAGGGTTTAGGGTTTAGGAGTTTAGGGTTTTAGGGTTTAGGAGTTTAGGGTTTAGGGTTTTGTAATTTAGGAGTTTAGGGTTTAGGGTTTAGGTTTAGGGTTTAGGGTTTAGGAGTTTAGGGTTTAGGGTTTAGGGTTTAGGGTTTAGGAGTTTAGGGTTTAGGAGTTTAGGGTTTAGGGTTTAGGGTTTAGGGTTTAGGGTTTAGGAGTTTAGGGTTTAGGGTTTAGGGTTTAGGGTTTAGGAGTTTAGGGTTTAGGGTTTAGGAGTTTAGGAGTTTAGGGTTTAGGAGTTTAGGGTTTAGGGCCTAGGAGTTTAGGGTTTTAGGGTTTAGGAGTTTAGGGTTTAGGGTTTGAGGTTTGTAATTTAGGAGTTTAGGGTTTAGGGTTTAGGGTTTAGGGTTTAGGAGTTTAGGGTTTAGGGTTTAGGGTTTAGGGTTTAGGAGTTTAGGGTTTAGGGTTTAGGAGTTTAGGGTTTAGGGTTTAGGGTTTAGGGTTTAGGAGTTTAGGGTTTAGGAGTTTAGGGTTTAGGAGTTTAGGGTTTAGGGTTTAGGGTTTGAGTTTAGGAGTTTAGGGTTTAGGAGTTTAGGGTTTAGGAGTTTAGGGTTTAGGGTTTAGGAGTTTAGGGTTTAGGAGTTTAGGGTTTAGGGTTTAGGGTTTAGGAGTTTAGGAGTTTAGGGTTTAGGGTTTAGGGTTTAGGAGTTTAGGGTTTAGGGTTTAGGAGTTTAGGAGTTTAGGGTTTAGGAGTTTAGGGTTTAGGGTTTAGGAGTTTAGGGTTTAGGGTTTAGGGTTTAGGGTTTAGGAGTTTAGGGTTTAGGAGTTTAGGGTTTAGGGTTTAGGGTTTAGGGTTTAGGGTTTAGGAGTTTAGGGTTTAGGGTTTAGGGTTTAGGGTTTAGGGTTTAGGAGTTTAGGGTTTAGGGTTTAGGAGTTTAGGGTTTAGGGTTTAGGAGTTTAGGAGTTTAGGGTTTAGGGTTTAGGGTTTAGGGTTTAGGGTTTAGGAGTTAGGGTTTGTAATTTAGGAGTTTAGGGTTTAGGGTTTAGGGTTTAGGAGTTTAGGGTTTAGGGTTTAGGAGTTAGGGTTTGTAATTTAGGAGTTTAGGGTTTAGGGTTTAGGGTTTAGGAGTTTAGGGTTTAGGAGTTTAGGGTTTAGGGTTTAGGAGTTTAGGGTTTAGGGTTTAGGGTTTAGGAGTTTAGGGTTTAGGGTTTAGGGTTTAGGAGTTTAGGGTTTAGGCAATTTAGGAGTTTAGGGTTTAGGGTTTAGGAGTTTAGGGTTTTAGGGTTTAGGAGTTTAGGGTTTAGGGTTTAGGGTTTAGGAGTTTAGGAGTTTAGGGTTTAGGGTTTAGGAGTTAGGGTTTGTAATTTAGGAGTTTAGGGTTTAGGGTTTAGGGTTTAGGAGTTTAGGGTTTAGGAGTTTAGGGTTTAGGCAATTTAGGAGTTTAGGGTTTAGGCAATTTAGGAGTTTAGGGTTTAGGGTTTAGGAGTTTAGGGTTTAGGGTTTAGGGGTTTAGGGTTTAGGAGTTTAGGGTTTAGGGTTTAGGGTTTAGGGTTTAGGGTTTAGGGTTTAGGAGTTTAGGGTTTAGGGTTTAGGGTTTAGGGTTTAGGGTTTAGGAGTTTAGGGTTTAGGGTTTAGGAGTTTAGGGTTTAGGAGTTTAGGGTTTAGGGTTTAGGGTTTAGGAGTTTAGGGTTTAGGAGTTTAGGGTTTAGGGTTTAGGAGTTTAGGGTTTAGGGTTTAGGGTTTAGGAGTTTAGGGTTTAGGGTTTTAGGAGTTTAGGGTTTAGGGTTTAGGGTTTAGGGTTTAGGGTTTAGGAGTTTAGGGTTTAGGAGTTTAGGGTTTAGGGTTTAGGGTTTAGGAGTTTAGGGTTTAGGGTTTAGGAGTTTAGGGTTTAGGGTTTAGGGTTTAGGGTTTAGGGTTTAGGAGTTTAGGGTTTAGGCAATTTAGGAGTTTAGGGTTTAGGGTTTAGGGTTTAGGGTTTAGGGTTTAGGAGTTTAGGGTTTAGGGTTTAGGGTTTAGGAGTTTAGGGTTTAGGAGTTTAGGGTTTAGGCAATTTAGGAGTTTAGGGTTTAGGGTTTAGGGTTTAGGTTTAGGAGTTTAGGGTTTAGGGTTTAGGGTTTAGGGTTTAGGGTTTAGGGTTTAGGGTTTAGGAGTTTAGGGTTTAGGGTTTAGGTTTAGGGTTTAGGAGTTTAGGGTTTAGGCAATTTAGGAGTTTAGGGTTTAGGGTTTAGGGTTTAGGAGTTTAGGGTTTAGGGTTTAGGAGTTAGGGTTTGTAATTTAGGAGTTTAGGGTTTAGGGTTTAGGGTTTAGGGTTTAGGGTTTAGGGTTTAGGGTTTAGGAGTTTAGGGTTTAGGAGTTTGAGTTTAGGGTTTAGGCGCTTGTAATTTAGGAGTTTAGGGTTTAGGGTTTAGGGTTTAGGGTTTAGGAGTTTAGGAGTTTAGGGTTTAGGGTTTTGTAATTTAGGAGTTTAGGGTTTAGGGTTTAGGGTTTAGGGTTTAGGGTTTAGGAGTTTAGGAGTTTAGGGTTTAGGAGTTTAGGGTTTAGGAGTTTAGGGTTTTAGGGTTTAGGTTTAGGGTTTAGGAGTTTAGGGTTTAGGGTTTAGGGTTTAGGGTTTAGGGTTTAGGGTTTAGGAGTTTAGGGTTTAGGAGTTTAGGGTTTAGGGTTTAGGGTTTGAGGTTTGTAATTTAGGAGTTTAGGGTTTAGGCAATTTAGGAGTTTAGGGTTTAGGGTTTAGGAGTTAGGAGTTTAGAGTTTAGGGTTTAGGGTTTAGGGTTTAGGAGTTTAGGGTTTAGGGTTTAGGGTTTAGGAGTTTAGGAGTTTAGGGTTTAGGAGTTTAGGGTTTAGGCAATTTAGGAGTTTAGGGTTTAGGGTTTAGGAGTTTAGGAGTTTAGGGTTTAGGGTTTAGGGTTTAGGAGTTTAGGGTTTAGGAGTTTAGGGTTTAGGGTTTAGGGTTTAGGAGTTTAGGAGTTTAGGGTTTAGGAGTTTAGGGTTTAGGGTTTAGGGTTTAGGAGTTAGGTAATTTAGGAGTTTAGGGTTTAGGGTTTAGGGTTTAGGGTTTAGGGTTTAGGAGTTTAGGGTTTAGGCAATTTAGGAGTTTAGGGTTTAGGAGTTTAGGGTTTAGGGTTTGAGTTTAGGGTTTAGGGTTTAGGAGTTTAGGGTTTAGGGTTTAGGGTTTAGGAGTTTAGGGTTTAGGCAATTTAGGAGTTTAGGGTTTAGGAGTTTAGGGTTTAGGAGTTTAGGAGCTTGTAATTTAGGAGTTTAGGGTTTAGGGTTTAGGGTTTTAGGGAATTTAGGAGTTTAGGGTTTAGGAGTTTAGGAGTTTAGGCGCTTGTAATTTAGGAGTTTAGGGTTTAGGGTTTAGGGTTTAGGAGTTTAGGGTTTAGGCAATTTAGGAGTTTAGGGTTTAGGAGTTTAGGGTTTAGGAGTTTAGGGTTTAGGAGTTTAGGGTTTAGGCAATTTAGGAGTTTAGGG
>CM046396.1:0-12500 GCA_025413875.1 Rhododendron molle | reverse complement strand
GTTTAGGAGTTTAGGGTTTTAGGGTTTAGGGTTTAGGGTTTAGGGTTTAGGAGTTAGGTAATTTAGGAGTTTAGGGTTTAGGGTTTAGGGTTTAGGGTTTAGGGTTTAGGGTTTAGGGTTTAGGGTTTAGGAGTTTAGGGTTTAGGAGTTTAGGGTTTAGGCAATTTAGGAGTTTAGGGTTTAGGGTTTAGGAGTTTAGGGTTTAGGGTTTAGGGTTTAGGAGTTTAGGGTTTAGGAGTTTAGGGTTTAGGGTTTAGGAGTTTAGGGTTTAGGGTTTAGGAGTTAGGGTTTTGTAATTTAGGAGTTTAGGGTTTAGGGTTTAGGGTTTAGGGTTTAGGGTTTAGGGTTTAGGGTTTGAGTTTAGGAGTTTAGGGTTTAGGGTTTAGGAGTTTAGGGTTTAGGAGTTTAGGGTTTAGGGTTTAGGGTTTAGGGTTTAGGGTTTAGGGTTTAGGAGTTTAGGGTTTAGGGTTTAGGGTTTAGGGTTTAGGGTTTAGGGTTTAGGGTTTAGGAGTTTAGGGTTTAGGAGTTTAGGGTTTAGGGTTTAGGGTTTAGGAGTTTAGGAGTTTAGGGTTTAGGGTTTAGGGTTTAGGGTTTAGGGTTTAGGAGTTTAGGGTTTAGGGTTTAGGGTTTAGGAGTTTAGGGTTTAGGAGTTTAGGGTTTAGGGTTTAGGAGTTTAGGGTTTAGGGTTTTGTAATTTAGGAGTTTAGGGTTTAGGGTTTAGGGTTTAGGGTTTAGGAGTTTAGGGTTTAGGAGTTTAGGGTTTAGGGTTTAGGGTTTAGGGTTTAGGGTTTAGGAGTTTAGGGTTTAGGGGTTTAGGGTTTAGGGTTTAGGAGTTTAGGGTTTAGAGTTTAGGATTTTAGGAGTTTAGGGTTTAGGCAATTTAGGAGTTTAGGGTTTAGGAGTTTAGGGTTTAGGGTTTAGGGTTTAGGGTTTAGGAGTTTAGGGTTTAGGGTTTAGGGTTTAGGGTTTAGGAGTTTAGGGTTTAGGAGTTTAGGGTTTAGGGTTTAGGGTTTAGGGTTTAGGAGTTTAGGAGTTTAGGGTTTAGGGTTTAGGGTTTAGGAGTTTAGGGTTTAGGAGTTTAGGGTTTAGGGTTTAGGAGTTTAGGAGTTTAGGGTTTAGGCAATTTAGGAGTTTAGGGTTTAGGAGTTTAGGGTTTAGGAGTTTAGGGTTTAGGGTTTAGGAGTTTAGGGTTTAGGAGTTTAGGGTTTAGGGTTTAGGGTTTAGTTTAGGGTTTAGGAGTTTAGGGTTTAGGGTTTTAGGGTTTAGGGTTTAGGGTTTAGGGTTTAGGGTTTAGGGTTTAGGGTTTAGGAGTTTAGGGTTTAGGCAATTTAGGAGTTTAGGGTTTAGGGTTTAGGGTTTAGGAGTTTAGGGTTTAGGGTTTAGGAGTTTAGGGTTTAGGGTTTAGGGTTTAGGAGTTTAGGGTTTAGGGTTTAGGGTTTAGGAGTTTAGGGTTTAGGGTTTAGGGTTTAGGGTTTAGAGTTTAGGGTTTAGGGTTTAGGGTTTAGGAGTTTAGGGTTTAGGAGTTTAGGGTTTAGGGTTTAGGGTTTAGGAGTTTAGGAGTTTAGGGTTTAGGAGTTTAGGGTTTTAGGGTTTAGGTTTAGGGTTTAGGAGTTTAGGGTTTAGGGTTTAGGAGTTAGGTAATTTAGGAGTTTAGGGTTTAGGGTTTAGGAGTTTAGGGTTTAGGGTTTAAGTTTTAGGGTTTAGGGTTTAGGCGCTTGTAATTTAGGAGTTTAGGGTTTAGGAGTTTAGGGTTTAGGGTTTAGGAGTTTAGGAGTTTAGGGTTTAGGGTTTAGGGTTTAGGAGTTAGTAATTTAGGAGTTTAGGGTTTAGGGTTTAGGGTTTAGGAGTTTAGGGTTTAGGGTTTAGGGTTTAGGAGTTTAGGGTTTAGGGTGTAGAGTTTAGGATTTAGGAGTTTAGGGTTTAGGGTTTAGGAGTTTAGGGTTTAGGGTTTAGGAGTTAGGTAATTTAGGAGTTTAGGGTTTAGGGTTTAGGGTTTAGGGTTTAGGAGTTTAGGGTTTAGGAGTTTAGGGTTTAGGGTTTAGGAGTTTAGGGTTTAGGGTTTAGGGTTTAGGGTTTAGGGTTTAGGAGTTTAGGAGTTTAGGGTTTAGGGTTTAGGAGTTTAGGGTTTAGGGTTTAGGAGTTAGGTAATTTAGGAGTTTAGGGTTTAGGGTTTAGGAGTTTAGGGTTTAGGGTTTAGGAGTTTTAGGAGTTTAGGGTTTAGGGTTTAGGAGTTTAGGAGTTTAGGGTTTAGGAGTTTAGGGTTTAGGGTTTAGGAGTTTAGGGTTTAGGAGTTTAGGGTTTAGGGTTTAGGGTTTAGGAGTTAGGTAATTTAGGAGTTTAGGGTTTAGGGTTTAGGGTTTAGGAGTTTAGGGTTTAGGGTTTAGGAGTTTAGGGTTTAGGAGTTTAGGGTTTAGGCAATTTAGGAGTTTAGGGTTTAGGGGTTTAGGGTTTAAGGTTTAGGGTTTAGGGTTTAGGAGTTTAGGGTTTAGGGTTTTGTAATTTAGGAGTTTAGGGTTTAGGGTTTAGGGTTTAGGAGTTTAGGAGTTTAGGGTTTAGGCAATTTAGGAGTTTAGGGTTTAGGGTTTAGGGTTTAGGGTTTAGGGTTTTAGGGAATTTAGGAGTTTAGGGTTTAGGCAATTTAGGAGTTTAGGGTTTAGGCAATTTAGGAGTTTAGGGTTTAGGGTTTAGGAGTTTAGGGTTTAGGAGTTTAGGGTTTAGGGTTTAGGGTTTAGGAGTTAGGTAATTTAGGAGTTTAGGGTTTAGGGTTTAGGAGTTTAGGAGTTTAGGGTTTAGGAGTTTAGGGTTTAGGGTTTAGGGTTTAGGAGTTTAGGGTTTAGGGTTTAGGGTTTAGGAGTTTAGGAGTTTAGGGTTTAGGGTTTAGGAGTTTAGGAGTTTAGGGTTTAGGGTTTTGTAATTTAGGAGTTTAGGGTTTAGGGTTTAGGGTTTAGGAGTTTAGGGTTTAGGGTTTAGGAGTTAGGTAATTTAGGAGTTTAGGGTTTAGGGTTTAGGGTTTAGGGTTTAGGGTTTAGGGTTTAGGGTTTAGGAGTTTAGGGTTTAGGGTTTTAGGGTTTAGGGTTTAGGGTTTAGGGTTTAGGAGTTTAGGGTTTAGGCAATTTAGGAGTTTAGGGTTTAGGGTTTAGGAGTTTAGGAGTTTAGGGTTTAGGGTTTAGGGTTTAGGGTTTAGGAGTTTAGGGTTTAGGAGTTTAGGGTTTAGGAGTTTAGGAGCTTGTAATTTAGGAGTTTAGGGTTTAGGGTTTAGGTACCCTAGGAGTTTAGGGTTTTAGGGTTTAGGGAATTTAGGAGTTTAGGGTTTAGGGTTTAGGAGTTAGGGTTTAGGCGCTTGTAATTTAGGAGTTTAGGGTTTAGGGTTTAGGGTTTAGGAGTTTAGGGTTTAGGGTTTAGGAGTTTAGGAGTTTAGGGTTTAGGGTTTAGGGTTTAGGGTTTTAGGGGTTTAGGGATTTAGGAGTTTAGGGTTTAGGGTTTAGGGTTTAGGAGTTTAGGGTTTAGGGTTTAGGGTTTAGGGTTTAGGGTTTTAGGAGTTTAGGGTTTAGGGTTTAGGGTTTAGGGTTTAGGAGTTAGGGTTTAGGGTTTTAGGCGCTTGTAATTTAGGAGTTTAGGGTTTAGGCAATTTAGGAGTTTAGGGTTTAGGAGTTTAGGGTTTAGGGTTTAGGGTTTAGGGTTTAGGAGTTTAGGGTTTAGGGTTTAGGGTTTAGGAGTTTAGGGTTTAGGCAATTTAGGAGTTTAGGGTTTAGGGTTTAGGGTTTAGGAGTTTAGGAGTTTAGGGTTTAGGGTTTAGGGTTTAGGGTTTAGGGTTTAGGGTTTAGGGTTTAGGAGTTTAGGGTTTAGGAGTTTAGGGTTTAGGGTTTAGGAGTTTAGGGTTTAGGAGTTTAGGGTTTAGGCAATTTAGGAGTTTAGGGTTTAGGGTTTAGGAGTTTAGGGTTTAGGGTTTAGGAGTTAGGGTTTGTAATTTAGGAGTTTAGGGTTTAGGGTTTAGGAGTTTAGGGTTTAGGGTTTGAGTTTAGGGTTTAGGGTTTAGGGTTTAGGAGTTTAGGGTTTAGGGTTTAGGGTTTAGGAGTTTAGGGTTTAGGGTTTAGGAGTTTAGGGTTTAGGAGTTTAGGGTTTAGGGTTTAGGAGTTTAGGGTTTAGGGTTTAGGGTTTAGGAGTTTAGGGTTTAGGAGTTTAGGGTTTAGGGTTTAGGAGTTTAGGAGTTTAGGAGTTTAGGGTTTTAGGGTTTAGGCGCTTGTAATTTAGGAGTTTAGGGTTTAGGGTTTAGGAGTTTAGGAGTTTAGGGTTTAGGAGTTTAGGGTTTAGGGTTTAGGAGTTTAGGGTTTAGGGTTTAGGGTTTTAGGGTTTAGGGTTTAGGAGTTTAGGGTTTAGGGTTTAGGGTTTAGGGTTTAGGGTTTAGGAGTTTAGGAGTTTAGGGTTTAGGGTTTAGGGTTTAGGGTTTAGGAGTTTAGGGTTTAGGAGTTTAGGGTTTAGGGTTTAGGGTTTAGGAGTTTAGGGTTTAGGCAATTTAGGAGTTTAGGGTTTAGGGTTTAGGGTTTAGGGTTTTAGGGAATTTAGGAGTTTAGGGTTTAGGGTTTAGGAGTTTAGGGTTTAGGGTTTAGGAGTTTAGGAGTTTAGGGTTTAGGGTTTAGGGTTTAGGGTTTAGGGTTTAGGAGTTTAGGGTTTAGGGTTTAGGGTTTAGGAGTTTAGGAGTTTAGGGTTTAGGGTTTAGGGTTTAGGAGTTTAGGGTTTAGGGTTTAGGGTTTAGGAGTTTAGGGTTTAGGAGTTTAGGGTTTAGGGTTTAGGAGTTTAGGAGTTTAGGGTTTAGGGTTTAGGAGTTTAGGGTTTAGGGTTTTGTAATTTAGGAGTTTAGGGTTTAGGGTTTTAGGGTTTAGAGTTTAGGGTTTAGGGTTTAGGAGTTTAGGGTTTAGGGTTTAGGAGTTTAGGGTTTAGGCAATTTAGGAGTTTAGGGTTTAGGGTTTAGGGTTTAGGAGTTTAGGGTTTAGGGTTTAGGAGTTTAGGGTTTAGGAGTTTGTTTAGGGTTTTAGGGTTTAGGGTTTGGGTTAGAGTTTAGGGTTTAGGGTTTAGGGTTTAGGGTTTAGGGTTTAGGGTTTAGGAGTTTAGGAGTTTAGGGTTTAGGGTTTAGGGTTTAGGGTTTAGGGTTTAGGAGTTAGGGTTTAGGCGCTTGTAATTTAGGAGTTTAGGGTTTAGGGTTTAGGAGTTAGGGTTTAGGACTTGTAATTTAGGAGTTTAGGGTTTAGGGTTTAGGAGTTTAGGAGTTTAGGGTTTAGGGTTTAGGGTTTAGGGTTTAGGGTTTAGGGTTTAGGGTTTAGGGTTTAGGGTTTAGGGTTTGGAGTTTAGGGTTTAGGGTTTAGGAGTTTAGGGTTTAGGGTTTAGGGGAGTTTAGGAGTTTTAGGGTTTAGGAGTTTAGGGTTTAGGGTTTAGGGTTTAGGAGTTTAGGGTTTAGGGTTTAGGGTTTAGGGTTTAGGGTTTAGGAGTTAGGTAATTTAGGAGTTTAGGGTTTAGGAGTTTAGGGTTTAGGGTTTAGGAGTTTAGGGTTTAGGGTTTAGGAGTTTAGGGTTTAGGAGTTTAGGAGTTTAGGAGTTGGCTTGTAATTTAGGAGTTTAGGGTTTAGGAGTTTAGGGTTTAGGAGTTTAGGGTTTAGGGTTTAGGGTTTAGGGTTTAGGGTTTAGGGTTTAGGAGTTTAGGGTTTAGGGTTTAGGAGTTTAGGGTTTAGGGTTTAGGGTTTAGGAGTTTAGGAGTTTAGGGTTTAGGGTTTAGGAGTTTAGGAGTTTAGGGTTTAGGGTTTAGGAGTTTAGGGTTTAGGGTTTAGGAGTTTAGGGTTTAGGGTTTAGGGTTTAGGAGTTAGGGTTTAGGAGTTTAGGAGTTTGGGGTTTAGGGTTTAGGGTTTAGGGTTTAGGGTTTAGGGTTTAGGAGTTTAGGAGTTTAGGGTTTAGGAGTTTAGGGTTTAGGAGTTTAGGGTTTAGGGTTTAGGGTTTAGGTTTAGTTTTAGGGTTTAGGGTTTTAGGGTTTAGGGTTTAGGGTTTAGGGTTTAGGAGTTTAGGGTTTAGGAGTTTAGGGTTTAGGGTTTAGGGTTTAGGAGTTTAGGAGTTTAGGGTTTAGGGTTTAGGGTTTAGGGTTTAGGGTTTAGGGTTTAGGGTTTAGGGTTTAGGGTTTAGGGTTTAGGGTTTAGGGTTTAGGAGTTTAGGGTTTAGGAGTTTAGGGTTTAGGGTTTAGGGTTTAGGGTTTAGGAGTTTAGGAGTTTAGGGTTTAGGGTTTAGGAGTTTAGGGTTTAGGAGTTTAGGGTTTAGGGTTTAGGAGTTTAGGGTTTAGGGTTTAGGGTTTAGGAGTTTAGGGTTTAGGGTTTAGGAGTTTAGGGTTTAGGGTTTAGGGTTTAGGAGTTAGGGTTTGTAATTTAGGAGTTTAGGGTTTAGGAGTTTAGGGTTTAGGGTTTTGTAATTTAGGAGTTTAGGGTTTAGGAGTTTAGTTGTAATTTAGGAGTTTAGGGTTTAGGGTTTAGGAGTTTAGGGTTTAGGGTTTTGTAATTTAGGAGTTTAGGGTTTAGGAGTTTAGGGTTTAGGGTTTAGGGTTTAGGAGTTTAGGGTTTAGGAGTTTAGGGTTTAGGGTTTAGGAGTTTAGGGTTTAGGGTTTAGGAGTTTAGGAGTTTAGGGTTTAGGAGTTTAGGGTTTAGGGTTTAGGAGTTTAGGAGTTTAGGGTTTAGGGTTATAGTTTAGGGTTTAGGGTTTAGGAGTTTAGGGTTTAGGGTTTAGGGTTTAGGGTTTAGGGTTTAGGAGTTTAGGGTTTAGGGTTTAGGGTTTAGGAGTTTAGGAGTTTAGGGTTTAGGGTTTAGGAGTTTAGGAGTTTAGGGTTTAGGGTTTAGGGTTTAGGGTTTAGGGTTTAGGGTTTAGGGTTTAGGGTTTGAGTTTAGGAGTTTAGGGTTTAGGGTTTAGGAGTTTAGGGTTTAGGAGTTTAGGGTTTAGGAGTTTAGGGTTTAGGGTTTAGGAGTTTAGGGTTTAGGGTTTAGGGTTTAGGAGTTTAGGGTTTAGGGTTTAGGGTTTAGGAGTTTAGGGTTTAGGAGTTTAGGGTTTAGGAGTTTAGGGTTTAGGAGTTTAGGGTTTAGGCAATTTAGGAGTTTAGGGTTTAGGGTTTAGGGTTTAGGGTTTAGGAGTTTAGGGTTTAGGGTTTAGGGTTTAGGAGTTAGGGGTTTAGGTTTAGGGTTTAGGGTTTAGGGTTTAGGGTTTAGGGTTTAGGAGTTTAGGAGTTTAGGGTTTAGGGTTTAGGGTTTAGGAGTTTAGGGTTTAGGGTTTAGGAGTTTAGGGTTTAGGGTTTAGGGTTTAGGAGTTTAGGGTTTAGGGTTTAGGAGTTAGAGTTTAGGGTTTAGGGTTTAGGAGTTTAGGGTTTAGGGTTTAGGGTTTAGGAGTTTAGGGTTTAGGGTTTAGGGTTTAGGGTTTAGGGTTTAGGAGTTTAGGGTTTAGGGTTTAGGAGTTTAGGAGTTTAGGGTTTAGGAGTTTAGGGTTTAGGCAATTTAGGAGTTTAGGGTTTAGGGTTTAGGAGTTTAGGGTTTTAGGGTTTAGGAGTTTAGGGTTTAGGGTTTAGGGTTTAGGGTTTGGAGTTTAGGGTTTAGGGTTTAGGGTTTAGGAGTTAGGTAATTTAGGAGTTTAGGGTTTAGGGTTTAGGAGTTTAGGAGTTTAGGGTTTAGGGTTTAGGGTTTAGGAGTTTAGGGTTTAGGGTTTAGGGTTTAGGGTTTAGGAGTTTAGGGTTTAGGAGTTTAGGGTTTAGGGTTTAGGGTTTAGGGTTTAGGAGTTTAGGGTTTAGGGTTTAGGGTTTAGGAGTTAGGTAATTTAGGAGTTTAGGGTTTAGGGTTTAGGAGTTTAGGGTTTAGGAGTTTAGGGTTTAGGAGTTTAGGGTTTAGGGTTTAGGAGTTTAGGGTTTAGGGTTTAGAGTTTAGGGTTTAGGGTTTAGGAGTTTAGGGTTTAGGGTTTAGGGTTTAGGAGTTAGAGTTTAGGGTTTAGGGTTTAGGGTTTAGGAGTTTAGGGTTTAGGGTTTAGGGTTTAGGAGTTTAGGGTTTAGGGTTTAGGGTTTAGGGTTTAGGGTTTAGGGTTTAGGAGTTTAGGGTTTAGGGTTTAGGAGTTTAGGGTTTAGGCAATTTAGGAGTTTAGGGTTTAGGAGTTTGAGTTTAGGGTTTAGGCGCTTGTAATTTAGGAGTTTAGGGTTTAGGGTTTAGGAGTTTAGGAGTTTAGGGTTTAGGGTTTAGGGTTTAGGGTTTAGGGTTTAGGAGTTTAGGGTTTAGGCAATTTAGGAGTTTAGGGTTTAGGGTTTAGGGTTTAGGGTTTAGGGTTTAGGGTTTAGGAGTTTAGGGTTTAGGGTTTAAGTTTAGGAGTTTAGGGTTTAGGGTTTAGGAGTTTAGGAGTTTAGGGTTTAGGAGTTTAGGGTTTAGGCAATTTAGGAGTTTAGGGTTTAGGGTTTAGGGTTTAGGGTTTAGGAGTTTAGGAGTTTAGGGTTTAGGCAATTTAGGAGTTTAGGGTTTAGGGTTTAGGGTTTAGGAGTTTAGGGTTTAGGGTTTAGGGTTTTAGGGTTTAGGAGTTTAGGGTTTAGGGTTTAGGAGTTTAGGGTTTAGGGTTTAGGGTTTAGGGTTTAGGAGTTTAGGGTTTAGGAGTTTAGGGTTTAGGGTTTAGGGTTTAGGAGTTTTAGGGTTTAGGGTTTAGGAGTTTAGGAGTTTAGGGTTTAGGGTTTAGGGTTTAGGGTTTAGGAGTTTAGGGTTTAGGGTTTAGGAGTTTAGGGTTTAGGGTTTAGGAGTTTAGGAGTTTAGGGTTTAGGGTTTAGGAGTTTTAGGGTTTAGGGTTTAGGGTTTAGGGTTTAGGAGTTTAGGAGTTTAGGGTTTAGGAGTTTAGGGTTTAGGAGTTTAGGGTTTAGGAGTTTAGGGTTTAGGAGTTTAGGGTTTAGGAGTTTAGGGTTTAGGAGTTTAGGGTTTAGGGTTTAGGGTTTAGGGTTTAGGAGTTTAGGGTTTAGGGTTTAGGGTTTAGGGTTTAGGAGTTAGGTAATTTAGGAGTTTAGGGTTTAGGGTTTAGTAATTTAGGAGTTTAGGGTTTAGGGTTTAGGGTTTAGGGTTTAGGGTTTAGGAGTTTAGGGTTTAGGCAATTTAGGAGTTTAGGGTTTAGGAGTTTAGGGTTTAGGGTTTAGGGTTTAGGGTTTAGGAGTTAGGGTTTGTAATTTAGGAGTTTAGGGTTTAGGAGTTTAGGGTTTAGGGTTTAGGAGTTTAGGGTTTAGGGTTTAGGGTTTAGGAGTTTAGGGTTTAGGGTTTAGGGTTTTAGGGTTTAGGGTTTAGGAGTTTAGGGTTTGGAGTTTAGGGTTTAGTTTAGGGTTTTTTAATTTAGGAGTTTAGGGTTTAGGGTTTAGTAATTTAGGAGTTTAGGGTTTAGGAGTTTAGGGTTTAGGAGTTTAGGGTTTAGGGTTTAGGGTTTAGGAGTTTAGGAGTTTAGGGTTTAGGGTTTAGGAGTTTAGGAGTTTAGGGTTTAGGGTTTAGGGTTTAGGAGTTTAGGGTTTAGGTTTAGGGTTTAGTGTTAGAGTTTAGGGTTTAGGGTTTAGGGTTTAGGGTTTAGGGTTTAGGAGTTTAGGAGTTTAGGGTTTAGGCAATTTAGGAGTTTAGGGTTTAGGGTTTAGGAGTTAGGGTTTTGTAATTTAGGAGTTTAGGGTTTAGGAGTTTAGGGTTTAGGAGTTTTAGGAGTTTAGGGTTTAGTTTAGGGTTTAGGCGCTTGTAATTTAGGAGTTTAGGGTTTAGGGTTTAAGTTTTAGAATTTAGGAGTTTAGGGTTTAGGGTTTAGGAGTTTTAGGAGTTTAGGGTTTTAGGGGTTTAGGCGCTTGTAATTTAGGAGTTTAGGGTTTAGGGTCCTAGGAGTTTAGGGTTTTAGGGTTTTAGGAGTTTAGGGTTTAGGAGTTTAGGAGCTTGTAATTTAGGAGTTTAGGGTTTAGGGTTTAGGGTTTAGGAGTTTAGGGTTTAGGAGTTTAGGGTTTAGGGTTTTTAGGGGTTAGGGTTTAGGCGCTTGTAATTTAGGAGTTTAGGGTTTAGGAGTTTAGGGTTGTAATTTAGGAGTTTAGGGTTTAGGGTTTTTAGGGGTTTAGGGTTTAGGGTTTAGGGTTTAGGAGTTTAGGGTTTAGGAGTTTAGGAGGGTTTTTCGAGTTTTTAGGGTTTAGGGTTTAGTTTGGGTTTAGGGTTTAGGGTTTAGGGTTTAGGAGTTTAGGGTTTAGGGTTTAGGGTTTAGGGTTTAGGAGTTTTAGGGTTTAGGGTTTAGGGTTTAGGGTTTAGAGTTTAGGTTTAGGGTTTGAGGGTTTAGGGTTTAGGAGTTTAGGGTTTAGGGTTTAGGAGTTTAGGAGTTTAGGGTTTAGGGTTTAGGGTTTAGGGTTTAGGAGTTTAGGGTTTAGGGTTTAGGGTTTAGGGTTTAGGAGTTTAGGGTTTAGGGTTTTAGGGTTTAGGGGATTTAGGAGTTTAGGGTTTAGGGTTTAGGAGTTTAGGAGTTTAGGGTTTAGGGTTTAGGGTTTAGGGTTTAGGAGTTATAATTTAGGAGTTTAGGGTTTAGGGTTTAGGAGTTTAGGGTTTAGGGTTTAGGGTTTTAGGAGTTTAGGGTTTAGGGTTTAGGGTTTAGGAGTTTAGGGTTTAGGAGTTTAGGGTTTAGGGTTTAGGAGTTTAGGAGTTTAGGGTTTAGGAGTTTAGGGTTTAGGAGTTTAGGGTTTAGGAGTTTAGGAGTTTGAGTTGCCAAGGTTCAGTTTTAGGGTTTAGAGTTGGGTTTTAGGAGTTTAGGAGTTTAGGAGTTTAAGGTTTTAGGAGTTTAGGGTTTAGGTTTTAGGAGTTTAGGGTTTAGGAGTTTAGGAGTTTTAGGGTTTAGGAGTTTAGGGTTTAGGGTTTAGGAGTTTAGGAGTTTAGGGTTTAGGGTTTAGGAGTTAGGTTTGTAATTTAGGAGTTTAGGGTTTAGGAGTTTAGGGTTTAGGAGTTTAGGGTTTAGGAGTTTAGGGTTTAGGGTTTAGGGTTTAGGAGTTAGGGTTTAGGGTTTAGGCGCTTGTAATTTAGGAGTTTAGGGTTTAGGAGTTTAGGGTTTAGGAGTTTAGGAGTTGGCTTGTAATTTAGGAGTTTAGGGTTTAGGGTGTGGGAGTTTGGGAGTTTAGGGTTTAGGAGTTTAGGGTTTAGGGTTTAGGAGTTTAGGAGTTTAGGGTTTAGGGTTTAGGGTTTAGGGTTTAGGGTTTAGGGTTTAGGGTTTAGGGTTTAGGGTTTAGGAGTTTAGGGTTTAGGGAGTTTAGGGTTTAGGGTTTAGGGTTTAGGAGTTTAGGGTTTTTAGGGTTTAGGGTTTAGGAGTTAGGAGCTGGGGAGTTTAGGAGTTTTAGGGTTTAGGGTTTAGGGTTTAGTTTAGGTGTTTGAATTTAGGAGTTTAGGGTTTAGGGTTTAGGGTTTAGGGTTTAGAGTTTAAGTTTAGGGTTTAGGCGCTTGTAATTTAGGAGTTTAGGGTTTAGGGTTTAGGGTTTAGGGTTTAGGGTTTAGGGTTTAGGGTTTAGGGTTTAGGGTTTAGGGTTTAGGGTTTAGGGTTTAGGGTTTAGGGTTTAGGGTTTAGGGTTTAGGGTTTAGGGTTTAGGATTTAGGTTTATCGTATTATTGTTAAGGGTTAAGGGTTTAGGGTTTAGGGTTTAGGGTTTAGGGTTTAGGTTTTAGGGTTTAGGAGTTTAGGGTTTAGGGTTTAGGGTTTAGGAGTTTAGGGTTTAGGGTTTAGGGTTTAGGAGTTTAGGGTTTAGGGTTTAGGAGTTTAGGGTTTAGGGTTTAGGAGTTAGGTTTAATTTAGGAGTTTAGGTTTTAGGTTCTAGGGTTTAGGGTTTAGGGTTTAGGGTTTAGGGTTTAGGGTTTAGGGTTTAGGGTTTAGGGTTTAGGGTTTAGGGTTTAGGGTTTAGGGTTTAGGGTTTGAGTTTAGGGTTTAGGGTTTAGGGTTTAGGAGTTAGGGTTTAGAGTTTAGGGTTTAGGGTTTAGGGTTTAGTTTAGGGTTTAGGGTTTAGGAGTTTAGGGTTTAGGGTTTAGGGTTTAGGGTTTAGGGTTTAGGGTTTAGGGTTTAGGAGTTAGGGTTTAGGCGCTTGTAATTTAGGAGTTTAGGGTTTAGGGGTTTTAGGGTTTAGGGTTTAGGGTTTAGGGTTTAGGGTTTAGGAGTTTAGGGTTTTAGGGTTTAGGGTTTAGTAATTTAGGAGTTTAGGGTTTAGGGTTTAATTTAGGAGTTTAGGGTTTAGGGTTTAAGGTTTAGGGTTTAGGGATTTAGGAGTTTAGGGTTTAGGGTTTAGGAGTTTAGGGTTTTAGGGTTTAGGGTTTAGGGTTTAGGGTTTAGGAGTTTAGGGTTTAGGGTTTAGGGTTTAGGGTTTAGGGTTTAGGGTTAGGAGTTTTAGTAATTTAGGAGTTTAGGGTTTAGGGTTTAGGGTTTAGGAGTTTAGGGTTTAGGAGTTTAGGGTTTAGGGTTTTTAGGGTTTAAGGTTTAGGGTTTAAGGTTTAGGGT
>CM046395.1:48120000-48132500 GCA_025413875.1 Rhododendron molle | reverse complement strand
TCCTAAACCCTAAACCCTAAAACTCCTAAACCCTAAACTCCTAAATTACCTAACTCCTAAACCCTAAACCCTAAACCCTAAACCCTAAACCCTAAACTCCTAAATTCCCTAAACCCTAAAACCCTAAACCCTAAACCCTAAAACCCTAAACCCTAAAACCCTAAAACCCCAAAACCTAAAATCCTAAACCCTAAACCCTAAACTCCAAACCCTAAACCCCGAACTCCCAAACCCTAAACCCTAAACTCCTAAACCCTAAACTCTAAACTCTAAACCCTAAACTCTAAACCCTAAACCCTAAAATCCCAAACTCCTAAACCCTAAACTCCTAAATTACCCCTAACTCCTAAACCCTAAACCCTAAACTCCTAAACCCTAAACCCTAAACCCTAAACCCTAAACCCTAAACCTAAAACTCCTAAACCCTAAACCCTAACTCCTAAACCCTAAACCCTAAACCCTAAACCCTAAACCCTAAACCCTAAACCCTCAACCCTAAACCCTAAACTCCTAAATTACAAGCGCCTAAACCTCAAACCTCAAACCTCCTAAACCCTAAACTCCAAACCCTAAACCCTAAACCCTAAACCCTAAACCCTGCAACCCTAAACCCTAAACTTAAACTAAAACTCCTAAAACCCTAAACCCTAAACCCTAAACCCTAAACTCCTAAACCTCAAACCCTAAACCCTAAAACCCTAAACCCTAAAACCCTAAAAACCCTAAAACCCTAAACCATAAACCCTAAAACCCTAAACCCTAAACACTAAACCCTAAACCCTAAAAACCTAAAACCCAACAACCCAAAACCACTAAACCCCCACACCCTAAAACCCTACAACCCTAAAACCCTAAACCCTAAACCCTAAACCCTAAACTCCTAAACCCTAAAACCCTAAACCCTAAACCCTAAACCCTAAACCCTAAACCCTAAACCCTAAACCCTAAACTCTAAACCCTAAACCCTAAACCCTAAACCCTAAACCCTAAACTCCTAAACCCTAAACCCTAAACCCTAAACCCTAAACCCTAAACCCTAAACCCTAAACCCTAAACTCCTAAATCCCCAACCCTAAACCCTCAACCCTAAACCTTAAACCCTAAACCCTAAAACCCCAAACCCCAAACCCCTAAACCCTAAACCCTAAACCCTAAACCCTAAACCCTAAAACTCCTAAACCCTAAACCCTAAAACCCCAAAACCCTAAACCCTAAACCCTAAACTCCTAAATTAAAACCCTAAACCCTAAACTCCTAAATTGCCTAAACCCTAAACTCCTAAACCCTAAACCCTAAACCCTAAAACCCTAAACCCTAAACCCTAAACCCTAAACCCTAAACTCCTAAAACTCAAACCCTAAACCCTAAACTCCTAAACCCTAAACCCTAAACCCTAAACTCCTAAACCCTAAAACCCCAAACCCTAAACCCTAAACCTCAGTCCCTAACTCCTAAACCCTAAACCCTAAACCCCAAACCCTAAACCCTAAACCCTAAACCTCAAACCCCAAACCCTAAACCCTAAACCCTAAACCTTAAACCCTAAACTCCTAAACTCCTAAACCCTAAACTCAAACCCTAAACCCCAAACCCCAAAACCCCGAACTCCCAAACCCTAAACCCTAAACTCCTAAACCCCAAACCCTAAACCCCAAAACCCTAAACCCTAAACTCCTAAACCCTAAACCCTAAACCCTAAACCCCAAACCCTAAACCCTAAACTCCTAAACCCTAAACCCTAAACCCTAAACCCCAAACTCCTAAACCCTAAACCCTAAACCCTAAACCCTAAACCCTAAACCCTAAACTCCTAAACCCTAAAACCCTAAACCCTAAACCCTAAACTCCTAAACCCTAAACTCTAAACCCTAAACCCTAAACCCTAAACTCCTAAACCCTAAACTCCTAAACCCTAAACCCTAAACCCTAAACCCTAAACTCCTAAAATCCTAAACTCTAAACCCTAAACCTTAAAACCCGAAACCTTAAACCCTAACTCCTAAACCCTAAACCCTAAAACCTCAAACCATAACCTTAAAAACCCTAAACCCTAAACCTAAAACCCTAAACCCTAAAACCCTAAACCCTAAACCCTAAACTCCTAAACCCTAAACTCCTAAATTACAAACCCTAACTCCTAAACCCTAAACCCTAAACCCTAAACCCTAAACCCTAAACTCCTAAAACTCCTAAACCCTAAACCCTAAACCCTAAAAACCCTAAACTCAAAAACCCTAAACCCTAAACCCTAAACCCTAAACCCTAAACCCTAAACCCTAAACCCTAAACCCTAAACTCCTAAACCCTAAACCCTAAACCCTAAACCCTAAACCCTAAAACCCTAAACCTCCAAACCCTAAAACCCTAAAACTCCTAAACCCTAAACCCTAAACCCTAAACTCCTAAACCCTAAACCCTAAACTCCTAAACCTTAAACCCTAAACCCCTAAACCCTAAACTCCTAAACTCCTAAACCCTAAACCCTAAACCCTAAACCCTAAACCCTAAACCCTAAACCCTAAACTCCTAAACTCCTAAACCCTAAACCCTAAACCCTAAAACCCTAAACCCTAAACTCCTAAACCCTAAACCCTCCAACCCTAAACCCTAAACTCCTAAATCTCCTAAACCCTAAACCCTAAACCCTAAACCCTAAACCCTAAACTCCTAAACTCTAAACTCCAAACGACGTAACCTCCTAAACTCCTAAACCCTAAACTCCTAAACTCCTAAACCCTAAACCCTAAACTCCTAAATTACAAGCGCCTAAACCCTAAATAAACTCCTAAACCTAAAACTCCTAAAACCCTAAACCCTAAACTCCTAAACCCTAAACCCTAAACTCCAAACCCTAAACCCTAAAACCCTAAACCCTAAACCCTAAAACCCTAAACTCCTAGGGTACCCTAACTCCTAAACTCCTAAACCCTAAACTCCTAAATTGCCTAAACCCTAAACTCCTAAATTACCTAACTCCTAAACCCTAAACCCTAAACCCTAAACCCTAAAACTCCTAAACCCTAAACCCTAAACCCTAAACCCTAAACCCTAAACCCTAAAACCCTAAACCCTAAACCCTAAACCCCAAACCCTTAGACCATAAAACTCAAACCCTAAACCCTAAAACTCCTAAACCCTAAACCCCAACCCCTAAACCCCGAACTCCCAAACCCTAAACCCTAAACCCTAAAACCCTAAACCCTAAACCCTAAACCTAAACCCTAAACTCCTAAACCCTAAACCCTAAACTCCTAAATTCTAACTCCTAAACCCTAAACCCTAAACTCCTAAAACTCCTAAACCCTAAACCCTAAACCCTAAACCCTAAACCCTAAACCCTAAACTCCTAAATTGCCTAAACCCTAAACTCCTAAACCCTAAACCCTAAACTCCCAAAAACCCTAAACCCTAAACCCTAAACCCTAAACCCTAAACTCCTAAACCCTAAACTCCTAAATTAAAAACCCTAAACCCTAAACTCCTAAATTACCTAACTCCTAAACCCTAAACCCTAAACCCTTAAACTCCTAAACCCTAAACCCTAAACTCCTAAACCCTAAAACCTAAACCCTAAACCCTAAAACCCTAAACTCTAAACCCTAAACCCTAAACCCTAAACCCTAAACTCCTAAACCCTAAAACCCTAAACCCTAAACCCTAAACTCCTAAACCCTAAACCCTAAACCCTAAAACCCTAAACCCTAAACCCTAAACCCTAAACCCTAAAACCCTAAACCCTAAACCCTAAACTCCTAAACCTAAAACCCTAAACCCTAAACCCTAAACCCTAAACCCTAAAAACTCCTAAACTTTAAACTCCTAAAACTCCTAAACTCAAACTTAAACCCTAAACTCCTAAACTCCTAAACCCTAAACTCCTAAATTGCCTAAACCCTAAACTCCTAAATTACAAAACCCTAACTCCTAAACCCTAAACCCTAAACCCTAAACCCTAAACCCTAAACCCTAAACCCTAAACCCTAAACCCTTCTCCCCCTCAAAATTCTAAACCCTAAACCCTAAACCCTAAACCCTAAACCCTAAACTCCTAAAACCTTAAACTCCTAAACTCCTAAACCCTAAACTCAAACTCCTAAAACTCCTAAATCCTCCTAAACTCCTGTAAACCTTAAACTCCTAAACCCTAAACCCTAAACCCTAAACCCTAAAACCCTAAACTCCTAGGGCCCAACAACCTAAACCCTAAACCCTAAACTCCTAAATTCTAAAACCTCAAACCTAAACCCTAAACCCTAAACCCTAAACCCTAAACCTTAAACCCTAAACTCTAAACCCTAAACTCCTAAACCCTAAACCCTAAACCCCAAACCCTAAACTCCTAAACTCAAAACCCTAAACCCTAACTCCTAAACCCTAAACCCTAAACTCTAAACTCCAAACGACGTAAACCCTAAACCCTAAACTCCTATACCCTAAACCCTAAACCCTAAACCCTAAACCCTAAACCCTAAACCCTAAACTCCTAAACCCTAAACCCTAAACCCTAAACCCTAAACTCCAAAACTCCTAAACCCTAAACCCTAAACCCTAAACCCTAAACCCTAAACTCCCAACCCTAAACCCTAAACCCTAAACTCAAAAACCCTAAACTCCTAAAGTTTGCAAGCCCTAAACCCTAAAAACCCTAAACCCTAAAAACCCTAAACTCATACCCCTAAAACTTAAACCCTAAACCCTAAACTCCTAAACTCCTAAACTCCTAAACTCCTTGCAAAACTCCTAAACCCTAAACTTCCTAAACTCCTAAACTCCTAAACCCTAAAACCCTAAACTCCTAGGGTCTAACTCCTAAACCCTAAACCCTAAACTCCTAAATTACAAACCTCAAACCCTAAACCCTAAACCCTAAACCCTAAACTCCTAAAACTCCTAAACCCTAAACCCTAAACTCCTAAACCCTAAACCCTAAACCCTAAACCCCTAAACCCTAAACCCTAAACTCCTAAACCCTAAACTCCTAAACTCCTCAAACCCTAAACTCCTCAAATCCCTAAACTCCTAAACCTTCCTAAACTCCTAAAACTCCTAAACCCTAAACTCCTAAACTCCTAAACCCTAAACCCTAAACTCCTAAACTCAAACCTAAACCCTAAACTCCTAAATTACCTAACTCCTAAACCCTAAACCCTAAACCCTAAACCCTAAACCCTAAACCCTAAACTCCTAAAACCCTAAACCCTAAACCCTAAACTCCTAAATTACAAGTTAAACCCTAACTCCTAAACCCTAAACCCTAAAACTCCTAAACTCCCCAGCCTTCACCCGCCCCGAAACTCCTAAACTCCCAAACTCCTAAAACTCCTAAACCCTAAACCCTAAACCTCCTAAACCCTAAACCCTAAACTCCTAAACCCTAAACCCTAAAACTCCTAAAACCCTAAACCCTAAACTCCTAAACCCTAAACCCTAAACTCCTAAACCCTAAACCCTAAACCCTAAACTCCTAAACCCTAAACCCTCAAACCCTAAACCCTAAACCCTAAACCCTAAACCCTAAACTCCTAAACCCTAAACCCTAAACTCCTAAACCCTAAACCCTTAACCCTAAAACCCTAAACCCTAAACCCTAAACTCAAACCCTAAACCAACTCCAAACTCCTAAACCCTAAACTCCTGGAAACTCCTAAACTCCTAAACCCTAAACTCCTAAATTACAAGCTCCTAAACCCTAAACCTCAAACCCTAAACCCTAAACCCTAAACTCCTAAATTACTCCTAACTCCTAAACCCTAAACCCTAAACTCCTAAATTCCCTAAAACCCTAAACCCTAAACTCCTAAACCCTAAACCCTAAAACTCCTAAACCCTAAACCCTAAACCCTAAACCCTAACCCTAAACCTACCAAAACCCTAAACCCCTAAAACCCTAAAATCCTAAACTCCTAAACTCCTAAAACCCTAAACCCTAAACTCCTAAACCCTAAACTCCTAAACCCTAAACTCCTAAATTACCTAACTCCTAAACCCTAAACCCTAAACTCCTAAACCCTAAAAACCCTAAACTCCTAAACCCTAAACTCCTAAATTCCCTAAACCCTAAAACCCTAAACTCCTAAACCCTAAACCCTAAACTCCCAAACTCCTAAACCCTAAACTCCTAAATTACAAGCGCCTAAACCCTAAACTCCTAAACTCCTAAAACTCCTAAACTCCTAAACCCTAAACCCTAAACCCTAAACCCTAAAACTCAAACCCTAAACCCTTTCTCCTAACTCCTAAACCCTAAACCCTAAACCCTAAACTCCTAAACCCTAAACTCCAAACCCTAAACCCCTAAACTCCTAAACCCTAAACCCTAAACTCCTAAATTACTAAAACCCTAAATCCCTAAACCCTAAACTCCTAAACCCTAAACCCTAAACCCTAAACCCCAACCTGTTAACTCACCCTAAACTCCTAAAACTCCTAAACCTCCTAAACCCTAAACTCAAACCTAAACTCCTAAACCTGTAACTAAACTCAACTAAAACCTAAACCCTAAACCCTAAACCCTAAACCCTAAACCCTAAACTCCTAAACTCCTAAACCCTAAACCCTAAACCCTAAACCTCAGTCCCCTAAACCCTAAAAACCCTAAACCCTAAACTCCTAAACCCTAAACCCTAAAACCCTAAACTCCTAGGGTATAAAACCCTAAACCCTAAACTCCTAAACCCTAAACCCTAAACTCCTAAACCCTAAACCCTAAACCCTAAACCCTAAACCCCAAACCCCAAACCCTAAACTCGTCTACCCTAAACCCTAAACTCCTAAACCCTAAACCCTAAAACCTCCTAAAACGGTATCCTAAAACCCTAAAACCCTAAACTCCTAAACCCTAAACCCTAAACCCTAAACTCCTAAACCCTAAACTCCTAAACTCCTAAACCCTAAACCCTAAACCCTAAACCCTAAACCCTAAAAACCCTAAACCCTAAACCCTAAACCCTAAAACCCCAAACCCTAAACCCTAAACCCTAAACCCTTCAAACCCTAAACCCTAAACTCCTAAACCCTAAACTCCTAAAACTCCTAAACCCTAAACCCTAAACTCCTAAAACCCTAAACCCTAAACTCCTAAATTCCTAACTCCTAAACCCTAAACCCTAAAACCCCTAAACCTTAAACCCTAAAACTCTAAACTCCTAAACCCTAAACTCCTAAATTACAACTCTTCCGAACTCCTAAACCCTAAACCCTAAACTTCAAACCCTAAACCCTAAACCCTAAACCCTAAAACCCTAAACCCTAAACCCTAAACCCTAAACTCCTAAACTCCTAAACCCTAAACCCTAAACCCTAAACTCAAAACCCTAAACCCTAAACTCCTAAATTACCTAACTCCTAAACCCTAAACCCTAAACTCCTAAATTCCCTAAAACCCTAAACCCTAAAACTCCTAAACTCCTAAACCCTAAACCCTAAACCCTAAACCCTAAACCCTAAACTCCTAAATTACAAGCGCCTAAAACCCTAAACCCTAACTCCTAAACCCTAAACCCTAAACTCCTAAACCCTAAAACCCTAAACCTAAACCCCTAAACCCTAAACTCCTAAACTCCTAAACCCTAAACCCTAAACCCTAAAACTCCTAAACCCAAACCCTAAACCCTAAACCCTAAACTCCTAAATTACCTAACTCCTAAACCCTAAACCCTAAACTCCTAACCTTATACCCTAAACCCTAAACTCCTAAACCCTAAACTCCTAAACCCTAAACTCCTAAACCCTAAACCCTAAACCCTAAACCCTAAACCCTAAACCCTAAACTCCTAAATTGCCTAAACCCTAAACTCCTAAACCCTAAACTCCTAAACCCTAAACCCTCAAAAACCCTAAACTCCTAAAGTTTGCAAGGATCAGCTCTGAAACTCCTAAACACCTAAACCCTAAACCCCTAAACCCCTAAACCCCTAAACCCCTAAACCCTAAACCCCTAAACCCCTAAACCCCTAAACCCTAAACCCTAAACCCTAAACCCTAAACCCTAAACCCTAAACCCTAAACCCTAAACCCTAACCCCTAAACCCTAAACCCTAAACCCTAAACCCCTAAAACCCTAAAACCCTAAACCCTAAACCCCTAAAACCCTAAAACCCTAAAACCCTAAACCCCTAAACCCTAAACCCCTAAACCCTAAACCCCTAAACCCTAAACCCTAAAACCCTAAACCCTAAACCCTAAACCCTAAACCCTAAACCCTAAACCCTAAAACTCCTAAACTCCCCAGCCTTCACCCGCCCAAACCCTAAACCCTAACTCCTAAACCCTAAACCCTAAACCCTAAACCCTAAACCCTAAACTCCTAAACCCTAAACTCCTAAACCCTAAACTCCTAAATTCCCTAAAACCCTAAACCCTAAACCCTAAACCCTGGAAACCCTAAACCCTAAACCCTAAACTCCTAAAACCCTAAAACTCCTAAACTCCTAAACCCTAAACTCCTAAATTACAAGCTCCTAAACTCCTAAACCCTAAAACCCTAAAAACCCCTAAACCCTAAACTCCTAAATTACAAGCGCCTAAACCCTAAACCCTAACTCCTAAACCCTAAACCCTAAACCCTAAACCCTAAACCCTAAACCCTAAACCCTAAACTCCTAAACCCTAAAAACCTCTAAAACCCTAAACCCTAAACCCTAAACCCTAAACTCCTAAACTCCTAAACCCTAAACCCTAAACCCTAAACCCTAAACCCTCAAACCCTAAACCCCTAAACCCTAAACCCTAAACCCTAAACCCTAAACTCCTAAACCCTAAACCCTAAAACCCTAAACCTCCTAAACCCTAAACTCCTAAATTCCCTAAAACCCTAAACCCTAAAAACCCTAAACTCCTAAACCCTAAACTCCTAAACCCTAAACCCTAAACTATAAAACCCTAACTCCTAAACCCTAAACCCTCCTAAACCCCTAAACCCTAAACTCCTAAATTACCTAACTCCTAAACCCTAAACCCTAAACCCTAAACTCCTAAACCCTAAACCCTAAACCCTAAACCCTAAACTCCTAAATTCCCTAAACCCTAAAACCCTAAACTCCCTAAACCCTAAACTCCTAAATTACTATCCTAAAACCCTAAAACCCTAAACCCTAAACTCCTAAAACCCTAAACTCTAAACGCCTAAACCCTAAACTCTCAACACTAAACTCCTAAACTCCTAAACCCTAAACTCCTAAACCCTAAACTCCTAAATTGCCTAAACCCTAAACTCCTAAATTACCTAACTCCTAAACCCTAAACCCTAAACCCTAAACTCCTAAACCCTAAAACCCTAAACCCTAAACCCTAAACCCTAAACCCTAAACCCTAAACTCCTAAATTACTAACTCCTAAACCCTAAACCCTAAACCCTAAACCCTAAACTCCTAAATACCTAAACCCTAAACTCCAAACCCTAAAACCCTAAACCCTAAACCCTAAACTCCTAAACCCTAAACCCTAAACCCTAAACCCTAAACTCCTAAATTACAAGCGCCTAAACCCTAAACCCTAAACCTCCTAAACCCTGGAAACCCTAAAACCCTAAACCCTAAACTCCTAAATTACCCTAACTCCTAAACCCTAAACCCTAAACCCTGAAACCCCTAACCCTAAAACTCCTAAACTCCCCAGCCTTAAACCCTAACTCCTAAACCCTAAACCCCTAAACCCTAAACCCTAAAACCCTAAACCCTAAACCCTAAACCCTAAACTCCTAAAACCCTAAACCCTAAACCCTGCAAACCCTAAACCCTAAACCCTAAAACTCCTAAACCCTAAACCCTAAACCCTAAACTCCTAAATTACCTAACTCCTAAACCCTAAACCCTAAAACTCCTAAAACCCTAAAAACCCTAAACTCCCTAAACCCTAAACCCTAAACCCTAAACCCTAAACCCTAAAACTCCTAAACCCTAAACCCTAAACTCCTAAACCCTAAAACCCTAAACCCTAAACTCCTAAACCCTAAACCCTAAACTCCTAAACCCTAAACCCTAAACTCCTAAACTCCTAAACCCTAAACCCTAAAACCTCCTAAACCCTAAACCCTAAAACCCTAAAACCCTAAACCCTAAACTCTAAAACCTAAACTCCTAAACTCCTAAACCCTAAACTCCTAAATTACAAAACCCTAACTCCTAAACCCTAAACCCTAAACTCCTAAATTCCTAACTCCTAAACCCTAAACCCTAAACCCTAAACCTCCTAAACCCTAAACCCTAAACCCTAAACCCTAAACCCTAAACTCCTAAACCCTAAACCCTAAACCCTAAACCCTAAACCCTAAACCCTAAACTCCTAAAACCCTAAACCCTAAACCCTAAACCCTAAAACTCCTAAACCCTAAACCCTTAAACCCTAAACCCTAACTCCTAAACCCTAAACCCTAAACCCTAAACTCCTAAACCCTAAACTCCTAAACCCTAAACCCTAAAACTCCTAAACTCCTAAACCCTAAACCCTAAACCCTAAACCCTAAACCCTAAACTCCTAAATTACAAACCCTAACTCCTAAACCCTAAACCCTAAAAACTCCTAAAACCCTAAACCCTAAACCCTAAACCCTAAAACCCAAAACCCTAAACCCTAAACCCTAAACCCTAAACTCCTAAATTACAAGCTCCTAAACTCCTAAACCCTAAAACCCTAAACTCCTAGGGTACCCTACGATCCTAACCCTAAAACTCCTAAACTCCCCAGCCTTCACCCGCCCCGAAACCCCTAAACTCCTAAACTCCTAAACTCCTAAACCCTAAACCCAAAACTCCTAAAAACTCCTAAACTCCTAAACCCTAAACCTCTAAAACCCTAAACTCCTAAACCCTAAACTCCTAAACTCCTAAACCCTAAACCCTAAACCCTAAACCCTAAAACTCCTAAACTCCCATAACTCCTAAACCCTAAACCCTAAACCCTAAACTCCTAAACCCTAAACCCTAAACTCCAAACCCTAAACCCTAAACCCTAAACTCCTAAATTACAAACCCTAACTCCTAAACCCTAAACCCTAAACTCCAAACCCTAAAACTAAACCCTAAACCCTAAAACTCTCATCTCTCCCTAACCCTAA
Organism: Rhododendron molle; assembly: GCA_025413875.1. Classification (NCBI taxonomy): domain Eukaryota; kingdom Viridiplantae; phylum Streptophyta; class Magnoliopsida; order Ericales; family Ericaceae; genus Rhododendron; species Rhododendron molle. The sequence continues at coordinate 48,121,447 of CM046395.1, read as the reverse complement.
ACCTCTAAATCCCAAACCCTAAACCCTAAACCCAAACCCTAAACTCCTAAACCCCAAAATATGAGCCAAGGACTCCTAAACCCTAACCCTAAAACCCTAAACCCTAAACCCTAAACTCCTAAATTACATAAACCCTAAACTCCAAACCCTAAACCCTAAACCCTAAACCCTAAACCTCTAAAACCCTAAACTCCTAAAACTCCAAACCCTAAACTCCTAAACCCTAAACTCCTAAACCCTAAACCCTAAACCCTAAACTCCTAAACCCTAAACCCTAAACTCCTAAACCCTAAACTCCTAAATCCCTAAACCCTAAACTCCTAAACCCTAAAACCCTAAAACTCCTAAACTCCCCAGCCTTCACCACCTAAACCCTAACTCCTAAACCCTAAACCCTGTAAACCCTAAACCCTAAACCCTAAACCCTAAACCCTAAACTCCTAAATTACTAACTCCTAAACCCTAAACCCTAAACTCCTAAACCCTAAACCCTAAACTCCTACTCCTAACCCTAAACCCTAAACCCTAAACCCTAAACTCCTAAATTCCCTAAAACCCTAAACCCTAAAACCCTAAACCCTAAACCCTACCCAAACCCTAAACCCTAAACTCCTAAACCCTAAACTCCTAAATTACAAGCTCCTAAACTCCTAAACCCTAAACTCCTAAACCCTAAACTCCTAAACCCTAAACCCTAAACCCTAAACCCTAACCCTAAACCCTAAAACTCCTAAACCCTAAACTAAACCTAAACCCTAACTCCTAAACCCTAAACCCTAAACCTAACCCAAAAGGTGTCTCCTACCACTCCTAAACCCCTAAACTCCTAAACCCTAAACTCCTAAACCCTAAACTCCTAAATTACAAGCCCTAAACCCTAACTCCTAAACCCTAAACCCTAAACTCCTAAATTACAAAAACCCTAAACCCTAAACTCCTAAACCCTAAACTCCTAAACCCTAAAACCCTAAACCCTAAACTCCTAAATTACAAGCGCCTAAACCCTAAACCCCTAAACTCCTAAACCTCTAACTCAAACCCTAAACCCTAAACTCCTAAAACCCTAAACCCTAAACCCTAAAAACCCTAAACCCTAAACTCCTAAATTGCCTAAACCCTAAACTCCTAAAACCCTAAAACTCCTAAACTCCCCAAACTCCTAAACCCTAAACCCTAAACTCAAAACTTAAACCCTAAACCCTAAACCCTAAACCCTAAACCCTAAACTCCTAAAACCCTAAACCCTAAAACCCTAAACCCTAAACCCTAAACTCCTAAATTACAAGCCCTAACTCCTAAACCCTAAACCCTAAAACTCCTAAACCCTAAAACCCTAAACTCCTAAACCCTAAACCCTAAACCCTAAACTCCTAAATCCCTAAACCCTAAACCCTAAATCCCTAAAATCCCTAAACCCTAAACTCCTAAACCCTAAACTCCTAAATTA
>CM046395.1:48052500-48110000 GCA_025413875.1 Rhododendron molle | reverse complement strand
ACGGATGGTTGAGCTTGAGCTTGGGATAGGAGGATGGATGGAGGATGATAATGGCAATGTAAAGTATATGACTGATCTCCCCTCCTTTGTCTTTCAATGGATGAAAGAAAAGCAAAGGAGAACTAGAGAGAAAAGATGAAGAAAGCTTGGGATCTCTTAATGAGTGTCACCTTTTGCAAATAAATGCAAAGGGGGTATATATAGGCCAGTTGGTTGGCTGATCAGTTGAGGCCTAAGGCTTTGTTTGGGTTGCAAGGAAGGGAGCAAGCCTTCCATGCATTAAATGCATGAGACAAGGTGGTGGATCTTGTAGGAGAGAGAAGGGGACAGCCCTGGACGAAATAATCATCGTCAGGATGGCCACAAAAGTCTCAGGCAAGTGGTCCCGAAAAGGTGATTTGACTGGGAACAAGTGGCGTGCGCCACTGGAGACTGGCTCCATGCTCGATGACTGACACGTGGCAATGCACCAGCGTGCGTCAGTTGATCACCAGCGTGCTGAAGCAGGGTTTTGCTGAGGCCATTTAGTTCTGGCTCGAAAGGTTTGAAATAGGTTCGACAATGGTTCTAAGGAGTTTGGAAAGCTCGGAGCTCAAACACATCAACCATCTCGAATGTTCTTGACCGTTAATCATCATCGGGGAATCAAAGACCGTATATAAACCAATCCAGACAGTCCAGAATAGGGTGTCTACATTCATCTAGTGCGTTCAAAAGTTTTGATAGTTCCTCCTTTACTACTCCTACAGACTCACTTTTCAATTTTGATGCCTTTCTTGGTGTTTAATGGAATAACTAGTGAGAATGTCCGTTTAGAATTGGATCAGTACCTTGAAGATGAGGTGTTGCCAAGGACCAAAAATTTTGATATTTTGGGTTGGTGGCAAAAACAATCCAATTTTGAAATGCATTGGAAGAGATATTTTTTGCATTCCCAGTGTCAACAGTCGATTCAAAATCAGCCTTCAGCACTAGTGGCCGATTGTTTGACTCCCCACTGTAGTCGTCTTAATCAAATAAACATTGGAGGCCTTGATGTGTGCCAAAAACTGGCTGTGGAGTGAAGTAAAAGGTAAGTAAACTATTTTGTAGTTATAAAAGAGTCAATGTTATCTTTTGTGTCTTCTAAGTAAAATGAATTTAGTTGTAATTTTCCTGCAATTTGTTGGAAGGTTAGTCATCTATGCCAGAAGAGAGCACATTCCAAATAATTCTTGAAGATATGGATGATCAAAAAGAGGAAAATGACGTGACTGAACAAGCTGATTAGTTTTGGAAGAATATCTGGAATTTTTTACTTTTTTATGGCTCAGGGGAATCGAAACTGATGACGTTTTTGAAGAAAGTTGTGTTTTATTGTTACTCTCTTGTCTTTTTAGACTTTGTTGGGTTGACATTAGCAAAGCATTAGGAGTATATTTTTTGTTACTTAATTAGCAAGAATTGTTATTTTATGTACTTATTGTTGGTTTGGATGAGAAATTGCTGTAATATTTTGTTGGGAATCTGTTCTTGGTCTAATTTAGTAGCAGAAATATGTTTCAATTTGTTCGGGTAATGGAGTGGGTTTGGGGAAAACAAAACCCGACCTATTATGTGGTGGGCTGGGACCGGGTCCTGGATTTGGGGTTTGAGGACAGGTCCACATAATGGGAAACCCGACCTGTGTGTGGGGGGGTGAATTCCCCTTAAATCCTTGTTGAACGGTGTAGGGGCTCGCCGAGTCTGGAGAGATTTCTACCGAGCTTGGGGTGGTTGTTGCCGAGCCTGATACCTGCAAACTGGAGGGGGGTTCCTCCGAGTAAAGCCTCCGACGAGCTAGTTAGTACCCGGGGAAGATAAAACGAAACATAAAGCAAAGAATATAAGTCATTTATGTAGGAGAGGAGTCTTGTGTACCTTAGGAGAGGGAGAGAGTTTTGCTTATATAGAGAAAAAGTGAGTGAAACTTAATGACTAAGTAAAGGCTATTAACGAAAAGTTACTATAAATGGAAAGTTATTATAAGTGGAAAGGAAGCTTCTAGAAACTTCTAGAAGATCACAACTTGTCGCATCCACGTACCGAGCAACAGCAGTATGGGTCGAGCAACGTAAAGAACCTTCCGAGCGATACAAAAAGCTGCCGAACCATACTGAGAAATGTCGAGCAATAATAAGAACCGCCTGCCAAACGATAAAAAATAACCCTCTGCCGAACGATAATAAGAACTGCCGAGCGATAGAAAGAACCCCCGAGCGTACGTAAGACAAATGTTCGGCAATACTTGTGGGATAATACTTGTTGAAATCGTTCGGCTTATGGTTCTTCCAAGATGTGACAGTACCCCTTTTGGACTTTATGAACTAAGGGAAATTTGACCCCCTACAATAGCTCCTCAACTTCTTCTTTATTGTTTAAATGAAGGAGGAATTGAACCCAGGTGTGGCCGAATGACCGAAGTGAATTCCTTGCAAGATACCAATAGTCCATAATTGCTCTTCGAATGGATTTAATATAATAACCTAGGTCGGGGCGATGTAGCTGAGCCCCAGAAAGATAATAGACGTCCTATTCTCGGCCAGATTCAGCTGGAATGGGAGAGAGCTCCACAGCTAGATTCAATCGGAGTAAGAGACAGCCCCACGACCAGATTCAGCTGGAGTAAGAGAAAGCCCCACGGCCAGATGCAGCCAGATTGTCCAAAGGTAATGAAATCCAAAAATGCCGAAGGTATGCATCGGGTAATGTGCCAAGCAATCAAGATAGTATTCGAAAGAGTATCCGAGATGGTAATAAATCTAAGTTGTCTTCGTCTTCTTCGTCGCCCGAACGTTGGAGGCCTACAACCCATAGGGAGGTTTTAGTCCAGTCGTGAGAATCCTTCTGTAACACCCGTAAAATACTCTATATTTAAATGGAATCAAATTATTTTGACTGGACCAAATCCTTTTATTGGGACAAAGATAAATCCAAGAAAAAATAGAAGTATATTTGCATGTACCTAGCAACGTGTAGGCTGAAGAAGGCGTAATAAGAAGACTTTGAACAAAACAAAATATTTAAGGGTGGACATGTGTCTACTCCTATATATATGATGAGTCATTGGTCTTTTAAATGAGAGAAGTGAGTTTTGATGGTGCTGGTTTTGTAGACAGAGAAAAAGTCGAGAAATAGAGCAATCGGTCCGGCGATCGCGGTGATGCATAACGTAGCAGTTTCAGTAGGTCATTTGCTATGGAGTGTGTATATTGCGGTGGCGATTTGAGGGTGAGTGTGAGATACATGTTTTTTGTACAATATTTACGTTGGATTTTTGTTGGTTGTATTATGTGTGGTGACTGTATGTCGTGGAACTATTTGGTATGTGACGGGGCGACTATGCTAATAAGCTATGCCAAAAGACATGTTGGCCAATGGGCTATAATGAGGCTGGTGAGGTGGTACGTCAGCCGTTATATATTGAGGAGGACCGGATTTGTGGTTCCATTTATGTGGAATGTGTTATATTCGTGGTGGTTGGTGCTGTGCTGTTATTTTAGTGTTGATATTGTGCATGTTATTATATCTCATACACTCCTGGGGTCCCTTGGACTCTAAGTTGCTGCGAGGATGGTTGTTTATCTATTTTGGAGATAGTTGTAAATTGTATAGTTTTTTGAATTAATAAAAGACAGATTGTAGTCTTTTTAATATCGTGGTGTGTGGGCAACATGCCCTGGAATTTCTGGATTCCAAAGCGCAAGGGCCCAGAAATCGAGGGAGCGTGAGCGGAGAAGCAGCAAGCGCTCGAAATACAGAGTCGCCACCTGGGTTTGAAGGTCCGTCACCCAAGGAACCGTATTTCGAAGCACCTGCCGCGATATTTGATTTAAAAAAGTGAAGGAACCAGTCCGTCATAACCATATCTGGGTTCGGGAGCCAGGTTACGAGATGGGAAGGGTTTTAAGGCACCCCTCTCGCCTAATCCGGAGATCGGTCTCTACTTAGGCATTTTGAAAACATTGTGATTCTTCTTTTATTAATCAATTTTAGCCAGTTAGGGCGGGGGAACAGTCAATCGGGGATTAAGACTATAACAGTTTGCAAGATGTGATAGATGGCATGAATGAGCAGTTAGTATAGGATGAAAACATACTGTTGTGGGAATTAGACAGACTGGAAAGCCCTCGCCTTGTAGTATCGCGGCACGTGAAGAAACCAAGATGCACCGATCAAGTCAATGCATGCTGATCACACCTGCGCACGCTACCACAAGACCTGTGCGCGCCAGTAAGCCTAAGCCCACAACTCTTATTCTCAAACCCTCTGGGCTCTGGAAGGATCAGTGCACACCCAGGACAAACCAAGCAGTTTATAGGCAGTTTATAATATACAGTTTAAAGGCTGAAAAGCCCTACAAATAAACAAAATAGTCCATAAACAATGTGGACAAAACTCTAACCAAAGGCCTAGTTATCCATAGTTATCCATGTAAGGCCAACCACTAGTCAGAAGCAAACTATTAAAGAAATGACAATGATAAACTGGCGCTCATGAGGGGCGCTCATGAGGATGGATACTCTTAACAATAATTTTACAATCACACACAAACACTTATACATGCACACTCACAAAAGAGGTGGGCCCATTGTTGTACTCTTAAATACTCTCCCTCCGCCCAGGGGTACTCCAAAGCAACAGAAATGAATATTGAAGTGCAAGCTAGCAATTTTTTAACATAGGAAAGCAGTAAACTGGTTTTTATCATGCTTAACAGTGAGTTAAACATAAACAAAAATAACATAGTAAGTACAAACAAGTAACTAGCATCCCAAACCCCACGTGGACTGTCGCGTGCAACCCAGGAGGGTCGCGCGAGATAGTGAGTCCATCGCGCGAGGGAGTGCCAGATCCCAGTTTCTTGTAACTCTGCTGGCTTTAGAACCAGAACTGGTATTGATTACCAGTCTTGGCCCTGCCAGCACCCCTCAGAGATCAGAACAGAGAGTAGAACAAAAGGTAAGCTATACCTTTGGCTTTTTTGAATTTGAAAAGTGTTTGAACTTTGAATATTTGAAGTTGAACGTAGGATTTGAGTGATGGAAGAAGAAGAACAAGCTATGTTCTTAGGTGCCCTTGTATCTCTTTGGTTTGCAAAGAAGAAAGCAAGGCTATGGCCAAAATGTGTAATTTTGTGAACCTTTTTAAAAGATGAACAAAGGGGGGGTACTTATAGGAGGAGAGGGGGAGGCAAATCTGGTGAAGAGACGTGCTGGCTGAGGGATTACTTCATGGCTAAGTTTTCCCAGCTGATAAAGGTGGATCAGTGACAGGTTAGGACCATCGCACGATGGAATGGGACCATCGCGCGAGGTGTGACAAATTGCGCGTGGGTCAATGGTCAAATCTTTGACTTTGACCAGCCGACTCTCGCGAGGGAGTCACCTGTCGCGAGGGTGCGCCCGGCGCGATGGAGTTGGTCTGGCGCGATGGTGCGCTCGGTGCGCGCGATGGTTGACCATTGCGCTGATGGAGTCAAACCGTCGCGCGGCGGTGCGCCCTGGCGCGGGTCAGTTCGGCGCGGGTCAGTAGGGTTTTCGGCTTTTGGAAGTCGCTTAGGTTAGGTTAGGTTCAAGGGTTTCAAACACTCAAAGCTCAAACACTTGACATTCTCAGGGTGTTCTTGATCCGTTTCATCATCGGGGAATCAAATACCGTAAGTAAAGTAATCTGGAAGCCCAGATTGGGGTGTCTACAGTAGCCCCTCTTTGACGGCACTTGAAGCACCATTGACTTGGTACAAGTAACGTCAAAGAATTCTAGACACCCCTCAAGGTAATCCAGAGTAGAACATAGTAAAGTAGACAAACATACTTACAGAACCTGATTAGTGGAATGGACGTGTGATCCATTGCCAGGGATGGAAGTAGAAGTGGATGATTGTATCGCCACTTGTTGATCGAATTTGGACAGGACAGGCTGTCGTTACAGATGTGGATAGGACAGGCCATCGTTGCTGGGGATCAAGCTATCCTCGGCACAAAGTATTCCAACAAACATGGGTAGGTCATGTCTGGCAGGTTAAATTCCATCTGTTGGGAATCAGAGCCAATCTCCTTATCAAAGACCATCCGAAACAGAGCAATAAGCCTGCTGGAAGATGCACTTGCGGCTAGATTGAAGATGGTTGTCGTTCGGGACAGGCCAAGACGGACTCTCCTGTGGGACAATCAGTTGCGGATGAATGGTCCATTGGACGATAATCTGATCGTTGTTGTGGACTGTATGGACGATGTGGTGATCGCTATTGATGATAATGGTGACCAATTACTCCGTGAATGAACCGAGATGGACGATATGGTCATCGTCATTGATGGATTGAGCGGATGATATGACCGATCGTTGATGATATGGCGTATCATCGGTGAATGAACCGAGATGGACAATATGGTCGACCGTCGTTGATGGATTGAGCGGATGATATGACCATCGCCGCTGATGATATGGTCGATCATCGGGAATGAACCGAGATGGACGTATATGGTCGACCGCCTGATGATATGGCCGACCATCGTTGAATGACCGATATGGTCACCGCCGCGGATGATATGGTCGACCGCCGTTGAATGACCGATATGGTGCATCGTCATGGATGATATGGTGATATGGCGACCATCGTTGAATGACCGATATGGCTGACTGACCGTCATTGATGATATGGTGACCATCGTTGAATGACCGATATGGCCGACCGTCATGGATGATATGGTTGACCATCGTTGAATGATCGATATGGTCGATCGTCATTGATGATATGGTTGACCATCGTTGAATGACCGATATGGCTGACCGTCATGGATGATATGGCTGACCATCGTTGAATGACCGATATGGCTCTGACCGTCATGGAATTGGAGATGGGCGTATCGGTGTGCGTAATGATCGATCGTTGAAGATTGGACAGACCGGCCGTCGGGCAGATCGTGCGTAATGATCAGCCGCTGAAGATTGGACAGAACGGCCGCCGTTGAAAGAGACAGCGTATCGCTGTGTTGAAAGATCAAGTCGTTGAGAAACTGGACAGGACCAGCTGTCGTTGATTTGATCCAAGAAGCACAAGCAGTTGTTATCCTTGATAATAGCATGGATAGAGGCAAGGTGGACTGCAGCTGGGGAGAGATTGGTGATAACTGCTGATTGGGCCTCTGGCCCGAATTTACCTGCGCGTGCTAGTACAAGTCGCAGGCTTTAACGGTTGCCATGGAAAATGAGATAAGGAAAGCGGCGTGTGACACCCCTCTTACAGCTGCATTATCCCAAAGTAGCGGTTCCGGCCGCAGTTACAAAAGTGACTAGGCAACAGGCATGATCCCCAAAATCCTGTTTACTTGCTGCCTTTGATACTGGACAGGCGTGCTTCGACACTTGATAGAATTTTCCTGCTTTCAACATTTGATATACAATATGCAATCATGTGTAAACAAATGCACAATTTTGAAAATGCAGATGCAAGCTAAGGGCGGCTCCTAAGAGGACAACGATGCCTAAGGACTACCACTGAGCCTTATTACTGTACTGTCAATTACTTCTGAGATGCGCACCTAGATAGATAGACATTGAGCGGGCAAGCGTGCCCCAGTTGATGTTTAGCAATGAAATTGGGCCTGCATGCCCCTTTTTTTCGATGCTTGGGCAGATGAGCCCCAGAGATGCTCTGCTTGGCCTTGGGCTGACGAGTCCTTGCTGTTCATGAGATTTCCATAGCTTGTGGATGATAGGAGCTAGGGTAGCAAATGTAAAAATTGCACTTTCTAGCCGATAATATCTAATTTGCATTGATAAGTGACCTGAATTGACACACAGACATGCGCACATGTACAGACTAGCCTAGCTCAAACAAAAAGGGAGAAAGAGTCCCAGGATACAAATGCGAACCCTTAGACACACAAAACATAACGACATTTTGGGTATTAAGGGCCAAAACTCACGACATTCCTAAACAGGTGAAACTGACACTTATGAAAGTGCAAAAGGTACAAAGACCTGTACAAACAACATTGAGAAAAGCATCTCGACATGACAATTGATAGAAAAACTGGAAAAATGTTGCAAATATGGGCATAAGACACAGATGATGACTCATATAGGCCCGGACTGAAACCGACACCCCCATGCAGTCACATTAAGTCCATATGACTTGCATAGTATGACAAGACTTGGCAAAAGTCCCTGGAACAACATTCAAGGGCAGTAGCAGACTGCTACCGCTGGAATTGAAAGAGCGGGCGCAAGTTTGAGACCAACGCACATCACTTCGAACAAACGCACCGCGGTTGCTTACACCAAACTTCGCTGAACTTAGAATAAATTGTGAGCCATTAGGCTTCTAGCATTTCGTTCTGTTTTTTATGCTTAAAATCTTTTAAGACTTATGCTCAGCCCGTAATAGAAACAGCAGTTTGCAATAAAATTGAAAGACAAAGGTTTTCCCCTTTCTGATTCCTTCATTGTAGTTTGACTTGATATTCAATCCTTTTCGACCTTTGACGTGTACCAAAATGTCAACCACGGATCCAATTGATAGATTTGTGACCGAGTCTCAATGAGAACCTGCCTACGTATCCCACTCTGGGGAATCAGGTCAAAACGTAGTTCGGGCTAAGGTTCACTCGTGTGTTTACCTCTCCTTTTGCGCTCTAACTTTTGCCTAGTACCGCCCATTCAGGTCTTCGATCTAACGAGCTTTTGAATATTGCTTATTACTTTTGCCTAGACCGCCTTCAGAGGTTTTCGGTCTAACAGGCTGCTCTAACTTTTGCTTGGAACTGCCCACCCTTGGGGTTTTCAGCCCAACGAGCTTCTCTCAGGGAAAAGTAACTTTTGAATTGATCCAGGTTGACCAAGGTATTGATTTTGTTGCCATCGAGGTCGAAGACCTTTGGCTGCAGCCCCAGATAGAATGGCTTTGATGACGTAGAGTCAAAAGTGCTTCGGTTGGAAATCCCTCGCTCCTGGCCGTTTTGTACACTTTCTCATTGGTACTCGGCGGAACGCCACTGTTGTTGCTTTTGAACATGGTATGAGGCCCGGAGCCCTCTTGAGCTTCTGTTTTTTGGATTGGTACCCGGTAGCAAGGGGTTTGATGCTTCTTTATCTCAGGATCAACGCAAGGCGTGACTTCATGAGACCACACCAAGACGTCGATGAATTCTTCGAGCCTGTCTGACCAGGCACAATGCTCCTTTGGGGGCGGTGCTTGGACCAACTTTGAACCTTTCGGGAGATTATACTTGTCTTTCAAGTTTATAAAAACTACTTCTTCTTTTAATAGGCTGAGCATACCTTTCGTCTTCCCTTTCGGCGAGGGAACACATTTCCTTAGGGATGATCCCATCGAAATCTATCCCTTCGTCGTCAAGGTCGACACAGTTTATATAAAAGCCAAGTAATTAGAAGCGTAACGATGCATATCATAAAACCCATGGGGTTTGCCAAGTATAGCAGACTCAAACTTGAAACAAAAGCTACGACGTGGAGGCCAAGAGGCACGAACTCCGACTCAGGAGCTAGACTTAGACAAACACAAAAGACTCTGTGTTAGACTCTGACATATTGCCAATGCAAACTAGACACGCTTTGAAAATGCAATTTGTTAAACAGACTACCCGTAGCTTCCACAAAAGAGGTAGGACCCGGGTGTCGGTCAAATCAGCTAATTACAGTTTCTTCAACTAAACCTACTCGATGCTCCTTTGATCAATGGACCTCACCTACCGCCTTCTCTTTTGCAAGCCCTCATCACTGTCAACCCAGATGTCAGCAGGGAAAACCTCATTCGCACAAATGGCTGCTAGCAAGCTGTCCTCGCCCACAGGATGGGTACAGTTGGCCTGGAGCTCGGGTTGATTTGAGTAGAGTTGATAGTTATCTGACCAACCAGAGGGTCAGAGCCGTGTTGAGGCAAGGGGTCGGAGGTGACGTTGGGCTTTGATGGAACTTGAAACGTGCCATTGTCAATTAGGTCTTGTATCTCGTGTCGGATACGATAGCACTTATCAGTGAGATGGCCAGGCATTTGATGAAAGGCACAGAAATAGTTGGCATTGTAGTTGGCTGGTATGACTTTAGGTGGGGAAGTCGGGGTCAAAGGCTTGAGACACCCGGATTGGAAAAACTTCTCCATTTCTGCAGATAGAGGTGCCTCGAAGACAGAGAAATTTCGAGGTTGGGCTCGGGCTTGGAAGCTTTAAGTGTTTTGAACCTGATTGACATTGGCTGTTGATGGAGGTAGGGTTGTGATGGTGCCACAATCGATGAGATCTTGAATGGCACGTCGAAGCCGGAAGCAGGCATTGGTAGAATGGCCAGGCATTTGATGATAGGTGCAATAGAGGTTATATTTGAAGTTGGCAGAGGGTTTCTTGGGTAATGAAGTTAGATTGAGGGGCTTGATGGAACCAGCATCAAGGAGCCTCTCATAGATCGAGGCCAAAGGTGCATCGAAACATGAGAAAGTCCTCGGTTGATTCCGGCGACCGGATTGAGAATTCAAATTAAGACCCCTGTTTGCTTTGCAGTTGCAACACATTGCCTCATTAACAGGATGCATTTTTTTGCCTTCGGGGCTAAAATCATCACTAAGCATGTCTTCCCCTTCGGCCATGATTGTGAATAAGGACCCAGCATCCTCCTTTGGGTAGGTCCTGGCCTCATGAAATTCAGCCAGGTCTTTGAACATGTCCTTCAGGCACAACTTGATCCCAACCGCAGAAGCGTGGCAGACTTGAGAGGGTTCCTTGACTTGTCCCATATCTGTTTGTAGGGTTGTAGAGGTAAAGAGGCCGACCAGTCCCTGAACCATAATCATTTGTTTGTCCATCTTGTGACCCAATTCCTCCACAGCTTTCTTGAGCTTAGTCAGCTCCATTTGTGCTACCATTCTGGATTGATGAACGAGGAAGGTGATATGACCTTGGAAGCTGTAGACACCCTAATCGGGCTTTCAGATTAGCTTATTTACGGTTTTTGATTCCCCGATGATGAAACGGATCAAGAACACTTCAGGAATGTCGAGTGTTTGAGCTTTGAGTGTTTAAAGAACCCTTGAACCTAACCTAGCCAAAAACCACATCAAAAAGCCAAAAACCAATTGTCGCGCGAGGGTTTAGAACCATCGCGCGAGGGTCAAGCTGCCAGGTGTGGTCAACAGTCAAACTGTTGACCGTTGACCATCGCGTGCCAGGGAGAACCCTCGCGCAACAATTCCAAACCATCGCGTGACGGTTCTCTCCTGTCCTTTTCACCTTTTTCAGCTGGGCAGCTTAATCACCAAGTAATCTTCAGCCAGACCTCGTGGACTGGCTGGGCTTCTCTCCTTGCAAGCTTTCCATAAAAGGCAATTTGGCCACCAAGCCAAATTAGTTGGTTCTTTCTCCTCCATACACTTTCCACCACTCCTCCTATATATACCCCCCATGGTGCTTCCATTTAAAGGGTTCAAAAAAAAGAAAGAAGGTTACAAGAATTCCACTTTCAAAGGGGCATTACTTTGTACTCTTTTAAGCTAATAAAAGAGATACAAAGTCAATCCAAGAACATAGCTTGTTCTTTCTCCTTCATTACTCAAAGCAACATAAACACCTCAAGCAACCTCAATTCAACTCAAAGCTCAAACGCATTTCAAACCCCAAGAACCAAAGGTATAGCTTATCTTTGTTCTCGCTTCTGCTCGATCCTCGAAATGGCAGGCTAAGGTCGTAATCAATACCACCCCGGCCCTAAAACCAAAGAAAGTTACAAGAAGCAAGGGAGCAAGAACCCTCGCGATTCGCTTCGATGCTCGCGCGACACTTTCTGTCGTGTGATGATGAACTTCGTGGGGAAGGGGTGTCCTGCTCTTTGTGTTTCATAAATAGTTCTTACTGTGTTTTGGAGCATGTTTTAGGTTTTAGATCACTGTTGATGCATGTTAAAACTTGTTTATTGCTTTTCTTAGCTTAAATTGCAAATTCAAAATGTCTATATGCATTTTTGTTCTTGGAACATCCTTGGGATCATTCTCGACCTGGCCCCAAAAACCCGGGATGAGCAAAACCAAACACTGAAAGGTTGACTCGAACCCTCGCGCGATGGTTCTAAACCCTCGCCGATGATTCTAAACCCTCGCGCAACAATTTAAAACCCTCGCGCGACAGTTCTCCCGACTAGTAGCTTGCCATGCATGTTTAACTTGGTTTTTAGGCTTCGGCTTTGTCCCTCACTGTTTAAGGGTGTTTTAGTAATTTTGTGGCTCTATAGCCTTTTAGAATTGTTTTAAATTGTATATTTATAATTGCTATAAACCGCTTGGTTTGTCTTGGGTGTGCACGGGTCCTTCCAGAGCTCAGAAGGTTTGAGAATAAGAGCCGTGGGCTGTGGCCTCAAGAAAACCCACAGCAGTGTGTTCTCATCCTATACTAACCGCTTCATCCATGCTATCTATCACATCTTGCAAACTTGTTACGCTTTTAATCCCCGATTAACTGCTCCCCGCCCTAATTGGCTAAAATTTGGTTAATAAAAGAAGAATCACAAAGTTTTCAAAATGCCTAAGTAGAGACCGATCTCCGGATTGGGCGAGAGGGGTGCCTTAAAACCCTTCCCCTCTCGTAACCTGGCTCCCGAACCCAGATATGGTTATGACGGACTGGTTTCCTTCACTTTTCAAATCAAACAGCGCGGCAGGTGCTTCGAAATACGGTTCCTTGGGTGTCGGACCTTCAAACCCAGGTGGCGACTCTGTATTTTTTCGAGCGCTTGCTTCTCCGCTCGCGCTCCCTCGATTACGGGCCCTTGCTTCGGGGAACGAAATTCCCGAAAGCTTGCATCTTGGAATCCGGAAATTCCAGGGCATGCTGCCCACAGAAGCAAAGGTGTAACAGCCTTGGCAGACGTTCCCAAACAGGTTTGGCTCTTCTTTTCAGTACCTCTCCGACGATGCAATGACCCAAATCTTCGGACAGTAAAGTAATAAAAGCTCAGTGATGTTCTTTCAGTAGTTTATTAAAAGAATTGAAAGAGCAAAAATGCACAGGTCACCGTTGTCAGTGTCTTCCTAGACTCTAAAACTAGAGACGAGCTTGTCTCATGATGTTCGGACGCTGCCAAAATCCTCAGATTTCTTTTCGATGGTGTATCCTTATTTAAATCAACTAACACTAGGAGACTTCAAAATAGTCTAAGCCTCCGACTACTCCGTTCCCGAAGTTTCAACTTTTGGAGTCGGAACAACTCAGTGTAGATGACGTGATATCTTAACCGGGGAGGCGTGAGCACTTAGTGCTTTAGCCTAAACGGTGTACATGCGTAGCATGATAACCAGGGCGGTACAAGCATCACGACATTCTCTCCGTTGTTCCTCATTTTCTGTTTGAAACCTCGACCGGGCATTAGACAAGGACTTAGAAAATCTTGATTTCCCAAAGTCACGTTGATCTAAGGATTTTGAAAATTAATCAACGTGCACCATCGAGATGCACGACTCTTCATCGGGTCTAGCAGCATCCTAATAAGCATAAGACAAATTCGAAAGCGAGAGACAACTTAGAAGCCGCCCTAAACATGCACCCACGCAAAACAACATGCATGTATGTACAGTTCCAGAGACAAGTTTGCCTCACAAGTTTCAGACGTTGCCAGAATCCTCAGAATTCTTTTCGGCGATGTGTCCCCGTGTAGATCGACAGATCCTAAAAGATGTCAAAATAGACTAAATTTTCGACTAGTCCCATTTGAAGATTTAACTTTGAATTAGAAACAACTTGGCATTGATGACATGGCACCTTAACCTTGAACAACGAGGTGAATAGTGACAACGCACTTCAACCTGGGAGGCGCCAATGACACAACATCAATACTTTGTTGTTCCTTATTGTCGGTTGAATCCTCAATTAGGCATGAGCCGAGAATTTAGCAAGTTTTGATTTCTCAAAATCTCATTGAACTAAGGACTTTGAAATGACAACGAACATTCAACAGAACGAACGACTCCTCATCGGGTCCAACAACGTCTTAGACAGCGTAAGACAAACTCGAAAGAAAGTACTACCCTAAGCATGCTCCTATGCAGAACAACGTATGTACAGTGCATGCGATAGGGAAAGCAGTAACACGTAGACAGTATATGGGGTTAGATGCAAGTAGATCCTACCCTGCAGGTACATGTCCTAGTTTGGAGAGTTCTAATGCTTTGTATATGCAAAGGCCGATTTTGGTTCGTAACAGGTTCCTCGGACTAGGGCCACAGATATACCTCCCGTTGCCCGCTATATCGCTGAGCAACAGTCAAACAGTAGCATGACCCATCATCGTCGAAGGTTGTTGGTCATTCGGGGTCTCCGGGCTCCTGTAAATCGTGCCGGATTGCCAAAACGATCCAACGAGACTTATCCCACATCGATGCAAATGAGATGCTAGAAATTGATTAAGAAGAAGAAGAATCACAAAATCGCAAAATGCCTTTTCAAGCTCGGCTCACTTTATTTAGTCCATCTTTAGAGGCAACTACGCAAGTGAACAATCGAAAAAGTCCCAGATTAGATTGGCCGGACACGAGGTCCTGTTAAATCACCATTCCAACCTTCGGCAGCGCGAAACTCACCGTTTTGACAGACTTTTAAGGAATCGTACACGAACGTATTAAACTCTAAGTATGAATTAATATTGGTTCGATTTATCCCCAGCAGAGTCGCCACTGTGGGCAGCATGCCCTGAAATTTCCGGATTCCAAAGCGCAAGGGCCCAGAAATCGAGGGAGCGCAAGCGGAGAAGCAGCAAGCGCTCGAAATACAGAGTCGCCACCTGGGTTTGAAGGTCCGTCACCCAAGGAACCGTATTTCGAAGTACCTGCCGCGCTATTTGATTTAAAAAAGTGAAGGAACCAGTCCGTCATACCCATATCTGGGTTCGAGAGCCAGGTTACGAGAGGGGAAGGGTTTTAAGGCACCTCTCTCGCCCAATTCAGAGATCGGTCTCTACTTAGGCATTTTGAAAACATTGCGATTCTTCTTTTATTAATCAATTTTAGCCAGTTAGGGCGGGGGAACAGTTAATCGGGGATTAAGACTATAACAGTTTGCAAGATGTGATAGATGGCATGAATGAGCAGTTAGTATAGGATGAAAACAGACTGTTGTGGGAATTAGACAGACTGGAAAGCCCCTGTCTTAGAGTATCGTGCACAGGAAGAAACCAGTATGCACTGATCAAGTCAATGCATGCTGATCACACCTGCGCACGCTACCACAAGACCTGTGCGCGCCAGTAAGCCTAAGCCCACAACTCTTATTCTCAAACCCTCTGGGCTCTGGAAGGACCAGTGCACACCCAGGACAAACCAAGCAGTTTATAGGCAGTTTATAATATACAGTTTAAAGGCTGAAAAGCCCTACAAATAAACAAAACAGTCCATAAACAATGTGGACAAAACAGAGACCAAATGCCTAGTTATCCATAGTTATCCATGCAAAGTTATCCATAGTTATCCATGCAAGGCCAACCACTGGTCAGAAGCAAACCATCGCGCGAGACAGTCACTCTCTCGTGCGGTGCACGCTCATGGCGCGCAAGTGCGCCTCGGCGCGACGGCGCCTGGCGCGCGATCACACAATGGTGTCGATGCATCGAGGACCGAACCGCATGCTTGGTTTACATGTTTCGGGGTTCTGACATGTTCAGAAAGCTCCCAGGGTACTCCACAAGAAATGAATATTGAAATGTAAAACTAGCATTTTTAACAAAGGAAAGCAGTAAACTGGTTTTTGATCATGTTTACCAGTGAGTTAAACATAAACAAAAATAACATAGTAAGTACAAACAAGTAACTAGCATCCCAAACCCCACGTGGACCGTCGCTGCCCCGGAGGGTCGCGCGAGATAGTGAGTCCATCGCGCGAGTGTCGCTGGATCCCAATTTCTTGTAACTCCATCGCTTTAGGACCGTAATCGGTATTGATTACCAGTCTTGACCCTGCCAGCACCCCTCAGAGATCAGAACAGAGAGTAGAACAAAGGTAAGCTATACCTTTGGCTTTTTTGAATTTGAAAAGTGTTTGGACTTTGAATGTTTGAAGTTGAAAGTAGGATTTGAGTGATGGAAGAAGAAGAACAAGCTATGTTCTTAGGTGCCCTTGTATCTCTTTGGTTTGCAAAGAAGAAAGCAAGGCTATGGCCAAAATGTGTAATTTTGTGAACCTTTTTAAAAGATGAACAAAGGGGGGGTACTTATAGGAGGAGAGGGGGAGGCAGATCTGGTGAAGAGACGTGCTGGCTGAGGGATTACTTCATGGCTAAGTTTTCCCAGCTGATAAAGGTGACTGTGACAGGTTTGGGACCATCGCGCGATGGAATGGGACCATCGCGCGAGTGTGACAGCTGTCGCGCGTGGGTCAATGGTCAAATCTTTGACTTTGACCCAGGCTGACTCTCGCGCGAGGGAGTCGATGTCATGCGAGTGCGCAGCGCCAGCGATGAAGTGGGTGCGCGATAGTGCGCCCTGGCGCGCAATGGTTGACCATCGCGATGGAGTCAAATCGTCACGATGGTGCGCCTTGGCGCTGTCCAGCGCGCGAGCGGTCGATGAGGGTTTTCGGCTTTTGGAAGTCGCTTAGGTTAGGTTAGGTTCAAGGGTTTCAAACACTCAAAGCTCAAATACTTGACATTCCTAGGGTGTTCTTGATCCGTTTCATCATCGGGGAATCAAATACCGTAAGTAAAGTAATCTAGAAGCCCAGATTGGGGTGTCTACATGGTGCTTGAGAATCCGGGTTGTTACACCTTCGACCTGCAGGGAAGGCTTAAACGAACGTAGGAGACCTGCAACCTAGAGGGAGGGCTTAGTCCAAACGTAAGGATTCTTCGTAGACCTTGGCGCGGCTGCATGCTCTTCGGGAGGGACGAGTTGGGGTTGGAGCACTAAATCTTCATTGATCGGCGAATTTGGGCCATCTTCAACTTGTGAGCCCTTACTTCGGAGTGGAAGAGTCGGTGGTGGAAAGTGGGACCATCTGGATGTGAAACTAGGAGTGAGCCCCAATGCTCGGTGGAAGAGTCTGACGCCGAGAGTGAATGCCTCACCGAACGGTGGAATTGCATGGACAGAGCTTGCCATTCTTCAAGTCTGAAAGTGTTTCAGATGTCCGAACGAGTAGATTTCTGAGGACTATGAGGATTTCACCCGAACGATTAGATTGCCAAGGGCTACGAAGATTTCGCCCGAACGATTAGATTGCCAAGGGCTACGAGGATTTCACCCGAACATTTAGATTGCCGAGGGTAGATTGTTGAGATAAACGTTAGGGTAGCAAAAATGAAAAATAAGGTGAGCATATCTCCGAACAATTTGGCAGAATGTCATGTAGTTGTAGAATATAAATCTCAATGAAAGAATCTAGCACTTTATCTTGCTTTTGAAGAATAAAAAGGACAAAAAATCTGTTCCACGAAAGAGAAGAACGGAGGGTCCTAGATGAGGATCCAAAAGCACCGTCGAGCATGGGTCCTTGCGTGGATGAAGTTGTTGGAGGGTCCTAAATTTTTTTGGGACCCGAAATGTGCCCAAACACATGGATCCTTGCGTGAATCCCTGCGAATAGCTGGGCTCTAAAAAAAATATCGCACAAATAGATATAAAATACTGAAAAGGGTGTTGCTAATGCAAAAATTATAGTGCATAAAAAACCTTATATAATATACAAGATACAAGGCTTTTATTCACTACACTATTAACAAAAATAGTTTTGGGATTATTATTTTCCTACTGAAAATTGTGCCTAAATTTTACGATGTTGAATGGAATATGGAAGGTCAAATGACATTAAGGGCCCGATTGGATGCGGTATGAGTTTTGGGTGTATTATTTATGAAGAGGGATAAGATAATCGGGGGTATTAGTTAAGAAGGGAGGACCCACATTGATGTGACATTTATAGATGGTGTATTAAAAAATAGATGGTTTGGATGATGTATTAGAGAAGGGGAATAAAATAATACTTGGTTTGGATGAAGGATAAATTGGGTGTATGAGGTAAAAAGCTGTCAAATGACTTATTTGCCCTTGTGCAGTGTTTAATTTGATTATTTATTAAATTAAACATATAATTATGAAATCCAACTTTTGTTTAAATTTTTTCACAAATAATCAATAATAAATTAGTTAACTAATATAATAATATTAAAAATATTAAAAAATCATTTTTTACACATATAATTCGTTTTTTAAATTAGTTAAATACCACCCACATGTTTCCATTTTTATAATAATATGAAAAAATGGTTTTCAAAATGGTTTTATTATATTTTTGTGATATTTCATTAATATTGGTTAATTTCATTATAAATAGCACTCATTTTTCTTATCTCATCCCATATATCTCCATTTAAATATCTAGTTTCATATTTTTGTTTTTTGCATCATTTGAATAGCATGCCGAGTTTGGAGCGAGGAGGACTGGAGGAGGAGGAGACGTTACAATTCTATAAACACTCTTGTTTAGTAAAGATTTTTCATATTGTTCATGTGTTTTTTTTAGGTGAATCCACGAGTTAGATTCGTACGCTTGTAATGTATGTGTTTTGTAATTTGTTTAAGTTACTTAGTATTTGTTTAAATTAATTGTATGTGTTTTGTGAAATGTAGTGTTTGATGAAAAATTATGCCATTAACTTTGAAGAGCTAGGCCCATCGCGTGGGTTAATCGTTTGTCTAAAAAAAGAGTTATAGTAATGATCCAATGAAGAAATTCAAAATTAACAACTCAAATTCCATTAAAGAAATTAATAACTCGTGTCCATTCACAAAATTCATAAAAATAAATTAAAATTAAACAATTTCTTTAACAAATAACATGTTACAAATGAACACAATTCTATCTAAACTGATCACAACTCGTGTCCATTCAAGATGTTTGGACACGCCTCAATGATATTGGAGAGAATAAGTTATCAATCCACATGACATTTTCCAACATCCAGAGCCTTGCAAAACTTGGAACGCTTGATAGTTGTGGCAGGGTATAAGGAGTATCAAAGAAGAAATATTC
The DNA here is from genome assembly GCA_025413875.1 of Rhododendron molle. NCBI lineage: Eukaryota > Viridiplantae > Streptophyta > Magnoliopsida > Ericales > Ericaceae > Rhododendron > Rhododendron molle. The sequence goes on along the minus strand of CM046395.1, from coordinate 48,090,963 downwards.
CCATCATCATCTACTGGTAGAAATAGAACGCAACACCTGCTCAGAGACCAAAAACACACAACCAAAAAAAGCAAAACCTATGACCAACACGAAGACAAAAACAACTGGCTCAGATAATTTGTAAGTTCAGATCGACCACTTTTTGAAGGACTAGTAGGCTGCAATATTAGTTGTCAATCTGACCTTCTAATGTTGCCTCACCTAAGTCCAATGCGTCTTGTAAAAAATTATCATCACAGTCAAAAAAATACTGAAAAGGGGCCCGATTGGATGCTGCAACCACACACAGCCCTGCTGCCTACCCCTCAAACACCTGGACACAAGTTGGACACAGTTTGGACACAAACAGAGCATCACAGATTGGACACAAAATGCAATTTTCAAGCATAAAAGTGCAAGTTTTGCACACATATAACCTCCCAAGCTAATTTTTGAAAGTGCTAAACTGTGTCAATAGGCAATAATATATGCCATTCAACTACTAGTCTAGAACTGCATCCATATAAAAACAGCAGCAGCCCAGTGGGTCTTGTAATAGCATTGTGAAGAATTCTAGAGTCTGTGGCCGAGTCTTCCCAACCAGACAATACATAGGAGAATTTTTGATCTCGAGTACAAACACCTAAGACATTAGTAGAGATCTCACCCTTCCTTGACCTATACCGTGGCTTGTCAACTGCCGGGGGATTAACTGGCACGTATGTCCCATCCAAAGCCCCAAGACAATTCTAGAAGAAATTATGAAACAAGTGAAGTGAGAACTTATGGGAAAGAGTACTTATGGGAGAGTTTATGATTGAAAATGAAAGAAATAGCATTCATTGAACTCGAGTGTACCTAAAACCAACTCCATTTACTGTCATGGTAGTTAGGAGGAACAGGCTCGGGCTTTTTTGGGAGCATGTTGTAAAGCCGCAAGATGGCTTGGAGCACGGCATTGAAATGCCTACTTACTGTTTCACCCGATCTCCAAAACTCATATTTCATACGTCTCTGCTTTGTATGGCGTGAAATGATCCACAAAAAAATGGCAACTGTAGACACCCTTTTTTGGACTATCCAGAATAGTTTATTTACGGTCTTTAATTCCCCAATGATGAATATGGTCAAGAACATCCCGCGATTGTTGGAGTGTTTGAGCTTTGAGCGTCCCGAACCTCATCCAAACCTTGTTCAAACCCTTTTTAAACCCTTCGAGCCAGAACCAAATGGCCTCAACAAAACCCTACTAGCATACGCCAGTACTGCCCTGGCGTGCGCTAGTAAATTGCCACGTGTCAGTCATCGAGCATCAAACCATGTTCCATTGGCACACGCCAGTCCTCAACTGGCGCACGCTAATCAAAGCCAGTCAAATCACCACTATTCAACCACGTGCACAAGACTATTGTACCACTCAGTACACTGTTTGATTGGTTGAGAAGTGATTTCGGGCAGAGGATGTTCCCCCACTCTCATACACATCTCCCATCACCCTTCCCTCTCATTAAAGAAAAGGAAGCCTTCCCCCCAAACCCAACCAGCCCCAACTAAGCTGGTTACCAGCCCCCTCTGCTCTATATATACTCCCTCTCTCACTCTTGCAAAAGGTTCACCAAGTTATAAAAGGGGTTACTCTCATCAATAGCTCTCAAGCTTTCTCCATCTTCTCTCTCTAGCTCTCCCTTGTTTTTCTTTCATCCATTGAAAGACAAAGCAAGGAAGATCAGTCCCTTGCCCCTACATTGCCATCTTCATCCTCCATTCATCCTTCCATCCAAATTCAAGCTCAAACCATCCATCAACTCAATCTAAAGGTATACCACCTTTGTTTCTGTAAACTGTTCAAACCCCTGAGGGGCGCTGGCTGGGTCAAGGCTGGTAATCAATACCAGTCCTGGCCCAAAGCTGGCAAAGATTCAATGACCGTGCTCAGTAGGACGTGGCGCACGCCAATCGTTGTATGTCGTGCGCCACTCGTGGCTGCATGGCCAGGCTGGTGTGGGGATCACAGTCTACTCTTTTCTGTTTTATCTTTTACCTGATCACCCTGATTGCATGCTAAAAAAAGGTTTACAGCTTTCCATACTTATATAACTGTGTAGCTAGTTATCTGTCTTCAGTTCTTAGTAAGGCCCCTGGGATCCTTCTGGTCATGTTCCAGAACCCAGATGAAGCAAAGCCAAGCATTAGATAAATGGAACAATTGGCGCACGGTGCTCATGGACTGGCGTGCACCATCTAAACCAAGGATCCAGTGGTTGGCCCTTGCTTTTTAGCTTTATCCTGGCCTCTGTTTGATCCCCACACTGTTTATGGGGTTCCCTATCTATTTATTTCTGTTTGATTTATTGTTGCAGTCTGTAATTGTATATAAACTGTGATATCAACTGCGTGGTTTGTCCTGGGTGTGCACTGGTCCATTCCAGAGCCCAGAGGGTTGAGAATAGAAGCTGTGAGTTTGGGCTCACTGAAGTGCGCCGGTGGTTGGGCGGCGTGCGCCAGTCGTGTTAGCATGCACTGGTCTGGCCAGTGCATGCTGGTACGTCGCTAGCGCATGTCACTCTCGGGCAGCGCACTCCAGTTTGTTCAAAACACTCACAGAATTGCTTGTTCTCAATCTATTATCCATTGTTCATAAACCATACATCATTTTGCCATGTAAATACAACTTGTCATCATGTTAATCCCTATTAATTGTTCCCCCGCCCTAACTGGCTGAAAATGATTAAAAGAGAGAAAAATGCAAATGTTTTACAAAATGCCTGAGTAGGGACCGATCTCCGGATTGGGCGAGAGAGGTGCCATAAAATTCTTCCCCTCTCGTAACCTGGCTCCCGAACCTCAAATATCGAAGGTGACGACAGTCCAGTCTACAAGCCTCTTTCAAATCAAACAAACGTGAACAAAAACGTTTTCAAATCGGTTTCTTGGGTGCTTTCCGCAAAACCCGGGTGGCGACTCTCTCAAAACAGCATTTCGTCATGCTTTCAAACAAAAGGGCGCAAACCGAACTTTTCGCAAACTAAAAACGCGGGATTTTCAGGGGCGTGTGCCCACATCAACTCTCTCCTCAAGACATACTTAACGCGAGTCCCCTAATCCAACACCTCGGACTAAAAAGCACAACCTTAAGAACGTATGTCTATTCACCCTTAACTGATCGTAGCAATCACTTTCATTACCCCTCACCAGCCTATTGAGGTTATCTACTTGGGTCTGGTAAAAGTTTGGATTATGAGACAAGTGTGGACATGGACGTCGTTTTGTGGAGGTGATGAAGAAGTAGAGGCGAAACACAACCAATGTAGAAGTATGAAAGGCAAATAATGCCATGACTGCCTTTTCGTTCCTTCTTCTCTTTATTTGGGTTCTGTTTAATCTTGCCATCCTATCAGACACTCAATTAGCACATAAATGAAGTAGGTTAGAGATGCAGAATATACATGGCAACGTATTCCTTCTAGATGGCTATAGGTTAAACTGATCAGAGCACCAATTGATAATATCCAAGCTATAGTATACTCTATAATCTTATACTAAGTTATTAATTCGTACTCGTCATCAATTCACTAATATGCACTCACAAACATCTACTTGAATCTGACGAACTAAAAAACACAAGTCAAAATGCATTACAAATTTATCATACCTAATGGCTATTACAAATTTATCATACCTAACAGCTTGAATGGAGTCTACCAGTCTTAATAGGCCACTGTCCAAAAAGTTTGAATGGAGTCTACCAGTCTTAATAGGTGTTCCATGGGCTCATAAATAAATCACAACATACAAGAGTGTTAATATTAGACGCAATATTTTGGCACTAGAAGCACGGTTATAAAGCGCATTATCAAGATACAGTGTAACTGCAGTTGTGACTTCATTGAAGTCATCAGCAGCAAATTGGCCATATTGGTCAAGAGTCACCATATCGCTAGTGAATCAACCAATACGTATCCCGAACCAGCTAATATGCAAGCGAATGAAGCGATTAGCAAACTTGGAATAGAAGACATAGAAAATTGGGGTATTCTGTCCAAACCTACGACAATTATCTACTAGGATAGCACTTCCCTCATTGAATTGATCCGAGACAAATATCATACGTAACTACGTAAAGTACTTTGAAAATCTATGCGCGATTACAAATATCATACGTAACTACCACATTGAGTTTTTACGATTGCACAAGCAATGGCCCCTCAGGAATAAAGACTTTGCATGCTACAAAAATCTGGAAAGTTCCTCCAATTAAGGAGTCATAAACTCACATTCATTCTAATTCACGTGACATGGTACAAAAATACTCTGGACAGGAGAAAAATATTAGCAGTGACCACAAATGTATGGAAGATGAGATTCCAAACAAAAAGGCACATCATAAATCTGCAGTTTTTAGTGGGAAGTAAACCTACAAATTTTAGTGTACTTCCACAGACTGGAAGTAAATCTGGACAGAGTTCAACACACACACATAGACAGAGTTGTTCATACAACAGCAACACCACACATGCAAGCCCCAAATCGAAAATCAGCTTTGAACCCGTGTTATGCATGGCCCAAATCAAAACTTTTATTAGGATTTCTGGGTTTACAGAGCAGTGTTCTGGGTTTAACAGAAGACAACACTCAAATGGAACTCAAATCAACTAAAACGAAATCATAATCCAGTCCGTAGCCAACAAATCGAACTCATATCGAAACCCTAACCACAAATCGAAAACGAAATCAAAATCAAAACCCTAACCAGAAATCTCATAATTTACTGATCGCATGACTGTGAATCGAAATGAAGACCCTTTTAAGTACTAACCTCAAATCGACCAAGGATCGAACCAGAATCGCCCAAAAAATCACACCAGAATCGCACCACAAAGCCCACGTGTTTTTTGCTTTTTCGTACAGTGAAGAGGATAAGCCGAAGAGGAGATGGAGAGGGGGGATTAGGGAGGGCAGAAATGGCAAGATTTCACCTTTATTGCCCCGGATTAGTTATGGCTACCTCCGGAGGTGGGCATAAATTAGTACCCTCTGGCCTGTGTTAACGAAGAAGGGGAGAAGCGAATACAGGTGCCCTAAATCTTGCCAAACGGTGGAGTAAAGATCCAATACACCTGGATTACGAAATACACCCGATGGATACAACATCTAATCGGGCCCTAAATGGTCAAGTGACATTAAATATATAACGGGTAAAATGAGGGTGCTCAGAGCTCATGATGATGTCATGGTCCTAAACATTTTTTTATTTTTATTTTTTTGACATGAGTCCTAAAAATATGGGGGCGGCTATTTGCAGCCACCTATTTTTCCCGAAAGCCCGTTAATAATTTTCGAAAATTATATTTCGGTAACTACATGTCGAAAATATATTCAATATTTGGTAAACAACTGCCGAACATACATTTTGGTAAATAGCTGTTGAAAACAATATTATATTTCAGTAACTACACGTCGAAAATATGTTCAACCTTTGGTAAACAACTGCCGAAATGTATATTTCGGTAATTGGATGCTGAAAATGTATCTCAATTTCGGTAACCAACTATCGAAATATATTTCAAAAAAAAGAAATTTTTAACGAGCTTTCGGAAGGGCTGCAAATAGCCGCGCCCAAAAATGATTGATGCTTAAATTTAGGATTATGATTTACAGTAATTAATTTTTGTTTTATTTTCATTTCTCTGGTTCCAAACAAAGCCTTGTTCTTTCCCCGATATGCTAACGCACTCGGATATCCCCAAAAAAACGTTCGACGGAGCCCTACTCCTCTCCACCCTCTCTCTCGATCACAGGCGTAGCAACCCTAGCACCGTTGATCGCTCCCACCCTTAGCACCACCGTGCGACAACTCCGCCATCACCATCCGACAGCACCACTGCCTCCTATCGACGGACAATACTCCTCCACCAGGTTTGCTCCCTTCCCCTCTACCTATCTCTCTGTGTATGTGTGTGTAAACATATATGGGTGTGTATGAGAGTATATTGGCTAGAAAAATTATTACTTAATTGAAATTTTGTATGGGTCTAGTTTTATGTTGTTAAGTAGTGGGATATCAACTGTTATATTCTTAATTGGGTGATTGATAGTGAATTATTACTTAATTGAAAATTCATATGGGTCTAGTTTTATGTTGTTAAGTAGTGGGATATCAACTGTTATATTCTTAATTGGGTGATTGATAGTAGCATTGGGTGCCAAGTGTTTGAGAAATTGTCAAGGCAATTCCATAGCAGCAAATCAACCCATTCGAAAGGGAATTACACATGGAATCTCTTTCTAATGCAACATTTTTTATTTCCATGAATCAGTTTGAACTTATTGTCTTGGTAGCTATCCCCAAATGTCCCTTGACGGCTTGACCTGGTTATTATCTCATTGCAGTACACACACTTGTGCCCCACCATGCATAAATATTACTCCCTCTGTCCCCTATTTTATCCCCGACTTTCTAAATACAAACACCATAACTTCTTTTATCTTTTGCAACTCGTTGCCCCTCACCTACCGACAAACTAAGTCGCCTCCATTTTCTTTGGCTATCCTCCTCACAGCCCTCTCCCTCATCATCCTTTGGAACAAAAAATGGAAACTCAATTACTCACACGAACTGCACAAAATCAAAGTAAATTGGAATCAAAACTTCTTTCTGTTTTGTTGTACATGTATGAAATATATACAACCATTAAACCTCAAGTTAGAGAGAGAGAGAGAGAGCACTTTATTTTTCTGGTCTAATAGTCCAATCAAAACCAAATAGGTTTGAGCTCATATCTTCAGAAAAAAATAAATCGTTCGAACTCTTAGCTTCGAAAAGTATGAAATCTTTCGGACTCCTAGCTCAACACATTGAAATCGTTTGAAATTCGAACTCTTAGCTCTAAACAAATTGACATTGTTCAAACTTCGAATGTCTGAACAACTATTAGGGGATCCAAGACTGAGCTCAGATTTAGTTTAGGACATAGTTGTTTGTTTTTGTGTCCTTTATGCAATTGGGATTATGGCAATCCAGTGAACAAGCTCTTATAAGTTTGAAATATACTTCTTTGTTGTTGTGTCCTTTTTGGAAATCAGAATCATGAGTATGTTGTATTGTATATACTTCTATTAAGTTAGTGTAGCAAAGGTATGTAGTATGCATGTAATACTATTTAGATATCATAAGAACCATGGGTAAATTTTATCCTTGTGTAGAGAAGAGTACTATGAAATGAGTATTGACGAATGTAGATCATAGTTGTCAAGGGCGAAAGGCACACCTAGTTGCAAAGTCCTGTTGGGGCCTAGGCTAGAGGCGCGCACCTTTTTGAAGCGTGGCACACCTATAATAAGAGACTAGATACACAGTAATGATTTATGCACTACTACTCAGTATCATAGCACTGTAAGTCGGTTGAGAGTTTAGTTAGTGGAGTCAGAGTTGTGAGTTGTTACACGACTAATGCCAGCTGTAGACACCTAGTTCAGTTAGACCTGTTGAAGGATGATGATGTAATTTACTTGTATAAATACTCTCTGTATAATGTGATGAACCATTTCTAAATCTCTTTATGGTATCAGAGCCACAAAAACTCTCACGAGTAACAGATCCTTCTTCTTCTTTCAAATTTCACGAGGAACAGATTCTTCTTCTTCTCCCAAATCTTTCAGTCATGGCTGATGCGAGTTCTTCTTCCTCTGTCACAATTCCAGAAAACCTAAAACTGTTAATCTCCAATTTGAGCTCTCTCGTCGCCGTAAAGCTTGATCCAACAAATTTCATCGTCTGGCGAAAGCAGGTGCAGAACATTCTTCAGGCGACTTATCTCTTTGGTTATCTTGATGGCACAATGGCTTGTCCCTCTCCAATCACCAAGGATTCGAATGGCAAAGATGTGGTGAACACAGAATTCATGAAGTGAAAGATTATTGATTCTCATCTTCTGAGTTGCCTGACTGCAACGCTTACTACTCCTGTCTTTTCTCTTGTTCTTGATCTCTCCACTAGCAGAGAGGTATGGCTCGCTCTTGAGAAATGGTTTTTACTACACTATCCAGATCTCATATTCATCAGTTGAAAGATAGATTGAGTAATGTGAGTAAAGGTACCAAAACTATGGAAGAATGTCTCAAACAAATTAAGGAGATTTCTGATCAATTAGCCATTGCATCTTGTCCAATTCACGATGAGGACTTAGTTTTCCATATTCTCCATGGATTACCTAGTGCCTATGATGCATTCAAGACCTCTATTAGGACCAGATCTGAGTCTATTTCTGTTGATGAATTGACTGGGTTATTGTGTTTTGAGTCAATTCACATGTCTCCAACTCAAAGGCCTTATATTCGACTGGTGATTTAACTGTGGCTTTTGCTACTAATGTCTCTGGATCTATGCATTCTGCATCACCTTATTCTGGTTCTCGTGGTACTCATTCTGGCTTTCAAGGTTGTTATCCTTTTAGAGGAGGTTATAGAGGAGGCAGATCTAACTTCAGAGGTAGTGGTAGAAGTTTTGGTCGCAATATCAGATTTCCTAATTTCAATGGTCAAACTGGAGCATCAACTTCCTCTGGCAGTGATTCAACTTCTGGTTCAGACTTGGTTGTATGTCAAATCTGCAACAGACCTAATCACGCTGCTTGGACTTACTGGTATAGAATGGACTCCGCCTTTCAACCACCCTCAGCTACATCACAACTTCCACAAGAGCTTTTGTTGCCTCCAGCTCTACCACTCCTACTACTGATTGGTATCTAGACTCTGCTGCAACTCATCATATCACCAATAATCTGTCCAATATGCATCTCTATCAACCTTATCATGACAATGATCAGGTTGCTAATCTTCCCATTCAAAACTCTGGTAAAGGCATTTTACCTACCCCTTCTCATTCATTTTGTCTAAATCAAGTTCTTCATGTTCCTACTTTAACTACTAATCTTGTTTCTGTGCAAAAATTTATTAAAGACAATAATTGCACTGTCACATTTGATGACTCCTCCTTTCTTGTTCAGGACAAAGTCACGAAGAGAACTCTGTCTAAAGGCTACAATCACAATGGCCTTTATCATTTCTCTTCCTCTGCTTCTTCTGACTCACAACCACAAGCTCATCTCTCTACTGCCGTGTCAGCTGCAACTTGGCATAGCAGGCTTGGTCATCCTTCTCCTCTCAAATTTCAACACTTGCTAAGCATCTACAGTTGTCTTTAATTAAGTGTACTTCTCTTTCAGTGTACACACTGTGCAGTGTCTAAAAGTCATAGGCTTCCTTTTCATCTGTCAAATTCCACTGTAAATAGACCTTTGTCTCTTATTCATAGTGACATGTGTGGTCCATTCCATATGTCTACTTCTGGTTTTACATTCTATGTACTTTTTATTGATGACTACAGTCGCTTTACGTGGGTTTATCCCTTAAAACATAAGAGTGAAGTGTTTTCAAAATTTCTTGCTTTCAAAGCCTATTCAGAGAAACAATTTAGTACCTCCCTTCAGGTTTTTCGAACAGATGGTGTTGGTGAATATTGTAGTTATTCATTTGCTGACTATCTAATCAGCATGGCATTGTTCACCAATTATCTTGTCCTCACACTCCCTCATAAAATGGAATAGCTGAAAGGAAACATAGACATGTAGTGGAGACAACTACAGCTCTTTTGCATCAGTCCTTTCTTCCTCTTAAGTACTGGTTTGATACATTAGCTACTGCAACCTTCTTGGTTAATCGAATGCCTAGTTCTTCTCTCAATCACAAGACTCCTTTTTGAAGTCTAGTTTCATTCTCTCCCTGATTACTCTATCTTTAAAGTGTTTGGATGTCAGTGTCTCCCTTGGCTAAAACCTTATACTGCCCATAAACTACAACCAAGATCCATTCCCTGTGTTTTTCTTGGATACCATCCTTCTTATAAAGGCTACAGATGCCTTGATATCTCTACAATCAAAATTTACGTTTCCAGACATGTTCTTTTTTATGAAACCATTTTTCCTTTTGCCCCGACAGTCAATCCTACCCCTTCATCATCTGTTCCTTCTTTGTCACATTTACAAGCTTTCTTCTGGTCCAACACCTCCTTCTTACCATCTGCTAATATGTCTTCCTCTCCTTTATTTGATTCTCCTACTCCATCCTCATCTCCTTCAGCCTCTGATGTTGCTCCTTTGTTCTCCTGTTCTTTCTTTTTCATCAGAATCTACTTCAGCTAATCCTTCTCCTGCTATACCCATTCAATCTCTAGAAATTCATCTTCCACTTCCATCCAAGCAACCTCCAAAACCCCATCCTATGCTTACTAGGTCTAAAGCTAAAGGTTTACTCTCAAATCCACTTTGTCTAGCAGTAATCACTTCTCCTTCTGCCTTTCTTGAACCTACCACTTATCAAGAGGCTTTTCAAACCCCAGCCTGGACACAGGCCATGAATGATGAATTTCAGGCCTTACATGAATCCAAATATGAAAACGCGGCATGCTAGGGCGTTCCCTTTAAGCGACGCGTTGTGCCTGCCTTTGGGTGCTTCGAAAAATGAGCAAGGGGCGCCACACCGGCGCCCGGGTGTGGTGATAAGTGAGCAAGGGTTCTCGCGCGTGCCTGGACGAGCGCGGGTAAAGAAGCTAGCCCAGGACTATAGGATTCGTTTAGCAACTTGGAATATAGGGACATTAACGGGAAAGACTAGGGAGCTAGTTGACACCATGCTTAGGAGGAGGATTAGTATAGTTTGCCTTCAGGAGACTAAATGGGTAGGGGAGAAAGCTAGGGAGATAGATGACACAGGTTTTAAGCTTTACTATACGGGTAAGGATAGATATAGAAATGGGGTAGGTATTGTAGTAGATAAACACCTGAAAGACTCGGTAGTTACAGTCACGAGGAAAGGAGATCGGATTATTTTAGTTAAGCTTGTGATTGGAGGGAGCATAGTTAATATTATTAGTGCCTACGCCCCAAGTAGGCTTGGATGATCTTGCTAAAGAGCAATTCTGGGAGCAGATGGATGACGTGGTTCGAGAGATACCTTTTGGGGAGAAGCTTTTTATAGGAGGCGATTTCAATGGTCATGTGGGAGGGCATAAGCAAGGGTATGAGAAGGTGCATGGGGGCTTTGGATTTGGTGACCTCAACGAAGGTGGTCGGAGGATTTTAGATTTTGCAGTAGCTTTTGACCTTATAGTGGGGAATACTCTCTATAGGAAGCGCGAAGAGCATTTAATTACCTTTAAGAGCGGAGCCAATAGAAGCCAAATCGACTATTTTCTTGCTAGAAAGGTGTAGACCGCTTGACATGTAAGGATTGTAAGGTTATTCCGGAGAGAGTCTAGTGACATAGACTTCTAGTATTAGATATCTGTTTTAAGGGGACTATTAGAAGGAGAAAGAAACCAGTTGCCCACGGACTAAATGGTGGGGCCTAAGAGGGGATAAATTAAAGGTATTCAAGGAAAGAACGTCTCAAGAAGTTCGGTGGGAAGTGGAAGGCGATAGTGACAGCATGTGGAATACCATAGCCGATGGTATTAGAAGAATATCGAAAGAAGTTCTTGGGGAGTCGAAGGGAAAAGGTCCAATTTCTAAGGAGACATGGTGGTGGTGTGACGAGGTTCAAACCATGGTAAAAGCTAAGAAGGAGTCCTTTAAAAAGTGGCAAAAGGATCGGAAGGAGGAAAATTTTCAGGGTTATAAGCAAGCTAGCAAGGAGGCTAAAAAAGCCGTTAGGGAGGCTAAGTTGAAAGCCTATGAGAATTTCTACAATAGACTCGATAGTAAAGGTGGAGAAAAGATTATTTATAAACTTGCTAAGTCGCGAGAAAGGAGAACTAGAGACGTTTCTCAAGTTAAGTGTATAAAAGATTCGGTGATGTTGGTAAAAGACGAGGCGATCAGGGATAGATGGAAGTCGTATTTTGAGAAGTTGTTGAATGAGAAACATGAAGGAGGCTTTGATGGGGAGGAAGTGGATGCACTAGGTGAGAACATAGAATATGAATAATACAAAAGTTCAAAGTGGTTAAAGTTTTGAAAAAGATGAAACCAGGTAAGGCCTTAGGACCAGATGGTATACCTATTGAAGTGTGGAAAAGTCTAGGTGACCTGGGGTGACTTGGTTGACGAATTGTTTAACAAGATCATTATGACTAGGAAGATGCCCGATGAATGGAGAAGGAGCACGCTAGTACCTATCTATAAGAATAAAGGGGATATTCAAAGTGCGACAACTATAGAGGTATTAAATTGATGAGTCACACGATGAAGTTGTGGGAGAGAGTTATTGAGCATCGCTTGAGGATGGTGACTACGGTGTCAGAGAAACAGTTTGGGTTCATGCCTGGGAGATCAACCATGGAAGCTATCTACCTATTAAGGAGAATGGTAGAAAAGTACAGAGCAAAGAAGAATGATCTTCATATGGTTTTCATAGACTTAGAAAAGGCATATGATAGGGTGCCTAGGGACATCATTTGGTGGGTTCTGGAGAGAAAGGGAGTGACCAAAGGGTATATCGAGGTGATTAGAGACATGTATGATGGTGCCGTCACTACCATTCGATCACCGGTAAGAGAAACGAGTGAATTTCCAATCACTATCGGATTGCATCAAGGGTCAGCCTTGAGCCCGTATCTCTTTGCCTTAGTTATGGATAAATTGATTAGACAATTTCAGGAGAATATCCTTTGGTGTATGATGTTTGCGGATGACATTGTCCTCGTAGATGAAACCGCTAGAGGTGTTAATACAAAACTAGAAATTTGGAGGGAAGCATTGGAGTCAAAGGGTTTTCGAATAAGTAGGAACAAAACTGAGTATATGGTGTGCAAGTTTAGTGGCACCAACAGAGCGCTTGAAGAAAGAGTGATGATTCAAGACCAGGAGATACCGAAGAATGATCATTTTAGGTACTTAGGCTCAATTATTAGTAGTGATGGAGAGATTGCCGATGATGTGACCCATAGGATCCAAGTGGGGTGGCTCAAGTGGAGGAGCGCTACTGGTGTACTGTGTGACAAGAGGGTACCGACAAAATTGAAGGAAAAATTCTATAGAACTGCCATCGGACCAGCGATGCTTTATGGGACAGAGTGTTGGCATATTAAGAAACATTATGTTAACAAGAGGAGTGTAGCGGAAATGAGAATGTTGAGGTGGATGTGTGGTAAGACTAGATGAGACCGGGTTAGAAATGAAACGGTTCGTGAGATAGTATGTGTAGCACCTATAGAAGAAAAGTTGAGGGAGAATAGGTTAAGGTGGTTTGGGCATGTCTATCGTAGACCAGGAGATGCAATAGTAAAGAGAGCGGATAGGATAGCTTGGGGTAGCAATGCTACGGGGAGGGGTAGACCTAAATTGACATTAGATGCTGTGGTGCGCAAAGATATGAGTATTTTAGGTCTGTAGGAACAAGTGGCCCTTGACAGAGCTCGGAAACGGATTCATGTAGCCGACCCCAAGTGATTGGGACATAAGGCTCGGATTGGTTTGGTTTGGTTTACAGAATCAACACACTTGGTCCCTAGTCCCTTTGCCTTCAGGCAAACGTGCTATAGGTTGTAAGTGGGTTTTTAAACTCATGAAAAATTCTGATGGCAGTATAGCTCGCCATAAAGCCAGGCTGGTTGCTAAGGGGTATTTGCAGCAAGAAGGGGTTGATTTTCAGGAAACCTTTAGCCCTATGGCTAAACAGCCCACCGTCAGAATTTTGTTGTGTCTGGCTCTTCACTATAAGTGGTCTCTTAAACAGCTTGACATTTCTAATGCTTTCCTTCATGGCAAGCTTGAGGAGGAGGTCTATGTGATCAACCCCCAGGTTTTGTTGATTCCGTTCATCCTCAGCATGTCTGCAAGTTACAAAAGACTTTGTATGGTTTAAAGCAAGCTCCTAGATCATGGTACTCTACCTTCTCCTCTTTTCTTCTCCAGCAAGGGTTTCTCAATAGTCATTGTGACTCTTCCCTCTTTGTTTACAAGACTTCTCCTGTTCTCACCATCTTATTGGTCTATGTGGATGATACTGTCTTGACTGGGAATACTCCTTCTCATGTTGATCACTTAATCACTCAAATGCATTCTGAATTTTCCATGAAAGAGCTTCGATCTCTTTCTTATTTTCTGGGCATTTCAGTCCAGCCTTGTGCACAAGGACTATTCTTATCTCAGACTAAGTATGCTAAGGAGATTCTGCACAAAGCAGGTTTAGCAGATTGTAAGCCTTGTATTTCTCCTTCTGTGATCAAGACTACTTCTACTTCTGTGTCTGACTTACCATTCTCTTCACCAGCTCTTTTTAGAAGTATTGTGGGAGCATTGCAATATCTTACCATTACTAAACCAGACCTTGCCTTTGCTGTGAATCAGGCCTGTCAGCATATGCATTCTCCAATTAATGGTGCTTTTGCTGTTAAAAGGTTGCTTAGATATCTTAAGGGGACACTAGGGCATGGCTTGATCTTTCAACCTTCTTCTCTTGATCTTCATGCCTTCTCTGATTCGGATTGCGCCGGTGATTGCACAGACAGAAAATCATCTTCTTGCTACTGTGTTTTTCTGGGTGCTAATCTTATTTCCTGGTCAGCCAAAAAGCAGACTACAGTCTCTTGGTCCTCTACTGAGGCAGAATACCGATCTATAGCTCATACAGCTGCTGAATTGAGTTGGCTTCAGATGCTTCTTCGTGATTTGCATATCCCAGTTACTCCTACTCGAGTGCTTTGGTGTGATAACACCTCTGCAATTGCTATGGCCACTAATCCTGTGTTTCATGCTAGATCAAAACATATTGAAGTTGACTGTCATTTTATCCGCGATCGTGTTGCCGCCATGGCCTTGTCTCTTCATTACACTCCTACTTCAGATCACCTTGCTGATGTTTTTACTAAAGCTCTGCCTATTGCTAGGTTTCAATATCTCAAGAGCAAACTTCTGGTGATTCCATCGAATCCATCTCCCATCAGTTTGAGGGGCGATGATAAGAGACTAGATACACAGTAATGATGTGTGCACTACCACTCAGTATCATAGCACTGTAAGTCGGTTGAGAGTTTAGTTAGTGGAGTTAGAGTTGTGAGTTGTTACACGACTAATGCCAGCTGTAGACTCCTAGTTCAGTTAGACCTGTTGAAGGATGATGATGTAATCCACTTGTATAAATACTCTCTCTGTATCAATACAATGATGTGATGAACCATTTCTAAATCTCTTTAACCTATGCGGGAAAAATAGGAAAAATAGAATACACCAATACTTTAATAGTAAACACTAAACCTATGGATCTTAAAAAACATACCATCCAAAAACGCATAAAGACATCCACCAAATGTCAAATAGTCAACGATCCTGGCATAAAGAAGAACTAAAACGTCAAAATCACACACATAGATGTCAAATTAGAGTCATTAGACACACACACACACAATTTATATATATATGTATGTATGTATGTATATGTAGAGTACGTTGAAAATCGATTGGAGAAGACAGAAAAGGACTTTTGAGATTGATCAGTTGAGAGATGAGAGAGGTCAACAGTCGACTGTTGAAAGATTGAGAGAGAGAAGTGAGAGGTCGACTCGAGTCACTCGACTAGAGAAGTCAAAAGTCGCTGAGGTGAACGAAATCGATTGGGTTATACTTAAACCTAGCTTTGTTTGACGGATGTGATTAAAAGTGAGAAGGCGCGCCTATTTCTCACCTTGCGCCTTTCTCGCTTAACGCCTTTGCACGCCTCTTTGAAGTCGCGTCGCCTTGCATGAGCAGAGGCGTCTGACCTGCACCTCGTGCCTAGGTGCGCCTTTGACAACTATGATGTAGATATTTTGGAAATGAGGAAATCATTTGTGTTTAGAGCATCATGAGTGACGTCCCCACCCATCATCTTGTAGCTTTCTATTGAAACTTCCATGGTCCATTTGCGGTTTCCTGTTATGACTTCTTGTAATTGTGTTGAGCCTCTTCTAAACATCCCATAAATCCTCAGTGGAGTGGTGTAAAGTAATTCTTTTTGGTATGTCATCAGTAACAAAAAGAGCATGCAAGCAGAAATATCCATTTTATGAGTAGAGCAAAATGGAGGGGAAAGAAACTGCATGAGCTTGAATCGCTGAGAGGTCACCACAGATCGATAGCAAGGAAAAAGTATCCAGAGGAAAATGTTAATTGTCAATGAACTAAACAATTAGGAAGTTACCCGTTTACTTTGCGGTATAATTTTGAAGAGGAGGATGCAATATAAATCACATGCTTCAATTCCAATCTCAGCAAAACAAATTATTTTAGCTTCAGCAGCCAACAACCACTTATGCCGTTCGAATCAGTGGAGGCTGACGAGGGCTACTAGATATTCCAGTTTCTTGTATATCGTTGTTTTCAACTTTTCATATGTTCCATTGTGTTGTGTTGTGTTGAATTGTATTGTTCTTGAAAATATTTGCTGGAAGTTACTTGAACTGGTTTATGTGGGCATTCATCTTTTGAGTATTGAATTGAAGGGGGGGGGGGGGGGGGAACTTGTTAGGATGTCTTCAAACTTTTGCTCAATTTTGGTTTTACACGTTTTGGTTGTGAATCATTTGCCTTCATTCTTGTTTATATGTTAACGCTATTTTGTATTCGAGTATCATTTCTGATTCACATTTAATTTTGCTTAGAGAAAAAGAATTAACGTGAAAACTGCAACGAATAAATCTGTATCAGTTCAAGTTACATTTTTATATAGGCCTCATTCCTCGAGGTTGGCCGTTATGAGTGCAATTCTTTAAGCCTTTCATCCCATTCATTCGAAAACTACTGGAATTTGTAACTGCGGACTCTGGGTACGAACACTGTAACTCTGACACATCAAATTGGTGAAAACACATGCGTCTAAAATGGAACCAAGCATTGCTAAGAACAAAACTGAAACATGACAAGTGATGGATCAATCAAAAGATGATGTGTATTGAATCTGTCATTCTCCAAAGCACGACTACAAATATTGCACTTAGGATCACTTAATGACTTGGTTTCTTTTACAACCACCTCATTTGATATGGTGGTCTGAATCAACTCTGGAGTAGCTTCTCAAGTTTCACATTTGCTACATCAAGCACAAGATCTTCACCAATTTCATTAAAGAACCTAAATATGTAGACCAATCCCCTCTTTCTAGTTGCTATCAACCCTCACTTGTAGCCCCCCCTTAAAAAAAATCACTCTTGGTAATTTGAAGATACAAGAGTAAATCACTCTCTTCCCTTGACTTTCCCATTTACTAGTCAGATGTAAAAACGAAGCTCAAACTTGTGCAATTTTCCTTCTGATTACTAGAAAATTCGTAAAAATCGGTCTAGGCGGCCAACTAGTCGGCGCCTAGGCGCTAGGCAGGGGTCCTATGTGCTGACTAGTTGGCCGCCTAGGGAGCTAGTCGGCCTTGGGGCACTAGGCGCCCTCTTCCGCCCGACTAGGACCTAGCAACTTTTAGAACACTGCTATTTATGTATCTTCAAATTTATCTTTATCATCAGTGTTGTACTGTAGTTGGAAACATTTAAGTTACGGTGGTGTCATCCATATATCTTTGTTTGGTCGGATTAGTTTGCATAGCATGTGCTTTAATGTTTGTCCTTCTAGTCCATTGCCTTTTCCTCTTTAAGTTTTCTTTGTCTTTAAGTTTGCAAAACAACTTTCAGTTGACAGAATTTATTCGTCTTCCTTTGGTACAGGAGATGTGCTTTTTGCTTATACAATATGGACGAGTTCAATACATCTGACAGCATGGGTAGATGAATAGGCATCACTGCAGGTGATGTTTACGTTGGGATTCTCATGTGGAATTATAAAAGTCTCAGTTATGATGCTCTTGATATTTAGGAGCCTACAGGATAAAGATGAATGTGCATACACATATGTCAGGACAAATTTCCGGGCAGATTCCTAATCAAGCAGGCACTCAGTTGCTTGGACTACCTCAGCAGAATGGACTTTCTCTTTCTAACCAGATACAAAATCTAGGGGATCATGGTAATACACTGAATATGGAGACTGAGTTTGCGAAAGCACGCAGATCTATACAACATAAAATGTAAGACATTCTATTATATATTTTTTATGTTCATTATGCTGTGGGGCGGGCATTGCGCTGCATTGCCTTTGTTGTTTGGAAAGAGATGGCAGGGAATTTTGAAGGATTTTTGGAATGGCGCACAAAATTGCAGATACTAACATCGTAATTTTGTATGTTATACTGGAACATCAGAAAAGGAGTTTTTAGCTTAGCATGATGCTAATCGTTTTTTAGTGCTTCTCAATGCTGGCTGATAATTGTACTTAACAATTGAGATACAGTATATTTAAAAAGAGAGAACTTGTGACGTGCATTACCTCCTTTTTTCCTTTGTAAGGAGGGATTAGATATTTTACTTTTCCAAGTTATGTATGCCATAACAACTGGCAGGTTTTTATCTGACTTGGCATGGTGTGCCGTGTAGGTTTTTATCTGCTTTGCATTGTTTGACCATTAAACTTGAGTCTATGGGTGGAAGAATTGATTATAATATATGAAATATTCCAACTGAAAACCCCATAACCAAAGAACCAATACAGGTTGTTGTGATTTGTGTTTTTCGTTCAGCAATCTCCCCCTTAAAATGCACTTAACGGAGATGGGCCAAACCACTCAAACTTGTAGTTAGGCTTGGGGCATTTTTCATCCCAATCTAGCCAGCTGAACCTCCAGTCCCAACCATTTGGTAAACAGTAACCAAAATGAACGTATAGTGTTCATAATGATTATGTGTTTGTAATGCATGGACTTTGATATTACCAATTTTTTGTCTCTCTTTTTGCATGCATTTAGAAGTTCATTTCATACAAACTTTATGAGAAAGAAATACGGCTGTTTCTCATATAGAGATGTGTTTTCACATTCATATTTGATATTTTGGGGGAATTGCTTTTGGCATAGACAAATAAATCGTCATACTCCACAACATTGTTACTTCATATGAGAATAACACGCAAATAAGTATTTTTAATACTTAGAATGAGCTGGTGGATGGTATTTTAGTTAGTGTTTCAATCTTGCTCAACCTTTAAATGTGGCCTGTAAAAAAATTTGAAGTATGATTGAAACTTGTTTTTGTTCTTAATTTCAATTTTCATTTTCAGTTTTGACTTATCTTGGGTTAGCATTAAGTCAACGTGTTCAATCTTGTATGTATTATTCCCCAGGAACAAGGCTGCCTTATTCAAGTCCTTTTTTGATTAGTATTTCTATCACCTAACAGGGAGGTTAGGTTTTCTAGAAACCGGTTAGTGGATTCCTGGCTTATCACATTTCATGTTACCGGCATTCTAAGTAGAACATAAAGTTCTTAAAAGGTGCATCTTGGTCTCTAACACTGACACTACCCGGCTGCAGGTGTCAGATACACATCTAAAATAAATAGAGCCGGGCACACATTGAAAACTTGGGAGAGACATTTGTCCATCACTTTGACACATAAATACATTGCAAGTTTGAAGGAAATACTTAAGAAGCCAACAATGGAAATCGGTGTAATGGGGCCTATACATATTAATTCCTCATCCTGTAGACTTTTTAATTCAAACTTCTATTCCAATTCATAGAATGTGGAAAAGGAACTCTTATGGCTTTTGCATATACGTATAAGGAACTGAGGAATTTTTGTTTTCTGTGTGAAGCGAAGTCCCACATCGTCTCGGTACCACAGTATATACTTCATATTATTGTGGTACCAAGGTAATTTCGCCTCACATTCTACATGCAGATAAAATGTATTTTCTTGTGATTGGTAGCTTGATATTATTGTGTTGGGAAAAGATTTTGCGATAGTTGATGACCTAACATGGTATAATAGTTCTAACATGGTACAGTTCATGATCTACCATCATCTACGTTTATTTCTCATTTGCATTCTTATTTATTTTTGCTTCTTTATATGGATATTCGCAAGACGAGTGGAGCTTTATGGATTGTGTTGGATGGCTTGACCTATATTGCTGGACCGTTTTCTAGGCTTTGGAGACTCTTGGTGATCTATCAACTAGTTGCCATCTTCCTGCCATGTGTCATTATGCAGTTTTCGTATCAGTGCATCTGTATCATGCCATAGTGGATCCTGTGTGCATACCGTGCTTCTTAGCCGATGGTTGGCTGTGTGGTGATTCTTGGCCGGCACTTAGATGGCTGTGGCCCTTAACATGTTAGGGTTGGGTATTATAGTTTGTTGTTTGGATAACCTAATTTTCAATTTGCCATTCCTTGGCACAACATGATAGCCGCTTAGGGAGCTGGTAGCAAGATTTGCATCATGACCCCTGGCCCACTCAAGTTCTCTCAGTTATCGACTTCATTGATTCAGTTGCATCAAATTTTCTCAACATTGGTAATTTGTAGACTTCTCATGCTATCAATAATGCTTGTGTGGTTGGAAGTGCTTGTGATAGAATTGGATTATTTGCTAGTTTCGCAACATTGTGGCTCATCTTTTCCTATGTTCTACAATTTAGTCTGCCTGGTATATTTGCCCAATGGGCCTGAGGAGACAACCCTTCCCTTCCATCTTTTCTTCAGAAAAAGGATAAAAGCTATTTGCTGATGCTTGTCCCCATAGTCGAGAATGCTGAGAGGTGTGCAATGAATAGTTGCACAATGTGGCTGCTGCTGCTTCTTTGACCTCCATTCTCATGCTACCATTAATGACCCCTGTTAGGCACTCCTCCGTGTTATTATGCTTGCATCTCATAGTCTGTTCTGCCTTCCTCTTACTGTTTTCTTTCTAGAATATGCAATATAGAGCACTGAGTGCTAATTGAAATTTGTGTCTCCTGTCCTCCAGCTATGAATATTTTATGAAGCGGCAACAAGCTCATGATATACATCCAAAGAAGCTTATGGATATTGTAACACGCCTAGATGAGAGTCTATTCAGGAATGCTGGCAATAATAAGGTTCCCAATATTTGTTGAAGTATTTACCGTGTTTAAATTGAGTGATAGCATCAAACAACTGTATTTATTTTTGTGAATTATAATGGTAGTTCCATATCATTGAACAACTCCAAAGCATTTTTCCTAAACAATTAGTAAGTTGACTGTTTTAGAGTGTTCACCCTTTTATGTTTAGTTTATGATTTGGGCTTTTCTATTGCTAGGACGAGTATCTGAACTTGGAGACTCTGGAGAATCGTTTGCATGTTTTGATAAAATGTTTACCAATGATTAATCACAACCAACCATATCCGCAGCTTCTTAATTCTTCCTCTCCTATTGGTACAATGATACCAACCCCTGGTATCCCTCATGGTGGGACTTCAAGCAGATTGGTTGCATCATCTGTAGATACTTCCATGATTTCTACAGGTGGGGATCAGAGCATGGTACCTGCAACTCTTAATACTGGAAGCTTTGTAGCAACTTCTAATGGTTCTTCTGTTGGGATGCACGGTGGTTCTTTCAGTTCATCTGATGGTACTTAAAATTTGTAGTTTCTACGTCAGTAGTTATTAACTGCTCTTTCAAGACACTGATGAGACACAGATAACGTTTGCAGGTTCTATGTCTAAAGGATACCAACATTCACGTGCCGGTTTTTCCATGAATTCCGGTGGGAACAGCGGGGCGTCCTCAACTGGTGTACAGAGAATGACAAGCCAAATGATCCCTACCCCTGGATTTAATGCCCACAATAATCCGCCTTACACGAATATGGAATCTTCCAATAATACTGGTGCCTTTTCAACTGTTGAATCTACGATGGCATCACACCCCCCAGAACAAAAGCAGCATGTTGGTGGTCAAAACAACCGGATACTGCACAACCTTGGTAGCCATATGAGTGGCGGACTTAGGTCTGGCTTGCAGCAGAAATCTAACGAATTTCCGAATGGTAGTTTAGGTATGATGCGGAGCAGTTCGCAGTTGCTCAATTGTCCTGGAACTTCTGAGGGCTATCTGTCGGCCAACCCATATGGCAGTTCACCCAAACCCTTGCACCATTACAATCAACTTCAGAGGCCATTGATGCAGGGTACTCTCATCTCACTATGGTCAGTTTGTGTAAGATTTGACCCGTCGGATTTGTAATCAAATGCATTCTCACTTTGCAGGTGATGGATATGGGATGAACACTTCAGTTTCTTCTGGGCCTGGAAGCGTTTATGGTCCTCTAATGTCTTCTGGTTCACCAATGAATAATCAGAATTTGAATCCAGCAAACTTGCAGTCTATTTCCAGAACCAACCCACCTTTGATGACTAATCAGTCGAATTTGCTAACCAACCAACAGGCTTCAAATGTAAGACTTCAATCAATTGATCAACCTGAAAACATGAATATCCTAGCTTCAAACTCATTCCGAGAAAATCTCTTGCAGTCTCACCATCAGCACCAATTTCAGCAGCACCCTCTTCAGTCGCAACAGCACTTTGTTCAACAAAAGCAGCAATTTCAGCCGCATGGGATGCTGTTAAAGAATGATTCTTTTGGCCATTCTCAGCTGGCTTCTGATCTATGCATTCAGCTAAAGCCTGAGCATGGAATTGAGTATAACAATGATTCTATGCACTCACAAGTTTCAGAGAAGTTCCAGTTTTCTGAGTTGCAGAACCAATTGCGACAAAATTCTGCTGACATGAACTCTGGAGGCACTCAGTTGCTTCCTCTTCCATCTGTCCCCCAGGACAAATGCTCATCACTCACTCAATCTTCACAACCGAGGCAACAACTTTTGCATCCTCACCAGCTGGTTGTTGAGACGCAGAATGATTTTAGTTGTCTTTCTGTTGGAGGACAAGCTGAAAGGCTTTTGCCAGGTCAATGGCATCCCAA
Source organism: Rhododendron molle (assembly GCA_025413875.1). Taxonomy (NCBI): domain Eukaryota; kingdom Viridiplantae; phylum Streptophyta; class Magnoliopsida; order Ericales; family Ericaceae; genus Rhododendron; species Rhododendron molle. Next base: position 48,068,170 of record CM046395.1, on the reverse strand, counting down.
GTCACGAGACAGGTCTCAAATACCAGGGAACTTGTCACATGAGCGGAATATTCATGAGGAATTCCATCAGAGAATAACTGGGCAAGATGAAGCTCAACGCAATAAATTATCGTCAGAAGGATCTCTTTCTCAAACTGCCATTATAAGAACAGCAGATCTAACAAACTCTTGTGGTGGTACCTGTCGATCTGGTAATCCAGACCGTGAAAGGCAGTTCAAGAATCAACAAAGGTGGTTATTGTTTTTACGGCATGCTCGTCGATGTATGGCTCCAGAAGGGAAATGCCAGGAAGTAAACTGCATAACTGCTCAAAACCTTTGGAAGCATGTGGACCGCTGCAATGTGCCTAGATGTCCAGATCTTCGTTGCCACCAAACAAAGATGTTACTTCAGCATTACAAAGATTGCAGGGACCTGGGTTGCCCTGTTTGTGTTCCTGTGAAGAATTTCGTTGAGGCACAACTGAAGGCACATGCTCGTCTAGATTCTAAGTCTGGCATGCCATCTTCAACCAATGGATCATATAAATCATATGACACTACAGACTCCACAACTCGATTAACTACAAGGATAGGTCCACCATTTGTTGTAACTTCAGAAGATTTACAGTCTTCTATGAAACGCATAAAGATGGAGCAACCCTCCCAGTCTCTTGTTTATGATAGTGAAAGCTCTATCTTATCAGTTCCTGCCAGCAGTGAATTCCATGTACTCCATGATGCACGTCGGGAATATCAACATGGTGACCCTTGCATGTCAATTAAAGCTGAGGTCATAGAAGTGAAGAGGGAAGTTCCTTCGAGTTCTCGGCAAGAAAATCCTAATATCACTGATGTGGAGAAGGGCTATTTGGATGATGCCTATGATCAGAAACCTATTGGTGAACGTATTATATCACATAATTCTGCTGGTTCTGCTCAACAAGAATCTATCAGAAGTGAGAAAGAGATGGCCCAATCTAAAGAGGAATGTGTTTTGTTGCCTGCTGAAAATGCATCTGGAACCAAATCTGGGAAGCCAAAAATAAAGGGAGTGTCATTGACCGAGTTGTTCACTCCTGAGCAAGTCAGGGAGCATATCATGGGTCTCAGGCAGTGGGTTGGCCAGGTCAGTCTGCTTATCTGCTTTTGTTATATATATGTTTACGGTAATCTATTACTCCCTCCGTCCCATAATTTTGGTCCCTTACAAAACTATGTGCAATTTTCAAACTTAAAAATAACGTACTTATTAAAATACTTTTTCAATTTTTTTGCACCGTTCTATTAAACAAGATCCATATTGCACAAAAAATTATTTCGTTAAGTACATTATTTTTAAGCTTAAATTAAAAATTGCATGTAGGGGACTAAAATTATGGTACGGAGGGAGTACTTTTTTTCCCTTGATTAGTAAAAACTGCTGGGCCTATACATATGTATGTATGTATGTATCCGCGAGAGTCCCCATTTTGAAGAAGTTACATTCCCACTGATGCTTGTCCCCGTTTACATCATAATTTACCATTTGCATTAAGCAATGCCCATAGGTATTTGATGTTCTACAACTGTTAATTCAAGGGATTTGAAGAGTTGGAGCGAAACTAGGCATGTGGCCCTGATAGAATACTTGGTCTGTCAGGATGTGATAATTTAATGCACTTGTTTGCAGAGAAACCTGTATGTGTGTGGGGTGACTGCACCATAAATTTTTGGTTGTAGAGACATTAAAATTTTTAGGTTTTTTTAATGAGATAGTGAAGTCACACGGACTATGAGTTATTTCTTTATATCCTACAAATGTGCTTATTATAGCTTCTCAATCGATTTAAGGATCCTTTCTTTACTGGCCCAATAACTTGATGGAGCCTAAAAATGTGACCCAAAATACTTGGCACAAGTTATTTGGTAGTAGGGGGAGTATTCCATTGAAACTTCTTCTGACCCTCCAATGTGGGACAAACCTTGTGGTATTATTATCGCTACTAAAAGATGGTTTTTATAAACTGACACTATTGCCTCATGATCATGTCACAGATTGCATCCTTTCTGCTTTAAAGTTGCAATGTGAAGATAATTGAATGCAATTGCAAGTCATGCATTTACTGTGGCCTGTGATAATGTTGCTTAAATTAGATGTAAGATACAAAAATCGTTTGTAGAAGTAAATCTAAAATCGACCCAAGCATTTGTAACGGTGGATCTGTTAAATTATGACCACAGCGGAAGTTAATATTCACACTCTGAAAAATTGTCTTCAGCTGACAGAAATAAACAAGTGGTTCACTGTTTAAGGAGCCTGGTTACACATGATTTACCCATTTGTAGCTTGTCTATTTCAATTCATTAAATGTACCGTGATCAACTGCTCATACATAGGCACCAACCAATCACCGAAATTTAACACTATGGAATTTACAAGCATTCATAATGTATGCGTATGCATTCAAACTTGTATTTGCACACATAATGTGTACGTGAAAAGACAGAGATACTGTTTATACATATGAATGCATTTGTGTGCATTTTCTTGAACTCAGTTAAATCAACAGGTTGTTTGGCAATCTATTACTGAATTAGAACTTTTCAAGAGAAATGGTTGTTGTGGGGCAGGATTTCTGGCACATAATAGATTCTGAGTTTTGGTTGTAAGCATATGCCGATTCTTTATACATGAATTCATACAGTGTTGCCTTTTACGTTTTATGGTAGGTTTGTCTCTTACACCATTTCTTTTCCTATCTGCCTAGTGGGTCACGTTCTTGTTTGAAGATGAGATATTATTCCTACATTTTGATTTGGACAGAGTAAAGCGAAGGCAGAAAAAAATCAAGCAATGGAGCATTCAATGAGCGAGAACTCATGCCAGTTGTGTGCAGTTGAGAAGCTAACTTTTGAGCCACCACCTATCTATTGTTCACCATGTGGTGCTCGCATTAAAAGAAATGCAATGTATTATACCATAGGAGCTGGGGATACTCGACACTTCTTCTGCATTCCATGCCACAATGAGGCCCGTGGAGATACTATTCTAGTTGATGGAACTTCTATTCTGAAGGCAAGGCTGGAGAAGAGGAGAAACGACGAGGAGACGGAAGAGTGGGTATGTTATATCCTTGCTTTTTGTAGAACTATATTTAATGGTCCTTAAGTAGATTAATTTGTTAACCTTTGTTGCACTTTATACAGTGGGTTCAATGTGACAAGTGTGAGGCTTGGCAGCATCAGATCTGTGCACTGTTCAATGGTCGGAGGAATGATGGTGGGCAAGCTGAATATACTTGTCCAAACTGCTATATAGCTGAAATTGAAAGAGGGGAGCGTATGCCCTTGCCACAGAGTGCTGTTCTTGGGGCAAAAGATTTGCCCAGAACAATCCTCAGTGACCGCATAGAGCAACGATTATTCAGGCGATTGAAGGAGGAAAGACAAGAGAGAGCAAGGTTTCAGGGAAAGAGTTACGACGAGGTGATTCGTTTGACTTGCCTTGAGATGCTATATTGGATGATGATTAGAGTTTTCAAGTTAAATACGTCACAAGATTGAATGTTCTTTGTGCTGGACGTACTAGTTATGTGCTTTGAAATGCATTACTTCATAAGATGATGAAGAAACTCAATTAGGTTAATGGGGACTTGCAAAGAGATATTAAAATTTGATAGAATGCTTTTGTTAGAAGAAATGGCCTGAACTTTCGATTTGAGAAGCTTGATTTCTTTAAAAAGCAGTCTGGATGTTAGACGTTCGGCCGAATTTCATTTGGTGTTGTAGGGGAGGGAGTGACCTCCCTAACCCATATTCAGTCGGATTGACATCACTGGACTGATTTTCTTTTTCAATTGGAGCATCAAGTAGTGCAATCCAGTTCTACTTGATTAAGCCCCAAGCTCATCCAAGGAGGGAGTTCACTTTAAGCTCTAAAAGCACTTGGTCTTCATTACCTATCCTTGACTAGGTATGGAGTCCCCCAGAGAGCTAACATGTGGCCCACTAATCTATGAAAGAGTTGGTTTTGAAACATTGGGTTACCTAATTAATGAGATAGCTTAAACTGCACTCTTTCTGTTTGTTTTGTGGGCGCAGAGTCGCAGACTAAGAGTGCTATCTGATCCATGTGGATAGTCGTCCATCATAGGGCTCTCAAACCCTACCTGTGGTGGATCACACAGGACGAAGCCAAAGCCCTTGATCTTTTGCCCCGATATTTTGATTTGACGTCCCTGTCGACCAAGCAGCGATGGTGCTCACATTTGGATAACCAAAGAATGCTCTTCAAGCTTCCCTTGTGTTATTGGAAGGCTTTAGAATGGGCCAAAGAACGAGCTATGAAGCATCTTAGAGTATTCCATTCCATCTTTAAGCTAGACGCAAGTTTGTTAGCTGGGCTGCTCCTCCACCTTTGCTTTCCTCCATCAAATCCCTGTATGAACCTCTCCGAGCTGGAAAGTTGATCCATATGCGTGTATTTTGTGATGGAAACTAACCGTTAAAAGGGGCAAACTTCACATACACCCCTATTGCTTGCTCGATGTACGCATACACCCTTCACCTTCAGTTACTAGTGCATAACGCCTTGTGCTTTGAGGACTTTACTTGCAGGAATAGCCTACTTGGAAGGCGCTCCCGGACGAGAAACGCAATTCTGCGTTTCGGAGTAAGAAATGCAATGGGAGCGTGTTCCCCTCAAGACGGGATCGTGCTCGTACGGGATATGAGAGAGAGAGAGAGAGTCATCCGCGGAGGAGAGATCAGTCGCTGGTTGCAGATCAATCAAGAGTGAGGTCTGCCGTTCAAGAAAATAGAGAGACCTAATTGCTAACTGAGCGGGCTTAAAAGCTCAACCCGACCCGACCTGACCCGACCTGACAGGCCTAAATACATATCTCAAACCCTTAATAAAACAGGCTGGGTTGGGCGGGCTAGCGGGCTGGTGTTCACGCCTACTCGAGCTAAAAAATATGGCCAAAATACTGAAGGCTGTCCAGATTCCTTTCCAATTTGGGATTGAAAGATTTTATTTTCAAATTTGATTGGGTTTTAATTTCCGAGATTGATGCAAAGTCTCCAAGTATTCCAATTCTTCTAGGATTGAACTTCCTTCCTTAATAGTGGGTTGGAATGTTCGGTCAATTCTTCCAACCTTTAAATCTCCAATTTAAAGCCCAATTTTATGCTAACGGCCCGAGTGAACTGCATTCGTGAAAACGGCATAAAAAGTACCAAGTAGCAATAATGGAGAACATATCAAGCATAAATTGGAGGGCCTAGATGTAAACATTTTGGCACTTATCAGTGCAGTTAGATTTGTTCTATTTTAGGGGGTGGTTTTTGTCCGGTTGATGGCAGTGTAAGAAAAGGAATTGCTATGGTGCTTCCAGTGATGGCTCAATGGTTGAGTCATTAGTGTGATGTGGGAGATGGAGAGAGATGTCCTTTAGGGAGAGAAAAAGTTGATTGGGTTTTGTTATAGTTGGCGGTTGACCTGACGATTTTTTGTGTAGGGTGAAATTGCCTTTTTACACCCTCCATTAGATCTGCTTGTCAACAAATTCTAACGAGTTTTGGTGCGGTTTTGGTATTACAGGAATTTTGAATGTATTTTCAGCAAACCGCATGGTGGGCAATGTAATTACATTTTTTGTCTGACTTTTGTACGGAGTTTCTGTGACGTGCGTTTGGGCGTGATGTATAAATCTTGTGATGTTTGTTTTACTTGATTCACTGTGCAGCTGATACCCCATCCATTTCTAACCTCTTTTGTTACCATTGGTGTCTCCAGGTTCCAGGAGCAGAAGCACTTGTAGTTAGAGTTGTTTCATCAGTTGACAAAAAGTTGGATGTTAAGCAGCGGTTCCTTGAGATTTTTCAAGAGGATAATTATCCAACAGAATTCCCATATAAATCCAAGGTAAGCAGGTTATAAAACAATCCTTTAAGGTCCTTGATGGTATTTTGGTGTACAAAGACACAGAACTCGTGTCCTTTCTCTTCTTTTTTCCCAAGGCATTTTGTGTTTCACTGGTGACAATTTTATTTCTAAGGCATTTGTATAAAGCATTGGATTATGAAATAACATTTTCTGTTTCCAGGTAGTATTATTATTTCAGAAAATTGAAGGCGTGGAAGTATGCCTGTTTGGCATGTATGTGCAAGAATTCGGGTCGGAGTGTCAACAGCCAAACCATCGTCGTGTTTATCTATCCTATCTGGATTCTGTTAAGTATTTCAGGCCTGAGATTAAAGCAGTGACAGGAGAGGCACTCCGTACATTTGTTTACCATGAAATTTTGGCAAGTTCCCAACCTTTCTCTCTATATGTTTCTGTTTGCTAGTTCGTTTACTTTGTTGTGGTGCCGGTGCTTCTTTATTACAATCATCACTTGTGTTACTATTGTTGACCTCCTTTATTGTACGTCTGATTGTCTTTGCAGATTGGATACCTTGAATATTGCAAGAAACGTGGTTTCACGAGTTGCTACATATGGGCTTGCCCTCCATTAAAGGGTGAAGACTATATATTATATTGCCATCCAGAAATTCAGAAAACACCAAAATCTGACAAACTCAGAGAATGGTGAGCCAAATAACCTTCAAATAGGTGATCAGTTTCCTATAGTTTGTCTCATGAAGCAAGTTCTTTATTATTTATTCCTTGGGTTTTACATGGATAAAAATTCAGGTATTTATCAATGTTAAGAAAAGCTGCAAAGGAAAACATTGTGGTTGAGCTCACCAATTTATATGACCATTTTTTCATATACGCTGGAGAGCGCAAGGCCAAGGTAACTGCTGCTCGGTTACCTTATTTTGATGGGGATTACTGGCCTGGTGCTGCAGAAGATATGATCTACCAGCTTCGTCAAGAAGAAGATGGCAGAAAGCAACATAAGAAAGGAATCACCAAAAAGCCCATAACGAAAAGGGCACTAAAAGCATCTGGTCATTCTGATCTTTCTGGCAATGCCTCAAAGGATTTGTTACTAATGCAGAAAGTAATTCTATTATCCAATATCTTAGCTTCATCATTCTCATCCGATAAACATTTCTTTAGTTCTTCTTGATCTATGTTCATCAATTTATGAACTTACTACTACTGGTGTCCTAGTTCTTGTTTGTCTGATTTATCTACTCATTTGTTTCAATTTTGGGTTGTTAGTGGTATTAGGGTCTTGAGCCTATAAATAGGTGAGTTGGCCTTTCATTAAATAGGTGAGTTGGTCTTTCATTTGGTAGCTTTTGATTATTAAGAGTACTGAAATACATTGATTGACACTCAGTTTCTCTCTCCCGTTAGGGGTTCATCCCCTTGAATTGGATATTCTCCTCTCTTCTGAATCTTGATTCCTCTTTGATATTTTGAATGCATCACAAACTCATCTGACCTTTCCCATTTAAAATCTCATCTACCCTTCTACTACCATTATGCATGGAAAAGATTTCCGTTTCTGAAATGTTGGTGTTATTATGCTCTTTACTTTGAATTGAGCCAACTGGAGAAACTGAATCCATATGGCCCCCTAACTGTTTGGGGTTGAGGCTGTTGAGTTGGGTGGTATAGTTTATATTCTGATCATATCTGTTTGGAGATGTTACTCTTTTGTCCTGACAAGCTATCCATGTTGTCCAGCTTGGTGAAACTATTAGCCCAATGAAGGAAGATTTTATCATGGTTCACTTGCAGCCTGCATGCACTCATTGCTGTATTCTAATGGTAATTGGAAATCGTTGGACTTGCAACCAGTGCAAAGATTTTCAGCTCTGTGACAAGTAAGAGTTCTGAAAATGGATCTGTTTTACTATTTGTAGTGCTGTGCGTTTTGTTTGTATTGGAAAACATGTGAAATGCATATGCATATTTTTCATTTGATTCTTATCGTGGGTTCATTCACCTGTCTGGCAAAAAGTAGCAAGAATGGATAAGATAAAACTAATGAAAGAAAGGGTTTCATAATTCAGTTAGTGGATGGTATAGTGCACTTGGTGTCTATTTGAATAAATTTGTATAGTTATGTTGATAAACAAATGACAATTATATTAATCAACATACTGGTCCGACCCCAATTGTTTGGCACTTAAGGCTTTGTTGGTTTGATTTGATAACAATCCGGTCGGAAAATTGCTGAACAAATATAGTCGTCGTATAATATGAAATCAATATAAGTCGTTGTAATCATTGTTGGACATTTTCTCTTTGGATAATAGAAGTCAGCCTGGTGACAATAATAAAATTCTATAAGGAAAGGGGAAGAAGAAAGAAAGAAATTCATTTGCAAACTATGAACTGCTGCGTTATCTTCCAATGTGCTTATATGGACAGATTGTACAACTATGTGCTCTGCGTTGTCTCCAATGAAATATTTCGTTACTATAGTTCTTTAAGTTATTCATAAACCACATCAATGGGCCTAGACATGAGACCGATGAAGATTAAGGTTAGACTTGAGGCAGATTGAGATTGGGTGAACCTTAGTTGCACGAAGCGGGAGCGGGTGCGGGAGCGGAAGCGGGGGCGGGAGCGGGGGAGCGAGGGAATATAGAAGCTCCCAAGGTTGGGAGCGTGAGAGGAGCGTGTACATATATTATGATAATAATGTAGCATAGAGTATTCCACTGTAAAAGTACAAAAATTTATGAAGTAAAAATATGGGCCAAGTCCTCCATAAGTGTAAGAAATGGGCTGGTGGTACAACATATGATTTTCTTTTCAAGATATCATGACTTAGGCTAGATATATGAGTTCATCGAAGACTAATTAATAAAGCCAAGTGATAAATCCTTGGTTTTCTATACAAATATCATACAAAAGCTCCCATCTTTGTAAGGAGCGAGCTCCCACCTCGATGGGAGCGAGCTCCCGTCAAGCTCCTTACTTAGGAGCGCAAAAGCGGGCTCCCAAGGTGGGAGCGGCACCATTTTAGGAGCTCCCTGCAACTAAGGGGTGAACATGAGTTGACAAGAGATCCAAAAGCAGAGCTGTATTACTCTTGGTAGCTCTGTTCCCTTTTACAGAACTAGTGTTTACCCGTGCCGACGGCACTATCCGACCCGGCCCGTTCCTACGGTACTACTTACCCCGATTGGAATTGAAATTACCATTTGAATGTTAATAGTGGCTCAAAACATTATTTTAATTTTTAAGTAGCTATAGAATTTTAGAAAAGATAAAGGAAAATAGAGAAAATGATAACCAAAACCAAAAAAGTACTACGTATCAAAGAAAGAGCGAGAGAGTATGTTACCGAGGACAGTGGATTCCGGATTCTGAGTGACTCACCGGCAAGGGCGATGACTGTTTGTGGCCGGACAATCAGAGAAGAGGCTTTGATGAGAGAGAGAGCGCGCGCGGTGACTACTGGGTTTTTTTTTTAACAAAACAGAAGCTGATTGGTAGGGAAAAAAAATAAATTGATGGCGTTTTTGTAATATATTTGTAAGAGTGTGAGTGCTTTCGTAAGAGAGTTGGAAAGCACACATGAGCCCTTGGATCAAATGAATTCTAGCCATTCTAACAACTTGTCCCCACACCCTTCTGTTTTATAATAGAGATAGGAAGGAAATAAATACATAGTAAACTGCTGCATTTGATGTGCCTAGGCGTAGTGTTAATCCAAGTTTTTGGTTAATATTAATGGTTTCTTATTTGTTTTGTTAAAGAGCCTAATGGACGCCCAGGATGTGATACTCACGAAGAATGGGTTAGCATGAGTTGGGAAGATAGTTTACTATTGACGCTTGATTGGGAGCTGAAAATTAATATATCTCCTGATTTTCTTCTTTCTCTTTCGGGTTTTTTATTCTCTGGTCACTGTCCTGTGCGTTTGGAATTTTACAGGCATAACGACGGTAATTATAATATTACAACTTACAGGTAATAAGTAGTTATATTCATTACTCCATATAATTTAGCAGAGAAAGCTGGCAGGGGTGACAGCCCTATTTTTTAAGGGCATCAAAAAATCTTGGCTCTTGTTTTTTAAGTGAGTTAGACATTCTATGGTGCTAACCTTAATGCAATAGGCAGTGACAATTTTGAATCAGTACTGACTGCCTTTGAGACTGAAGGCTTCTTACTATGGATCTTGAACATGTTCGCGCTTCGCAGTCTGAATCTGTGAGATGAGGACGATCTGCATTAACCTCGTCATGTGGTGCTACTTGGGGGGTTTGTACTGATGGTGACGTTGGAAGGTTTTTTGTTCCATTTTCTAAAAGGGCTGAAAGTGTTGACCAAAGAATTTGGAATGAACTTTTACTTTTGCTGGAGATTTTCAACTACTCCTAGTTTTTCATGCAGGCCAGACAAAGTATTACTAAATGGTCCAAGTAACAAATTACTAAAGGGTAAAGAGTTTTTTGACCAAAAATAAATTGGATTTGGGCCACTCAGCTAAAGTCTAAATGGCCCAAGAGCTGGAAGCCTTATTTGGTTTATCATGTGTTTGATCCAAAATTTCTTATGAATGAATTGTTGGACCAAATGTTGAACTCATTTTCTACTCATTTTCAAAAAGAATAACCTAATGTATGTCAGTGGTATCCAAATTTGGATCCATATCTACATATCGTCCATTTTGTAACGGTGGATGTCCAACCTTAGATATGCACCTGCACCCGATACCGCAGCCCAGGCCATGTAACATAGTGATTTAAGGCCTTTATTTGGTGAATCTACATTTTCTTCTCCTTTTTAAGTGATTGCAGTAAATGATAATCACTCTTTAAAATGTCATTATTTGTTGTGACATTTAGATCTATTGATTTTTGGTGATGACAATGTACTGTCAATGGAACATTCTTTGTCCTTTTTATGTTTGTGCTTTACTGGACTAAAAAATATGTGGTTCATGTGTCCTCTTGGGTCTCTTCTGGATCACTAGTTAATGGTTCCTTAACGTTGCTTGCAGTGACTGGTTAAAATTTACATCTTATGTGTGTACTTCTACTGGTGCAGGTGTTATGAAGCTGAACAAAAACTTGAAGAAAAAGAGAGACATCCTATCAATCTGAGGGACAAACATGTGCTTTATCCAGTAAGCTTTTATGTTTTTTTGTTTATATGTTTTTTAATGTTTATTGATCTTACAGTGAAGTCTATTGAGCCATTGCTACGCAGTTACCTTGTAACTATCCTGGTTGAGAACTGTTAATTTAATGAACCCTGCAGGTTGAAATCAATGATGTACCTGAAGATACCAAGGATACAGATGATATTCTTGAGAGCGAATTCTTTGACACCAGACAGGCATTTTTAAGTCTTTGTCAAGGAAATCATTACCAGTATGATACCCTCCGCCGAGCTAAACATTCCTCTATGATGGTCCTATACCATCTCCACAATCCAACTGCTCCTGCATTTGTGACGACATGCAACGCGTGCCATCTTGATATTGAAGCCGGTCAAGGTTGGCGCTGTGAGATTTGTCCTGATTATGATGTATGCAATGCTTGTTTTCAAAAAGATGGAGGAATTGATCACCCTCATAAGTTGACTAATCATCCATCGATGGCTGATCGTGATGCTCAGAACACAGAAGCTAGGGAACTAAGAGTACTACAGGTTATAGCTCTGCCACTTTTTTCTTTGTTATTCAATTCCCTATGTACACGTTTTTTGGTCATTCTGTCCCCACTTTCTTCTGTTTCTGGTCCATTTGTTTCTCCTTTTGGGGGAGAAGTTCTTGTCCTGCATGTCCTAGATCGGAACAATTATCACGCTACTGCTCTATGTTTACACGTCACCATCAATAAAACCCTACAGAAATAGATGATATGGTACTCTACCATGGCACATCGTTCCAGTTGATGTCATGAGTAAGTACTGGTTGAAAATGTCATGTGTTTTATCCTTCCTTAGGACAGCCTCCTTTATTATAACAAGGGAAAGATGTTGGGGGGAAACCTAATTTCATTTAATATTCAAACTCCAGGCTTTGGTTTGAACTTGGTGCTTACTAGGGGTGATATCGGTTCGGCTATTTGACATTTTCTCCACCAAACCGACTAGTTCGGTTTTCCCATTTCAAGAACCAAAACCGGTCGACAAAGTCATCAGAACCGACTGGTTCGGTTATGTCAGTTTCTGTCAGTTCCTTGGTTTAAGTTTGCGGATCTAAGAAAATAGAAAAAGAGGAAACAAAAACAATCTAAGACTGTAAAATGATGAACAGAAACAGATCTTTCATTGATCGTATTTCGTAATCTAAAAAAGAAGAAGTAATACCCCCAAAATCTGAAACCTTAGGCTTTAGAACTCAACCACAAGATTGATAATCAAGGTGCGCGAGAGAGAGACGGAGTCGACAGTCTTCAGAGATGGAGTTGTTGATTGATCTTCAGAGATGGAATCGATCGGCGAGATGCTGCTTGGTGGTGGCGCAACCATGTGTGGCGGTGGGATTGGAGGGTGCTGGGTTGATGAAAGACCATAAGGCAGAAAGTATCAGAAGAGAAGCAACTGCTGCTGCAATGAACGGAGACTTGTCTCTGAGAAATAGGACTGGGTTGGTGGGGATGGTGGTGGTTTTGGCCATGCGTGCGCCGATGGGGTAGTGCGGAGAGTGAGACTGAGTGGGAGACCCCCCTGCTACTAGGGTTATAAGATGTTAAACGGTGGAGATTTTATAAGATATCAACGGTGGAGATCAAACATGTAAAGGTAAAGGATATTATGTCATAGTCGGTTCAGTTCGGTTTTAAGTGAACCGTCCACCCCTCAAACCGAAAACCGAACCAAAAATTATTTCTGATTTTCCAACCCATTGCAAACCATCCCGATGGTGTGAAACAATTGTCTACAAACATTCAGGACTTGATATCCTTGCGGTAACTTTGTGACAATCTCTTTGTTGTTTTGACTATTATTCTAATTTTTTCATTCCACTGATAAGTTTCTTTACATGATGGTCCACTTGCTTAGTTTTACAAAGAACTTCTTTTGCTATGTTTCTTAGTCCAAATGTCAAGTATTTGTCTTCTTTTGAAGTCCATTTCCTTTCTTACTGACTCTGTTTTGAAAACTTAAGGTTTTACCTTTTATATTCCGCCATGTGCTCCTCTTTCACGGAAGTTGTGCGGTGAGGCTCTTGTCTATTACTTATCCTTGCACATACTTCCGAGCCAGAAAGATGTCTACTTGGCTGATATCCTTCCACATTAAAATGTTACTGTTCCTATGCAACGAAACCTTGTCTGCGGTTTATTATGTGTTACCTGGTTTTGTTTGCTATTGTGGAATTTGGGTCTTTACTATTTTGGAAGCAGGTCTTGCTCATATATTAGTGCATTTAGGTTTTTTCATTATGATTCCAGTGGGAGGGAGCACTCTCCAGATCATCTGGCATGGTTTGTGGATTTGATCATTGATATCTAGACCAAATCTTCCCCTTGCTGGCTTCTGACTTCTGAGTTTCTTTCAATGTGCTGAAAGTACCTTATTTGCAGCGGCTTTAACTTTTTGAAGTTTGGAAGAGTTGTTTTATATGGTGATGGGGGGTTGATTCTTTCATTTCTTTTTGTTCTTGTCGCTAGCTCCTTTCTTGTTATTGTAAAAGATGAGATAGAATTTGGAACCCAAAAAATTAGGGTTATTTTCCATTACGTTTGAGTTATATAAGACTAAGAGAATAATTACACTGAGATCCTTATCTCCTAATCTAATTACATAAGAGCTCAATTACACGCTAATTATACATACACCCATAACTTAACACTCCCCCTCAAGTTGGTGCGAAGATATCAATCAAGCCCAACTTGAACACAGCGGGGTGGAAACTCTTGCTACCAAGCCCTTTTGTAAATATGTCAGCTAATTGATCCTCCGATTTCACAAAAGGCATACATATCAACCCATCACTCAGTTTCTCCTTGATGAAGTGCCTGTCAATCTCTATGTGCTTCGTTCTGTCATGTTGGATAGGATTATGAACAATGTTGATGGCAGCTTTATTGTCACAGTAGAGTTTCATAGGACCACTATCAGAAATTCCCAAATCACGTAACAAGGTTTGGAGCCACAAGAGCTCACAAACACCATGAGCCATAGCTCTATACTCTGCTTCTGCGCTTGATCTGGCAACCACTGATTGCTTCTTACTTCGCCAAGTAGCCAAATTCCCTCCAAGGAAAGTACAGTAGCCTGAAGTAGAGCGTGTATCATCTACAGATCCAGCCTAGCATCAGTGAAAACCTCCAACCGCAGGTGACCATGATTAGAGAACAGAATTCCTTTCCCTGGAGCTGACTTGAGATACCTCAAGATACGATAAACTGCATCCAGATGTGGAGTACGAGGATCATGCATAAACTGACTAACAACACCCACTGCATAAGAAACATCTGGTCGAGTGTGAGCTAAGTATATCAGTCGATCCACCAGTCGTTGATACCTCTCCTTATCAGTGTGCTCCCCCACATCTCCACTAAGATGATGATTTGCTTCAATAGGAGAATTCGTAGGTCTACAACCCAACATACCTGTTTCTTCCAAAAGATCAAGTATATACTTTCGTTGGGAGATAAAAATACCTCTATCAGACCTCGCCACCTCCATCCCTAGAAAGTATCTCAGTGATCCCAAATTCTTAATTTCAAACTCTTGAGCTAGATTAGACTTAAGATTAAGAATCTCGTGCACATCATTGCTTGTCATTATTATATCAACAACATAGACAATAAGGACAGCAATCTTACCAGCAACCCCTTTGATGAACATAGTATGATCTGCATGACTCTGTTTGTATCCAAACCTCAACATAACCTTCGAAAATCTGCCAAACCAAGCTCTAGGTGACTGCTTCAACCCATAGAGAGCCTTCTTTAACCTACGGACCTTTCCTTCTGTCTCAGAGGAAGAAAAACCAAGAGGTATATCCATATACACCTCCTCCTCTAATTCACCATGAAGGAATGCATTCTTCACATCAAATTGTTGTAGGGGCCAATTCAAATTTGCAGTACAAGATAGTAGGGCTCGTACAAAGTTCATCTTTGCCACCGGAGCAAATGTCTCCTCATAATCAATACCATAGGTTTGAGTAAAACCCTTGGCAACAAGTCTCGCCTTGTACCTCTCAACGGTACCATCAGCATTCTGCGTAACTGTGAAAACCCACTTGCATCCCACTGAGTTCTTCCCTTCTGGAAGTGATACTAGCTCCCAAGTGCTATTCTTTTCAAAGCTGTCATCTCCTCTACCTTAGCTCCTTTCCACTTAGGCATCACCAATGCATCCTGCCAATTCTGTGGAATAGATACAGAAGAAAGAGACGATACGAAGGCATGGTATGAAGGAGATAAACGATTATAAGAGACAAACTGGGAGATAGGATGTAGGGTGCATGACCTAACACCTTTTCGAAGAGCAACAGGAAGATTATCAGAATCAATAACCGGAGGTTCAATGGGAGAAGATTCATTACCAGATGAGTCAGCTGAGGAATTCAGAACTGGAGCAGGAGATTGTGATTGACAAGGTGGCATCACACAGGAGAGCTTTCCATTTTTCCGTCTAGTTCTAGTATAGACCTGCAAGTCAGGCCTTTGCCACCCTTGTGATGTGTTGTCAATATCACCACTGATGTCATATGTTGCTCTTTCGGCAGATACTAATTCCTCTTCAGATTTTTCCTTCTCCCCCTCATCATGATTAAAAAATAATTCCTCCCCCTGACCATGACTATAAACCTCCCTCATC
>CM046395.1:44020000-44277500 GCA_025413875.1 Rhododendron molle | reverse complement strand
GCATACTGATGCTCTGGATTATCAATGAAGGAAGCATGATAATGTGCACATAAATTGAATTGGGTCTCTAGGTCTAGGTCTGTCCTCTGTAATGCCATTTGGCTTTGATTTGGGGGCATGGTTCCGCAGCAAAACAGGTATTGGGGGGCCACTGTTTCAGCGGTATTCTGAGAGCTGCCACTTTGTGCATATTGCCAAAGGTTAGGTCTGTCTCCAGTCTTCTCCCGCCCATACCCCCAATGATTGGGGACTACATGGATCTGTTGTTGGTATGGTAATCAAGGAAGCATTGAAACCAAATAAGAAATATGTCCAGAAGGGCAAACCTTGGCAATTCCAAAGCTCGAGGAGCTAAAGAGAAACAAAAACTCTCCGAGGGAGATTTGAGTCATCAGGATATGAGAAATTAAGGGCAGTAGGCTTGACATGCTTGACTTGCACAACTTTTGGTTGAGGAAAATTCCCACTTCCACCGACGAAACTGATAAAAAGACGAGGAAACTATTCACTATAATTCATGCCAGGGGCTTAATCCAGGAATGTGAATTTCCGAATGTTGATTAACGATATCCTTGGGTCTTTCCTACTTATTGGTTACTGTAGTGCCTAAAGAATAACAGCAGTTTTATGTGTATTATAAACTGCAGAGAAGGAAGTTTGTGTCAGTGGTGGTTCTATGCTAATCCTTATACAATCTGCAGGTTAATCCGAAAGCTGCAGAGTCTTTGGCTGATCCCGAGGAGTATCCTAACTTGTTTGAGGACTGGCAAGTTGCTCTTGCGGTTGAATCAAAAGTTGCAGAGACAAGGTTCTGTAGCGTTGCTTTTTACTGCATTCACTTTTCCTTATTTAAGTCAACTTAAAATTGGGATGTTTATCCTTGGAGTATATGTATGTAACCCCTGCTAATCAAAGAAAAGAAAAGAAAAGAAGTGCATGTTACTGCTCCAATCTTATTATAAGTTTTTTTTATCATCTTATTATAAGTTGCTAATACTTCTTTTAGATATCTCTCAATCTTCTAAATGTAAAGTTTTATGTTGCCTGTGACTGTCCAACACAGCTAATGCTTGTGTATCTCTCAGGATTATTTGAAGCATTGTCACTCTGTGGACCAATATTTTTTTCTAGTGCCTAAATATTTCAGTTGTGCATATAAGTAGAAAAAGTAATGTGCAAAATTGTATTACAGTGCATGGTGCTTATGTATCTGCCCTCTTATTATTCCTTTCCAGGGGTTTTTATCCTCCAGCAGCGGAGTATGTAAACTCTGCCGACCGATCACATATTACCCTCTTGGAGGCGTTTCAAAATTTGCAAACAGATGAAGATGCACCACTTGAGAATGGGGACCTGAATCATGAGGTAATTCCCCTTCCTCTTATTGTACAACTTTTGAGGTCCTTTAGGAGTTTTGCTGTCTTAAGTTGTTAATATTGTAGATTGGGATGCCTCCAAATAGTTACTTGCCTTCGCTGGTCAAAAAGGGAAAAAAAAAAGTTGCCTTTATTTGTATCTGTTTGCTTCCTAGTAAATGTCAACATTGAAGAGGGGAGAACGAGCAGACATCGGATGATTAATTAATATTTCTTGTTATTGTGGAATTCGTCATCAAGATGGATTGCCATATTTCACTTTTTAGATGATTTAAATATTGGTTTATTGATCATGTCTACTTTAGTTAAGTTACGTCAACCAATATTGTAGTGTTTCTTTAGTAATATTCTTTTCATTTTATCAGGCCGAGGAAGAAAATGAAGTAGAGGAGCAAGAAGAGGTGCACAAAGAAGGTCAAGAAGAGGAACAAGATGAAGGTCAAGAAGAGGCTGTTGAGGTGGATGCTGACTCGACCAATGGGGCAGTACTTGTTAACGGAAATGAGGATGACGAACAGTGGGGTACGAATAATGAGGGACATCCATCAGCCTAGAGCAATTGGTTGGGGCAGTGTAGAAATCCTGATTTGTTACGGGTGATTAATTGATATTCTCTAAATTGTCATCTTTAACTCATATTTTACGATAGATATTCTTGCCCTTTTGCATTAGCTAATTTAATATCTGCTTTTAGTTTTAGTACGTGTTGCCATGTTTTCACAAGCTCATAAATGGCAACACTACAAAAATTATTGTTCTAAGGTGAACTAGTATTATAGGTCTGTTGTTAGAATATGCTGCTTGTTTTGTCTTTTTGGTTTCTGACTTCCAATTGTTGTAGCTTGAAATTGAATGCAACAACTTTTACATCTGCTTTTTGTTAACTCTTTTTCTTCTTTATTTTTCAATTTATCCTTTCTGGTATTACTTTTCTTCATTTCTGACACTACGTAGTTTTATAACATTCTGAAGTTGATTTGTCTTGCATTTTTCTCAATATTTTTTTTCCCTGAATGCAGTGCTTACACCACATCGCGAGGGCCAGTGAAAATAGTTGGTCCCAGCTGTATCAGTCCCTTTTCTTACGGTAAGAACACTAATCTTGCATGAAAGGGATTCTGCTCTTTTAATACTTATTTTCTAGCTCCATCATGTACATGCTTCCTTGAGACTTTCATCAGAGTTTCGGATCATTTATGATTCTTAATGTCTTTACTGTGATAAGTAGTTTGCATGAACTGGTAGTCAACGGATCCTTCAGATCACAGTGTTTTGTGGGTTAAACCTTATTGTAGAACCTCACAAGTGGAAATTAAGTTATGGATGTGGAGTTTAGTTAATGAGATTATTTGGTTGCTGCCCAGAAAATAAGCAGCAAATTTGCAATGGTAGAAAGCATCTTTTCGCACTTGGGAGTTAGAAGAGCAGGTCTCTATGGTTTTCCAAGTGTGCAATTTTAGCAAAGGTCCGTTTGTTTGACAAGACTAACAGGACTAGTAGTGCAAGGATACTATTAAGACATATTATCGTATCGGATTAAAAATATCACAGCACACAAAATTGTAAATCACCCACTTTTGTGCTACCAGCAATAATTAACCAAACGCTGGTTTGTGGTCACTTTGGATATATAGTCCAATTCAATGCTCATATCTAGTCAAATAAACAGGCCTGAAGGATTTAGTGGACTATGCATTTTAGTTAGGCAAGTGAAAGCTGGAACGCTTACTGTGTGAGAGTACTCATTTAAGTCTGAGTGCAATGAGATTTTTGAACTTGCCTATTGGATCTGCTGAAGATCTCTCTCTCTCTCTCTCAGATGATGATGATGATGGTGATGATAATGATAATGAATACATTTATTTCTATTTTTGGCCAGGTTTCTTTAGGTTTGCTTGAGAGAGATGAATGTGGGACCAATTGAGTCTGTGATGCAGTGGTGTGATTTTTGTAGCCATGGAATTTTGTGATGGGCACATATTGTAGACAGATTTCTGTGTTTTAGTTAAATTCCTTTAGGTGCTCCTAGTTATTTAGAGTACTCTTGATGTCAATTTTCTTCCAAGTATGTTACTACTTGCCATTTCGAATGTAGAATGTGTTATACGAGAGGTGTCGATGACCTGACTACTTCATCTAAGAAGTTGGTTGGCTTGCGCAAAGGATGTATTCTCTTATTCTACTTTTCTTCCTTTACTACCGATGAAGTTCTTGCAATTTTCTTTAAAAGAAATAAGACTTGCGAACACCAACAAAATTTCTAAATTTAGACTTGAGAGTCCCTCCTAACAATTTTTTGTTTCGACTACTTCAGAATGCCCGAAATGCTTGTTTTCACAAGTGCAAAACATTTTATTTCTGGTTTGTAACTTGTTTCAACCAGCTCCACTAATTCTACGAAATAGATGTTCATAATAATGAAAATTAGTATCATGCGATTGTGCGGAGACTGTTACATGGTCTGTATCTTGTGAAAAATACTCTGGTGTTGACATTTCAAACTTGGGCCAAGAGGCCCTGGCACAATGGCTTCTGGGGTTGCACTTACGAGCTAGGAGTAAAGGAATCAAGAGTTCAACTCATCTAGGTGCTAATCTAACTATTGTAACAATGCTAACTTTTGTCGAGAAAAAAAGAACATTTCAAACTTGTGTAATTGAGTTTAGAATGACTCGGGAAAGCCATATTGAGCTACAATATCTTGTTGAGATTATTCAACCAGCACTTCCGTGGGGTGAATTATGTGGGTAAATTGAGTACTTGTTTTGTAGGTTTGGAAACAATAACAAAAAGACATTCAAGATGAGATTCATTTGTTTTTTTTTTTTTTCCGCAATGTTGTATATACATCCGCGGGAGTTAAGGAGAAATTAGTGGGTTAACAACCAATGGAGATTCGACGTCTCTTCATATATTCGAACCTTAGAGCTCCCTCTTGGAAGTCAAAGAGTATATCCATATGGGGTAGGAGCCACATCTGAGATTCATTTGTTTGAAGCTTAAAAAAAAAAGAATTTAAAAGAGGGAGTATATCCATATGGGGTAGGAGCCACATCTGAGATTCATTTGTTTGAAGCTTAAAAAAAAAAAGAATTTAAAAGAGGGTCAATTTCAGTGAAACTACATAATGTTTGTCATAATGACGGATACTCCTTCATGTATGACAAATGACTAAAAATTCTATGTGATTTTAATGTTCATTTTATCATATCAAAAAAAAAAAAAATGTTCATTTCACTGACACCCAACCAATAACTGTTCGACCAAATCCATAATAAAAGTTAGCCAAAAGTGTATATATATATTGACAAATTTACCATTTCTAATAACAGATCATATAATAAAATCTCTCAATTCTCTTTTATTTTTTAACCCACAAATAATAAATTTGTCAGACAAAAAAAATTCTTTCGAGGAGTAATAAATAAAAAATTAGTATTTACTGTATTAAATTTATCCTTCTTGATCAAAACAGTTCATCCAATAGATAAAAATGTCATTTTGATTCAAAATGAGAGTTTATATACCTTTGTATTCAGTAATCTTATAAAAAATGGTAAACTTTTAAATGTCATTTTTGGCTCATTCCATCATGTGTTTGGACAGATAATTATCGGACAATGTCGGTGAAATGCAAATAAAATCTTTCGTTTGCACTTTCAATCCTTGCTGTTGGCAAATTCTTGTATGTAGAATGTTTTCGAAACATGCTTTCACGCGCGCTTCTTTTCTTGCACACGCACACAACAGAAAAAAAAGCGAAAAAAAGTTAGACCAATGAGAAAAATTTTCAGTGCCAAGCGGGTACCACGTGGTACCTGCTCGTGCATCCGAGCCGTCCATTTTGTTTTTAAACGGTTTAGATTTGGAGAGAGAAAAGGAGAGAAAACGTGTTAGGGTGAGAGGAGAAAAAAAGTTTTAATCTGGGCCGTCCAGTCCAAAAGTGTAACAGAAGGCTCGGATGCACCGAGCAGGTACACGTGTGATATACCCGCTTGGCACTGAAAAATCTCCCCTACCCCAGAAAGTCGTATCAAATTCCGGTCCGATGGGTACCGAACCGAACCCCCTATATTCGCTTACATCATAAGCTTACGTACAATATTCGTACACACAGATATACTATATCTAAAGGTGTACTGGCGTACTAGGGTTGCAAAGCACAGTTCAATCGCCACTGAAATTGGAAGCGAACGAGTTCTGATTGAGATTGCTGTTCTATTCCTCGACGATCAATTTCCCCCTTTTCCAGGTTTTTATCTACTCATTGAAATACGTATTTCCCTGTGTCATCTGTATTTATTCTCCTGCAATTTTGACATTTTTTTGTTGTTGCGAAATTTTGATAGCTGTCACGAATCTTCTGTTTCCATTGTTATGTTCTTGATGAAACCCTTTTCGTTTATCGATTTGGGATATCGGAATTCCGGGTCTTTTTTCTGATCAGTAGGGACAGCTTCTAAAGTTGGGGAAACTGAAGAATAAAGTAGCAATTGAGGCTTTTTGTTTTTACTGTTTATTGTTGGACTTAAGGGCTTAGGGAAAACGCAATCGATGTGGGTATTTAGTTTCTTCTTGTTGGTTTTGTTGTTTGTTTGTATCATTTTTTTGGGGTTAGTGTGTCGTTGTCTGATGGTTCAATTCTGTTTGATCCCATAGTTGCCCAATGATCTTTATCTTGATTTTTTTCCAGAGATTTGGACTACTACGTGTGCTTGGTTACACTGGATAAGTCACATACTCAAATTACACTAGATAAGTCACATACTCTGAGTTGCTAATGAATATCAGTGTTCTAAAAGTCGCTAGGCGCTAGTCGGGTGGAAAAGGGGTGCCTAGCGCCAAGGTTGGGACAAGTCAGCTGCCTAGTCGGGTACCTAATCTAGGCGTTGGATCACCGCCTAGCGCCTAGGCGGGGACTAGTTGGCCTAGGCAGCCGACTTTTAGGACATTGATGATGACAATATCTCACCGTCAATCTGTTCAATCAAAGGGAAAAATTGTCAGTTCTTGACCAAATTAAACATTTCGGAGTTGGTGATATGAGATGCTTTTAAGTTTGTAGGTTTTGTGGTATCATAACTGGTTCTTGTTTGATTGAATTTGTTCTGTAGCAATATGTTGTTGAGATTTACATTCTTTGATATTTACTACAGATATTTTCTTTTTTACTTTCTTAGGAATTTTTTAGAGCCACCGAATGTTTGATAAGTTGTTTGAACTATGCAGCGATCTTCCTTGACATATGATAATTAAATATAGAAAATTGAGGTTGCTGTGGTTTTACCAAGTCTTGTCTGGAACATGGATGTGGACTTTGGGGAAAAATTTATGCAACTATTGGATGCTGGCTGAGGCAAGCCTACTGTTGGATAATGATCTAACTAATTTTGGGAACTCCTAATCTTCCGAAAAAGTGTGGTCGGTTCATGTTGACTGTGGAATTTTATGAGGCCACTATGGATTGTTAACGTGAGAGCACTCATTTCTAGTATTATCATTGTTTCAACTCATGTTTTGGGCTGTTAGATTGCACGAAGTTCTCTATTTGCCATTATACATTTGTTGGAAATAGTTTTACGATGAAAGGTATTTTAGTACGCCGAGCCACGGAGGGCTAGTCTTGTCTCCTTGTGCTTCTTATTAGATGATGTCGGATATCTGTTTGTTTCTGTAGTGATGTTGATCTGATTTCCTGCAGAAATTATCTTCATCCCATCTCTTGAGAGGACGCTTTCCAAGTGACATTGTTTCATTTTCCCTTTACCCAATGGGGGATGCAGAAGATATCCCCCCTCCTTCAAGGAAGAGGGCTGCTGGAAGGGAACTATCCAGAGAAAACCCAGGTCTTGATGATGAGGATGACGCTTGTGACCTAGAGACTGGCACTTTCAAGAGTGCGAGTGATGATGTGCTGGCAACTAGAAAAATTATCAAAGTTCGTCGTCATCAAACATCTTCAGCCCCTTCTTCAAATCCTTTTGCAGGAATCCGCTTGGTTCCTTCAGTGGGTTCCAGCTCTGCTGCATCCGAATATACTAATGAAGCGGAAACAGAGAAAATACTTTCAGAAGATGTGAATAAGGAAACTGACAAGGCAGAAGATGATAGTGGTAAGGAGAAATCTGATACAGTTAATGAGGGAAGCAAACCTGAATTATCAGATGACAAGGCAACAGAAGAGGATAAAACTGAGAATGAAGACAGCAAAGAAACCAATGGTGCCACGGCTGAGGATGACGCCAAGAAAGATAACGATAATGGAGACATAGAAAAAGGCACAGAATCTGGGTCCTTGAGCTCTTTCCATCAACTTTCAAGCAGTAAAAATGCCTTCACAGGACTTTCTGGAACTGGGTTTTCCAGTTCTACCTTCTCATTTGGGTTGATTCCGAAAGAAGGATCTTCACTAGGTCCCGGTCCTGGTTCTAGTTCTAGTTCCTTTTTTGGGCTTAAAACTGACCAACCTTCTAGTTTCAATCTTTCCAATAATGGAAATGCTTCCCTCTTTGGTACACCTGGGGCTTCTGTTAGTACCAAGAGCGAGGGAGGTGGACCTCTATCTATGCAGAAGGTTCATGTTGAGACAGGTGAAGAGAATGAGAAGTCTGTTTTTACAGCTGATTCTGTGCTGTTTGAATTTGCTGAAGGAGGTTGGAAGGAGAGAGGGAAGGGTGAACTCAAGGTCAACATTTCTATAAATCGGACTGGGAAAGCAAGGCTTTTGATGAGAACTAGAGGAAACTACAGGTTGATTTTGAACGCGAGTCTTTACTCAGACATGAAGCTTGCCAATATGGATAAGAGAGGCATCACATTTGCATGCATGAACAGTGCCAGTGAAGGGAAGGATACCCTTTCAACATTTGCTTTGAAGTTTAAAGATGCTTCCGTAGTTGAAGAGTTCCGTGAAGCGGTCACTGAATATAAAGGCAAAACTGCTGCTGTTTTGAAGACACCAGAAAATTCTCCTTAGGCATCAGATGATCAAAAGTAATTTGTAGTTTCGTGGGCAGAGATCTGTATTCCCTTTGTAATGTTACTTCTCTGGCTGGGGGGGTGGGGGAAATGTACTGGAGAAGCTTGTTTGGAGGTTTAGAAATTTCTAAGGTCTGTTTAGCAGAGGTAATAGAGTTCTGGGTCGGACAGCCTATTTTATAACTCTAAAGACATGGAATGCTAAGATGTCAATTTTGAGTTTAAAAGTCAAATTGCAACGTTGACGATTGAATGTATGATTTGGCTTGCCTTCATCTGCAGAGTACCCTATTATCGTTGCTAAGATTTCGTGCTACATCGTCTTCTCTTTAAAACAATTAGGTTCCAGATTATGTGAATTGTGCTGGTTGGTTTTTATCTTTGGAGACAGGTATTTTTTTCCCTTCCTGTAAATTTTGGCTCTCCATTTCCTTCTGAAGTTGTGCTGCTTCTGGGAAGTGGAAACTACAATTAGGCATTTTGTTTATAAACTGAAGGATCATAAGCTTAAACACCCGATTGGTAGTACTATTCCCATTGACTTGGAACTGCTAGACAATTGATTGGTGGTTTTACAGGCATATGCCGCCGTGAGGGTTTTGCAAGGTTTTGATGTGGTCTCTCTCATGAGTCATGTGGTGAGAATCACATTTCTCTCTTACTGTGCAGTGTAATTATATGCCTTTGGAGGCCTTGACTTCCTCACATGATTTCATTTTGTCTTGTACTAGGCTTCACACTCACGGGCTATGTTAAGACAATAATACCATGTTAGTTTGCACTAACCATTATGACTCCAAAAGGAACACAATGCCCTCGACAAAGCTTAATGAGACAATGAGCTGATTGATTCATGTAGCCGACCTCAATTGATTGACACTTAAGGCTCCGTTTTGTTTGGTTTGGCTGAGAAATGGGGAGAAATTTTTATTTTTATTTTCCTGTTCTGTTACTTTGTTGCTTAGATCTATCAACATTGATAATTTCTATTCCCCTTGCCAATTGTCCAGCCACTGCAAATACTATCTCATCAGGCCAATACAAGAACACAGAGAATGTTTGAACCAAATAAAGACAACCCAAGTGAGATGGTATTCATAATGCATATTGAGAAATCCATAATTTCACTAAAAATTCAACGTTAAACAAGAAAAATACATTGAAATACTGAACTCCAACGATGTTGGCTAGAACAACAAAAGATGATATCAGGGTGATAAATAGGTCTTGGTGCACCGTCCTGAGCAGGAACCCACACAGCTTTCCACTTTATCTCCACCTGCCAAACACAAACGCAGAATATGAGAGAGAGAGAGAGAGAGAGAGAGAGAGAGAGAGAGAGAGAGACCAGGGTTTTGCTCTGTGCTGATATTGGAGCAGAGGGAAGCAGAACAACCAAGTTTGCAGAAGTTGAAGTTGTTATCAACATGGGTACCAGTAGCAGTAGATTGGGGAATTTTAGGGATGAGGCAATCCTTTAGGCACTGAAAAGAACAATCAAAAAGAGAGTGGGGAGGCACTATAATGCACAAAACAAAGCATCCCACATAGCATTCTTTGAAAGTGGTGGTGGGGGGTTGCCCTTTAACTGTATAATATTCTGTACTAATCCCACAAATTAGAACTAGCACTAGCACTACTGCCCTTAGCATTCCTCTCTCCATCTCCTCTCTCTCTCTCTCTCTCTCGTAGAAAATAGAACAGCCACAACTCAGTTGCACCCTCCTATACATGATTTGTGTAAGGATAAGTCTCACTCATAATGAACTCTTCAAAAGGAGAAAATGCCAATGCCCATGTGGTCCAGCAGGCCCTTTTCCAGAACACCTTCTTAAAAAATAAAAAATAAGTACTTATTTCACATTTTCAAACTCAAAAATAATGTAAATGAAAAATAATTTTTCAATTTTTTTTTGCACCGTATAAAAGATCTCAATGAGAACTATCAAACAAGATCCATATTGATAGAAAAATTATTTGTGTAAGCATATGATTATTGAGCTTGAAATTGGCTTCTTAAAAAATAAGTATCTGCTTTCCTTTTGGGAACGGGGCCTGATTAGTCCATTTGACTACGTTTATGTACCTCGCTTGTTGGGGTCGAGTTAACGATTCGCTTTGGTTTCGATTATCAAAAATAGTTTTGCCAAATGGTTCTCCAAAAACTCTTTTTGTTACAGTTTTTGGATAAAAATTTGAGTAAGATCTTCACTAAATGTGTCCCGCAACATACAAAAGTCGCGAACTCGTATCCTCTTTATTTCCCACCAAATCACATGAGAGTAAGCTCCTAATCACCAGACCACCATATTAAAATCTTTGTTTAGGCTTGACATGTTGGGGATTAGAGAGCATCACGGGTGTTTTCCTGCTTGTCAAGACAAATTAAACACAGCAGCAAACCTCTAAATATCTTTGTGAACGGAAAGTTATTAATTGCTCCTTGGAGCACCGTCACGTGGTGGTGCTCCACCAACAAGGGTGTGGCTTCCGACACAAATGTGCGATGGAGAAGGCTCGTGAAACACCACGTGATAGCGCTCTTAATCACTCTCCATAAACTCATTACAAAAGCTCCCTTGCAAGTTGGTCTAGTATTATTATCTGTGAATTTCTGTCAGATGTCCGAATCCAAAGACTTTTATTTGAGAGTCTTCTGTTGGAAGTGTTTTTTGGGATCTAGCATATGTAGTGACAAGAGTGATGAATTCACGGGTGGCCAATGACTATAGGAAAAAGAGGAAAAAGCCACTGGTGCTGCACAAGGCTACGACCCCACCTACACTAGTTTGATTTGAGAGATTACAGTTTTTTTTATTGGATCCGATTGATTAGAAAGAAAATTATGTTTAAAAGTTAAACTTAGTGAAGCGATAGAGAGATTGATTGGAAAGAAAATTATGCTGAAAAAGTTAGAAAGAGAGAGTGAAGCGATAGAAGGAGAGTGAAAGAGAATTTATTCTCTTCTGTGCATTTGATTAAAAAGAAAAGTTTTGTAAGAATTTTGCGAGAAAAATATGTACTGTTACTATGGTCATCTGTGATGGATGATTACACAGTTAATATAGCCATCTATGATCGATGATCAAAGAAAATGAAGGGATATTTTAATTCACGAAGTGTATATGTGTGTGTCCAGATAGTCCAAAGTCTCGATAATATATAAGCTCATTGAAATTAACAATCAATCAATGTGTCTTTATTTCAACCACCGTGGGAGCGCCATACAAAGGATATGCTAGTTTCACTTGAAGAAAATCTTCTCTCTATGATTGGATCCGAAGTATGAATCATGATGAGGAAAGATGACAGCATTGTGTCTTTTGTTACAATAAAGTTTAGTATTGGCCTGGATTCACTGAATCAGAAGGTTGGCAACTTTAGCCAGTCCGAATTAGATTTGTTTATTATGATCGATTACCTCTCAAAAGAGATTAGGCAAATAACATTCGATAACAGATTAATCAGAACGTACTCTGAGATGAACCCAAACCCTGCCTAAGAGAATTTCATTACTCAAACATCTTAATTCGACGATTAACAGATTTATCCACAGCAATATTCACAGGAAGCAACAGTTATTTCCTCTAAACGATCCAATCACATTAGTCGAAGGCATAACAAAAGCATTAAGAACTTTCTCAAGGATCAAAACAGGAAACACAGATATAGGCGAAAGAACTATGGTTTTTAATTCGACTGCATGTATACGAAACCGAAACAAATGGAAAATAAATACAAAACTTTACTCCTTAAGAGCATTAATTTCCATCAGCATTGAGGAAGTGAAATTGGCCACCATGGGAGCACGTAAGGGAAGATTGTCCGGTGGATAGAGGCTGTCGGGTCAGCAAGAGAACATAACCACTTCAAACTTCTGCTCCGCATGTTGCACTCAAAGATGCGTCTATGCCAATCCAGAAACATAACGTCTCCCTCTATTGGGTGAAAAGCTAGCATCGTGATAGATCCGCTATAGTTTCGGAACTTGAACTTAGCGAGAGGATCGGTCTTGAACTTAGCGAGATTAGGATCCTCCCGCACCACTAGTTCGCTTTGAGCAAATTTGTGTACCAAACCCCATTCACCACTGTTGTACTCCTTGACTTCCCAAACTTTGAAAGTACCTTTATCAAACTCGGCGTACCTGAGATGACCCTGGGACACCCCAAAGAGATGAACATGGGCTCCCTTCAAACATTCCTTTGGATAAGGTATGGTTCGGAATTCTTGATAATTAGCTGTTTTGCTCGGATCGTAAGCAAAAATGTCGTGTATATAGACATTTTCCCAGTGTAGCATACCATTGCAGACAACAGCACTGTCGCATAAGAAAAAGCAACCAAACACAGGCTTGTGCAAGGAGATTACAAAGTCAGTCCATTCCCCTGTCTCCGAAGAGAAAATCTCCAAACTGAGATCGGTGTAAAGCCGGGAACACTTTTCGAACTCTGGAATTCGCACCACCTTAAACCGACTGATGATGCCATTGTCGAAATCTGGAGTGGAGATGAATCCGATGCGAACCCGTATGTGGCAGGTTGGAGGAGGAGGGAGAGCAACCCAGTGCATTGTGAGGGGGTTACAAACGTAGTAAAGTTTCTGGTAAAGTATGGTGGGAGAGCATATTACCAAACCATTACTCGATGCTAAGAAACGAACAGGCTCTGATGGTTGGGAGGAGGAGGAGGAGGGAGGGAGAAAACTGAGGGAGAAACCAGATGAATTCAAAACTGGGTGATTGTAGGCATTATTTGCTGATTGAATCCCTTTCAGATTAACTGGAACTTCCCATCTAGATGCATTCTTGTATTGGAAAAAGAGGGCAAAAGGGGGCGGGAAAGAAAAGCAATGGCGATTGTAGCAGCGAGCAAAGTAAGGGCTGGAGATCGAATTCAACCAACGCTTGCACACGCACTTACATCGATTGGCATCTTTCAAAGGAAGCCGTTGCAGAACTTCGATGACCAGTTCTTCAGTGAGCCTGTCCATGTGCGGAGGCAGCGATCTGATTAAGCTGCTGCTGCTGCAGCAGCGTCTTACGGAACGAGTACTGCCGAGATCCTCCATTGTTTTTTGTTTGCAATAATAATAAAAACAACCACCTCAGACGTTGTAGTATTTATAAACCTGTGTAAGCTTTCCGAGTAATTATTCTATGTCGCTGCCTCACTGGGCATCTCAAGTGATCATGTCCCAAATTCTTTTCTACCACTTATTTGTGTGGGCCGTTTCACACATTTTGTGGTGGAGACGATAGAAATATATAGCGGAGGAAGAGTTTGGAGTACATGTGGGTATGCTCTAACGACATCAAATAATTTTTCAACCTTTCCTAGCAAGTATCAAACCGCGTTTTCTTGCATTGGAGTCGGTGCATCAGAATTCCAAATCTGAAAGGGGATAGGAGACAGGAGTGCCGATAAATTGGCTTTGGATCTAAACTGCGTTGCGGAGTTTGGAATTTTTTTTTTTACAAAAACCTTAGCGTATATGACACTTGGTCCATAAAACCGTCCATAAAAAGGAAATAAACAGATTTACATTGAGATATACTTATTTTCGGAGCTGCTATAAAGTAGCTCTTTACGGAACTGAACAATCTCAGCCGTCCGTTTCGACATTGGACAATCTGGATTAAAAAGAATCTATTAACGGTAGGTTCTTTTTAATCCGGATCGTCCAAAAATACTTTTGGATGACCCAGATTAACCTCTGTAAACACTTGTTTATAACTGCTCTATAAATAAAGATTTTCTCATTTACATTACCACACCACTCTTTTTTTCTTAATTTAATTTTATGTTATATATAACCACGTGTTAATGCAGCTAACACGCACAAAATGCCAATGGATAGAGTAGATAGAGTTTTTTGGTCTCTAAATGCCAATGGCTGCTACTCAACTAAATCTGCCTGGTCAGGTTTTCGTTCATGTGCTCCAGAAGTGGATTGGTTTCACATCGTCTGGTATTCGAAATCAGTTCCAAGGTGGTCCAGCGGTCCCCACCATGGACGAGCCTGATGTGAGGCTATTTTCTTCGTTTTGCTCTTTATTTTGACCTAAAGGAACGTTTAAAGAGCCACATGTGATGCTCTACGGAACGCCTATCCACTTTCTTGCCACACACTCTCTCCCTCTCTCTGGAACAAATGTTTTCAGCTTTCCAAATCTTCATTTACCAGCCCATTTGGAAAAATATACACGATTGATTTTACTTGCAGGATTACATTGTTAAGCATATAATATAAGTAAGTTCCACCAACCCGGTTTGATTAATTTGACCGGCATGGGAAGACAAATAAATGTTTGTCTTCCATAAGATCGCATGTTCGAATCCAACGGAAATCAAATATTCCAAACTTTGGAACTACCGGATGGCCGATTTGTCCGGTTGTAAACTTCAGCCCTAAAAATTAGACGAGAAAGAAAGAAAGAAAACTGGCTTTGGATCTAATTAAACTGCGTTGCGGAGTTTGGAATTTTTTTTTTACAAAAACGTTAGCGTTCATACATGACACTTGGTCCATGAAACCTTTCATAAAAAGGAAATAAACGCCTCGGGTTTACATTGAGATATACTTATTTTCGGAGCTGCTATAAAGCGGCTCTTTACGGAGCTGAACAATCTCAGCCGTCCGTTTCGACATTGGACGACCCGGCTTAAAAAGAATCTATTAACGGTAGATTCTTTTTAATTTAATCCGGATCGTCCAAAAATACTTTTGGATGGCTCAGATTAAGCTCTATAAAACACTTGTTTACAATTGCTGTATAAAATAAAGATTTTCTCATTTATATTACCACACCACACCACGCCTCTTTTTTTTTTTTTATATTATATATAACCACGTGTTAATGCAGCTTACACACACAAAATGCCAATGGATAGAACAGATAGAGTTTTTTGGTCTTTAAATGCCAATGGCTGCCTGATCAGGTATTCATTCATGTGCTCCAGAAGTGGATTGGTTTCACATGGTTTGGTATTCGAAATCAGTTCCAAGGTGGTCCATCGGTCCCCACCATTGACGAGCCTAATGTGAGGCTGTTTGCTTCGTTTTGCTCTTTATTTTGATCTAAAGGAGTATTTGAAGAGCCACATGTGATGCTCTACGGAACGCCTATCCATTTTCTTGCCACACACTCTAGCTCCCCCTCTCTCTGGAACAAATGTTTTCAGCTTTCCAAATCTTCATTTACCAGACCATTTGGAAAAATATACAAGATTGATTTTACTTGCTGGATTTAATTAATTTGACCTGCATGGAAAGGCAAATAAATGTTTGTTTTCCATAAGGTCGCATGTTCGAATCCAACAGAAGTCAAATATTTCAAACTTTAGGACTACCGGATAACCGGTTGTAAACTTCTAACCTCGAAATTAGATGAGAAAGAAAGAAAGAAAGAAAACTCCATTAATTAATAACCAATCATATACGGAGTATAATATTGTCACGAAGACAGATGGAAATTTCACGGTGGTTACTTTTGCAATTTTTTTTTTGTTTATTTTCCTTTGTATAGAGCTATGATATCAACAATTTGGAGCCGATCCAAAATAAAAAATAAAAAAAATTCAACAATTTGGAGAGCCAGTTTTCAAGTAGGCCCAATATGTAAGTACACTTCTACCTTATCAACTATAGAGATTTATGTGTATGATAAAAAGGGGATGTGATTTTGGCACTTTACTCTTAGCTATTGGTATTTTACTTTTAGTTTTATTTTCTCACGTGATCAAGACAAAAAGTAGAATACTCGTGGCTAAAACTGGAGTGCCAAGATCAATTTTCTAAGGCCGCTGATTTTGCCACTCCCTTTTTTGTTAACGCCACTCCTATGCACGTGTATTTTTGCACCAAAAATACACGTGCAGGGGAGTGAGATTAAAAAAAAAAAAAAGGAGCAAAATCATTTCCCTTTTCTAAATGTAAGTGGGTGGTTAATCCGACTAAACTTTGGGGGTAGAAGTGAAGCTTGTCCTATTTTTTTGTTTTTGGCAAAGAGGCTATCTGCATCACTTGACTCCGTACATTTGCATGGAAAGAATAAGAAGATTGGAATATCAACTTTCTTTTTAACTTGTGGATTTAAAAAAAAAAAACCTTCCTTTTTAACTTGCGGATTAAAAAAAAAAAAAAACCTTCCTTTTTAACTCAATTTTTCAGAAAGTTGTAAAATTCACAATTTCAATTTTTCTACAGGAAAAAAGTTTTCTGCAAAATAGATCTTGTTAAATGAGATAGTAAAATGAGTTAAATTTTTAGTGTTTTTTGTTAGCGTAAACGAGCAAGGACGGAACCAGGATTTTACCCTAACAGTGGCGAAATATATATTAAAAAAATCTACTGGTGGCGAGACTATATAAGTTGGGCATAATTTTTTTTTTACATATAATAATTGCATTTTCTAAAATTCTTGTCGCGGCAGTCGCCTCCACTAGATCCCCAGTCCCATCCTTGTAAACGAGATGAAATAATCCGTTAAATTTTTAGTATTTTTTTAATTAATCCATTAAGTTGTTAGTTTTTTTTTTTTTTAATGAAAACGGGTCAGTAGATTTTAAAAGAGTTTTACTATCGATTTGTGTAGTTAACTTTTTCGTTGAAAATAATGGATTACATTTGAATTGTCTTTTGCTGACCGTGCAGACAATTTGGGACCAATGGCGTATACTTCGGTTTTTATTTTGCAAACATAAATATTTTGGGAAGGAGACAGTAATACCTTAAAGGTACGAGAAATTTTTGGGTGCGAAAGCGTAAGGTTCACGTGGTACTCAAGCGCTCATCCCAGTCATCGAAACGTATTTCAGATGGTGAAATTTAGAGGCCGAGAAAGAAGAGAATAGAAAGAGTGCTCGACTCTTGACGATTTAAAACAGTTTGGACGGCTCGAATGCACACACTGTCTACACACCGCCAGAGAAATCCGAGGTCGATTCGATTGCCGTTGCCCCCCATACATAACCCTCCGTCACAACTCTTCCATGTCTTTACATGAGGAAATCTGATTTGGTGAGTCAATGGTAAAAACACGCGCCTCTCTGATAAAAGCAAAAATATCTAACCCGCCCCCGGCCGTCTTCGCTCTCTGCCTCACCAACCACCAAAAAATCTAGGGTTTCCCGCACCCACCCACGAGATCCCATCCCAATCCCCCCCCCCCCCCCCATTCAAATTTTTAGGGTTTTCGATTCCTGTATAAAAAAAGAAAAAGAAAAAAAGAATTCAGCTTTCGTTAGTTTAGCTCTGAATTTGGTGGTAGAAGTGAGAGGATATGGCGTCTGAAGAGGTGGAGTACGAGAGTGATCCCGAGGAGGCGAAGCGGGCGTTGACAATGCGGAGGAGAGAGGCGAGCGACGACGAAGGAGGAGGAGAATCGGATGGCGAGTCGGGCCCGCCGCCGAGGAGGGTCGAATCTAGGGAATCTAGGGCTGGGATTGTGTCGGACGGCGGGGAATCCGACGGCGGAGGCGCACCGGCCGAGTACGATGATGATGACGAAGAGTTTGGGGTTGAGGAGGAAGAGGAAGAGGAATTGGAGGAGTATGAAGTGGAGGTTGTGGAAGGGGAAGAGTATGAGAGGAGTGGTGGAAAGGAAGGTGGAGGTGGAGTGGCGGAGAGAGAAGGGGAGGGGGAGGAGAGAGAGAGGGATGTTGGGGAGTCGACGGAGGAGGTGAATAATGAGGGTGGAGAGGAGGGGAAGAAAGAGAATGAGCCGTTCGCGGTGCCGACTGCTGGGGCTTTTTACATGCACGATGATAGGTTTCGCGACAGTGCTGGTGGTCGAAATAGGTATTATTGCCATTGCCATTGATTTTGTGTGTAATGGGTGTGAAGGATTTTTAAGAAGGATAAGAAATTTTTTATTTTGTTCGTTTCATATATTCGTCAGTGTTTGTGGGTTTCTTTTGCGTTAGTTATTTAGTATGTTGTAGTTGTTAGGCCTTTACCTTGTTATATTGTACAGTTAGGTGGCTAAGTGAATGGCAAGTTAGTGGATATTTCTCATCCGTATGCTTATGCGTTAAGGTTATTAGCTGGTCTGCGGAGAAGATAAAATAAATAACATTTTGTTTAATGTTAACATGATCATCATTTAATGATCCTAATTTTAGCTCAGTCAGCCCCTCATACAAGTGGTAGCACCAGTCGATGAACCCGTTATTGTCTGTTAGATTGGTGATAGACTGATAGTAAGATGACAGGCCTAATGCTTGTTAAGAAGCCATAGTAGCAGCTCTAAAAATCTATTCAAGTTTCCCCTCTACATCTTGATAAATTCTCCATTGCTGCTATTGCCATACCCAACGCATCCCCATCCCACCCCAATAAGTTTACGGTTAGATGATAGCTGAACAATGTTGGTTTGCATAATTTGGTCGTCGTTTTCCTTTTCATGAATTTTTTTTTTTGTTTAGGCGGACGCTTGGTGGTGGAAGGAATTTGTGGGAGTCCAGAGATAACAAGAAATGGGGTCATGACAAGTTTGAGGAGATGACACTCCACGATAGACCTCATGAAGAGGTGAGGTTTTGAATTTTGATAAGCCATTTGATTCAGGAATGTGGCTCTTAAGTGACACCAGATTTCTCCATGACGTCCTGTCCTAATTTGTTCAATTTGAATTCTCCAGGGTATGAGGAACTCTAGAGGTCGTTACCGAGCTCGTGGCAAAAATCGAGGTGCAGGTCATGGATATCCTGGAGGAAACAAGTCCAAAGCGTACAACAATAACAATCAGAACAATGGACCTAAAGCTGTGAGAGGCAGAGGCCCTAGAAGGTACGAGCCTTCTAAAATGAACAACATTGAGGCACCTCCAACACAAGTTACACAGCACCGACGGTGAGTAGAAAGATCGAGATCTATATCTACTTTAGTCTGTTTAGCTGGGTTCATCTTTGTTTGTAGTATAATGTCCCTGATGTTGCTGTATTTAGTGGATATGGGAAGTCAACTGAGAAAACTCCTCATACTTATTCTGGAAGAACGCCTGTGTCCACACCAAATTCGGAATCTGATTCAGTTCCTGCTAGGAAACAAGTGGTTGCATCAAGCTTGAGTTCTGCTTCCCCTCCATTTTATCCTTCTGCCTCTTCCAATAAAGAAATTGCTTCGACGCAAAAAAGGGAAATACAAGCTGGGACTATCTCACAATCCAATACGATGATAAGAGGAAAAAATGTCGTCAATGCTGGTGGCATGGAGAAGGTTTATATCAATAATTCTGTTTCTCCTAACCCTGGAAAGCCTTCAACCAGCTTGCAGTTGTCACCTTCTGGATCATCTTTAGTCAACAACACACAAGCTCTCCACCCAAGGGCTCACGGGGGAGGTGTAGCGCTCTCTGGGCAAGGGACTTTTCAGCAAGGAGCACCTCATAACCTCGTTAGCAGAGCTTCTCCGCCAGTCCAACCCCATAATATCCAGAGAATTCCTGCTCAAACCCGAGTTCAACCTTCTGTTCAGCAGTTGGGCCAGCGGCCTGGTAGTGGATCTCAAACTTCATCTCCACCAAAAGCAGGTAGTTCTATGAATTCTTTTGGTTCTGGAGAATTGGAGTCTCCTCCAGAATCAAGTAAATCCAAGACTGCATTAGTTGGAAACGGCGGTGTACAAGTTAGTGGAAGGAGCTCCTTTCTTTATGGTGGAGCTCAACTTATGGGTGCCTCCGGGAGTATGGGAAGTGGCCGTGGTGATCAGAACTTTGCTGCAGCTCCAGCCTTCTTGCCAGGTAAATGAAAAAGATTAATCAGTCTACATAAATATTATCACACTGAACTCCCATCTCCAGGATACTCATATTTGGACAGACTTATGGCTTTAATTTTGTCAAACTATCAAGTGCATAATGAACCCACTTTAGTTTTGTACTTTTTCTTCTTTTGATTAGCAGGTGATAAATAAGTTTTTCAGCATTGGTTTCTTCCTTTTCGTTTACCTTTTTCTCATCATTCTGATTTTGTGATGTCATGTAGTAATGCCGTTTGGGGGCAAGCATCAAGGTGGTATGGGAGTGCCTGCTGTTGGCATGGCCTTCCCAGGTTATGTTGCTCAACCACAACTTGGGATGGGGAATTCTGAGATGACATGGTATTATTATGTTTCATTATTTTAAGTGATGTATTATTTAGTTTTGGTTTTTCCTTATTTTAATTCGTAGAACTTGGTTGCCTAGTTTGTGATGTTTGTTTGGGGGGCTACTTATTTGGGGCAAGTATGCAACCCAAAACTGTTCCCATCTGCCTGCAAGTACACAACCACATCTATCGATTAACTGTTGTACGTTTCTTATGTCCAGGCTACCGGTTTTGGCTGGTGCAGCGGGAGCTTTGGGGGCAACATATTGCTCACCCTATATTTCTGTTGATGGTGCTTACCAATCCCGTCAATCAGGCCAGACATCTTCATCAGGAGCTTCAAGGTTAGTTGCAAATCTGTTTCCAGACTTTTGGTAATTGGCTGATCATATGTGAATATCTAATTTGTTGTGCTGGTTCTTCAAAACATAGTACGTATTATTGTTCTTGGAGTTAAGAGTCAAGGGAAGTTTATGTTTTAACTCTCCTGGCGTGTTATTTTTTTTTTTTTACAGCAAAGAGAATGATATAAATAAACCAAATAGCGATTGGAAGCCTTCACAGAGACCCGGTAAGAGATGTAGCACTTTTGGAATTTTTTCAATTAAGTTTAGTGGCTCTATAACCTTGCATGACTTAATCATTTGACATTATGTCATAGTTGACTTATCTTTCCTCTCTGCAGAGGTTGCAAGGGATGAGTTCAGTCAACGGCAAAAAAATACTCGTAGGCAAGTTGAACTTCGCCATCATCTCCATTTACTGTACATCTTTGGCCTAATGTTTTACTTTATGTTGATATATATATTTTTTGGTTTCGTTTTCTCTGTGCAGATATACAGAGATGAACTTTGGCCAGTGAAGTACTTAGACAAGTCAAGGCTATTTGAATAAGCAGATAAAGGTTGACTTT
Source organism: Rhododendron molle (assembly GCA_025413875.1). Classification (NCBI taxonomy): domain Eukaryota; kingdom Viridiplantae; phylum Streptophyta; class Magnoliopsida; order Ericales; family Ericaceae; genus Rhododendron; species Rhododendron molle. Next base: position 44,256,144 of record CM046395.1, on the reverse strand, counting down.
TCTTTATCAAAGTTTGGAAGTTCCAAAATTCTGAGTTGTGCTTTCTTGGCGCTGAAGGCCTCCTTCGAGGCCCTTTGTGGTCTCTGGAATTTGTTCTGGAGCACTTTGGGCTGGAGTATACCCGCTGATATTTTAGGTAATGACTTCATCCCGGAGATAGATTGTCAATACTCATATACTTGTTTACTTGCCTACTATCTGGCTGTTAAAGTAAAAGGTCTTCGAGATAGATTGACAATACTCGTATAGCTATTCCAATTGGTCTTTTACTAACAGACCCAGTTTGTGACTGAAGTGTGCCTCAGGAACCGTCAATAATAGCCATCATTGTGGTGAATCTCTTCATATTCTGATTGGTTGATCTCTTGCACTGTCCATTGGTCCTTGCCTCCTTGGAGAATTTTTGGGTTTTGCTGAGGCTTTTGAGTCAAAATTGTTGTTTTGGAGATATAGATCTTTGAAACTTTTGTTTATTCTCTCTCTTTCTTCCCATATATATATATATGCATCCAAGCCTGAAGCACTTTGGGCCAGAGTATACCCGTAACCCGTTGTTGTTTTGGTGAAGCACTATCAGGTTTTTTATTTATTTATAATTGTTGGATCATTTGTTAATTACTGTAAGTATTCATTTGACTTTTGAGAAATCAAAAGCAAATGTGCTTCAGGCTTCTTCATCTTAGTTGTGAGATGTCTAAATAAAAGCCTTTCTGAGGGCCAATGAATTTGGCATTTTTTGGGGATGACACTGCATAAATTTCCTGATGGTTGTTTCTCTTTTCTCTGATAAATCTCTTTGGCTGCATAGAAAGATAAAATGAAGGTTGAAATTTGTCCCGCATCGGTTAATTATCACCTCGGAAACTAGTATATGAGCCTTGGTGGCCTCTACCCTCATTGCCAATTGGTTTTTGAGTTGGATGCTTTAACAATAAATGTTGGGTTTGTGCGGAACGTCTTGTAATCCCAGATGATCTCGTTTTCTTCAATTTTCTCGCTTTTTGGAATTCAGTCATAGCAGAACTTATTAGATGTTGTCAAGTCAACCATCATTAAGTTGTGATCGTATTTTTCTATGCCACAAATGGTTAGTGAAAGGGAACTACTGCCTACAAGCAGGAAGAAAAAGTTGGGTGAAATGTTCCCTAATGTGAATGATGCATTAGTCCATTTTCTGGTCTTACTGTAAACTTGACACTGTGGACTCGGTTTAGCGTGAATGCTTAGGGAAGTATAGCATTTTCCACCATTTTAGATGCCATGTATGCCGTTTTCTCCATTTCAGATCATCACATATAAATCTCTCTCTCTCTGTCTCTCAAAGGTACATTTGACAAACGCCTGCTCATGCTGTGGTCATCGGAAAACAAAGCAGCTTGACGGGTGGCATTTCTGTGTGCAAACGTGCGGTATGAAAGACCTGATGAATCTTGCAGTTTATCTATAGAGATTACGAAATTGGACATATTTCTCATATTTTCCCGTCTTCAATAGCAGGTTTTCCAGTTGCTTTGTTTTTTTTTCTCGGTGAAGCTTGTGAGAATTGTTCGTGGGCTTCTTCCAGAGTTCGATAAAAGTTGGAAAAGTACAATATTACGAAGCAGCATCTGTTCCCGCGGTGAAGTTTTACTTTCTATATTCTTAAGGAATGGTGTGTCTTAGGTTTTAATCCATCTGTGACGCCCTTAGGTTTGAGGGTGGGTTATAATATTTTCCATTTATCTTCTTTAAGTTAAAAGGACTTGGTAAGTGTTATGATTGTTTGGAATAGCACAGGGATTTTATAAAATTTTCTGGGGAACTTGCTATGCAATGGAATAAGTGATTGCGAGTATTGTAACTTTTGCCTCGTTTTTGCTTTTATTTTCTAGTATTTTCGACGATGGAACAGATTCTCCCCGGTTTTAACAAGGTATTTGACACGTTATGTTGGCATATTTGTGGGCTTTTTTAGATTCACATCGAGGATTGGAATGATTTTTCTTTCAGATCTCATCGCAACTATTTGATGAGGCAATTTTTTTTTTTGTTTAGCTGTATACCGATTAATACGGTTTCAGATTTTGCGTATCTTGGAAAAATTTATTGTCACCCTGGATTACATTTAGTTAGTTTTTTTTTTTTTTTTTTTGATCCCCTGGATTACATTTAGTTATATCAGCATAAATGTGTAGCTATTATGTGTTCGATTCTTGACGAGTTTTTTGGAAATAAATAATTTTATGATACTGTAATTAAGATGAACCTGAAAAAAAAACCCCCACAAATAAATCTTTGTGGTGTAAATGTTTGTGAGATGTCACTTCTTGCGTTTTTAATCATAAGGCGGTCAAAACAGTCCATTGTCTGGATAAAAATTTGAGCCGTTCAATCCGAAATGAATGGCCGGATCGGTCGCACTATTCATGAACTGAGAAGGATTTGGGATTCATGGCCATGTTGACAACCATTTTTAACATTTATATTCGGCGTTTACATCGGCCTTTTAATTGTGTCACAAATCAGAAAAGTATTCTCAATAACCACGAGATGTGGGAAAGGAAGTGGATTCTTTCAGCAGTGTCATCTTAGAGCATCTCCATTGTCTCTTTCAGAGCCAATTTTAGGGTTAATTTTTAACATATAGACAGATAATTACTCTATCTTGATTCTTCATGTGTACTTTTATCGTCTACAAATACACTCTCTTGGTTTAGAGATGTCTTTAACTGTCCACGAGTCCTTGCAGAGAGAAATCGAGGAAGAGTTTGGCCCCATTTTGTTAACGTTTTTACTTTTTAAGTATTTATTTTTCGTTTTATGAGATATGTCATTCTATCATAATAACATTATCTTTAATACAAAAAATAAATGGAGTACTTATTTCCTTTGGCGGGACGGGGTTAGTGGCTAGGGTCAGACTCCTATTTTCTGTATAAAAAACAAGAGAAGAGAGAGAAAGGGAGGGAGCGGAGAAGTTAGTGGCTAGAGTCAGGCTCCTAACTCCGGCTATATACCGGAGTCAAACTCGTCAATCAACTGATACACAAAAAAAATCTACGGTAGTGTTTCCCTTCTAGTGTGATCTTCAGGGCACCCAAGATCTACCTAAATTGGTTGCGAAAGTATAGCACATTATAGTGATAGTGATGTGGCAACCCCCACAAGTGGCATGACTTAAGAGGGTTTATTTTTGTGTGTGGTAGTACAAGAATTATTTTACGAGGCCAGACTATCCAAACGTCCAATCGAGATGAAATCGGAGTTGTTCATTCTCAAACATGAATGACCGAGATGGAGAAGAGATATCAGGGTTCCCGGGTTCCGTCCGTTCATCACCGTCCAGTTATTTTCCAATCCTATATAGGTCCCACTTTAAAGGAAAATTGATTTTGGCATTTCAATTTTAGCTATTGATACTCCACCTTTAACTATTAATACTCTATTTTGTGTATTAATCATATAAAATTACAAAACAAAAAGTAAAATGACACTGACTATGAGTGAAGTGCCAAAATCACGTCTCCCTTTGAATTATCAACAGTTTTAACGTTGATGATGATTCAGTCAGACCGGTGTTCACACTTCACAGGACAGGAGTCACTTTCCTCTCACGTGCCATCGCTTCTTCCCAATTTCAGATTTCAGACATCTCTCTCTCTCTCTCTCTCTCTCTGTGTTGCTTCATCTTAGTTCAATTTGCTATGTAGCATTGTTTTACCTCAAGTTCGGATCTTGAACTAGCAGCCTCAAGCAATTTCTCGGGAGATCAGCATTTTTATTTTGGTAATTTCAGCTCAGTTGCTTCCGATGCAGCTGAACTGCTTCTTCACTCCAACCATTACATCAATCGCGTAAGTTTTTTTTTTTTTTTTTTTGGGTAAGTTAACAATCAATCGCGTAAGTTTAGGTCTTTAATTTCAATTTCTATCTATTCTTTCCATTTTTGCTTAGTGATTGGGAATTTAATTTATGAATGAATCACGGAGCTTTGGTTTTCTACATATGAATGCTCAGTCGCTGGAAAAGTACTGTATTTGCTCAATACCTATTGTTGAACTTTAGCTTGTTTGATTCATGAGAGAACACGAGGAAAAAAAAAAAAAAGAAAGAAAGAAAAACTAGTTTTCCTCCGCGAGGCTGCATGTTCGAATCCCACTTAGACCAAACATTCCAAATCTTGGTGCCCGGTCGTCGGGAAATTCAGACCCCAAAATTAGTCGAACTGCGCGCAACCTGGCTCAGACATCCGGTTATTAAAAAAATCATCAAAAAGTGAGGTTTTTTTTTCTTCATGTTTCTTTCCCTCGGCTTTCTTGGCAGCCAAGCAGATCAGAAAGTGGAAAAAAGAAACGATGATTTCTTCCCGAGGCGGAACTATGGGGCCGGGCCTATCCAAGATTTTGAAATATGTAACTAATGTTATGCATCATAATTAGTACTCTCTCCGTCCCATTTTGTTTGCTTGGTATTTTATTTGGGGGTCACAAAGTGTGTAATTTTCCACAAACTAACTCTCATAAATGATTCAACAGAACTTTAAAGGTAGAGAATAAAATGTAATGTTGGAAATTTCATTTAACTTTAGAGGTAGGGATGCATTAATTGCATGCCGCCTTACAGAGTTGAGTATGCCACACATAGCAAAAAATTAAGGAACAGATTGAGTATATTAGCGTCTTATAATCTGAATAATTTTTGTTTGATCTAGTACAAAATTTAAGTTATTTTACACTGTCATTTAAAACATTCTCAATGCATTTCATAGATAAAAACCAAGTACACAAGTGTTTTAGTTTTCTAAAGAACCAAATAATGTTATACTTGTTGCTACATTAAGGTGTTTTAGTTTTCTAAAGAACCAAATAAATTTTATATCTGTTGCTATTTTGAGACAGAGTAATTTCAGTGTACAATATATTATATTGAAATGTTAAATATCTATAGTATGACAAGTATATTTTCGGATGAAAATATGACTTTTTAAGTTGGGGCCACTCAGACCAAAACCCTAGCTCCTCCAACGCTTTGTTGCTTATTTTAAGAACCAAGAACCTAACTTTAAGAGCGAGCCATAGAGGTATGTCATTGGGGATAAACGTTGTAGTTCAATGGCTGATATTGGCCAGTGCATTCTTGGTCAATCCTGAATGTTACATTTCGTGTTTGGTTGATGAGAAAGCAAAGAAGAAATAGGCAGAAAATAAGTGTTTAGCTATTATGAAGAAATACAAATTTTCATGTTTCTTCCTGAGCTTTCTTGGGAACCAGACAGAACAAGTGGATAAAACGATGCTTTCTTCTTTGCTGTAGAAACAGAACTTTGGGAAACACGTAAATGTATATGTATAAGATTTATAATTCAGTATGTTGTTCGATGACTGGTTTTGGCCAAAGCATTAATGTACAGAGAGTAAAGAATGACCTTTTTTTTTTATCTATAGTTGATGTTAATAATGGAGGAAGGCAGTAACAGAGGGGATTTGCTAGGCAATATAGCAAGGCTACCGGCATTACGGACAAATAGCAGCTTCAAGTCCACTTTGTCCGGAAGATCGACTCCTAGGGGATCTCCTTCGGCTTCTTTTAGGAGATTGAACTCTAGCCGGACTCCTCGAAGAGAGGGAAGAAGTAGTGGGACTCATCAGTGGTTCCGGGGTAACCGGTTGCTGTTCTGGTTGCTGTTAATCACTCTTTGGGCGTATGCTGTATTTTATGTGCAGTCCCAGTGGGCTCATGGGCTTAAAAAGGAAACTTTTCTTGGCTATGGAAGCAAAACAAATGATGGAAAATCTGATTATAAAGAGAATGATAGACGGGACTTGACTTCACATAAAAATTCTTCAGCAGTCATTAGTGGAAATGATACAATTGATACAAGCCAGTCCACTTTGAAGGACATAGATGTGGTTTTCCCACAAAAGGGAAATGTGGTTCCATCTCGTCAAACTCTAAAGAGGAAGAGTAAGAGATCAGCACGTGGTTCACGTAATAAGACAAGTGATAAAAAGAAAGCAGCAGTGCAGGTTGAAGCCACTGAGATTGGGCAGGAACCTGATATCCCTAAGCGAAATACTTCGTACGGATTAATTGTTGGTCCATTTGGTTTGACAGAGGATAGGATTTTGGAGTGGAGTCCTGAGATGAGATCAGGAACCTGTGACAGGAAGGGGGAGTTTGCACGCCTTGTTTGGTCCAGGAAATTTGTGTTGATATTCCATGAGCTTTCAATGACTGGAGCTCCACTTTCAATGATGGAGTTGGCAACAGAGCTTTTGAGCTGTGGGGCCACAGTCTCTGTCGTTGTTCTCAGTAAAAAAGGTGGATTGATGTCAGAGCTTGTGAGGAGAAAGATCAAAGTGGTTGAGGACAAAGCGAGTGTTAGCTTCAAAACTGCCATGAAGGCAGATCTTGTCATTGCAGGATCAGCAGTCTGCACATCATGGATTGGTGAGAGTATTTTCCATCAATTTACTAATAGATTTCATTACGGTTAAGGCAGTTTGTTGTGCTTCAGTGTTAACTAATTTATGACTGATAAGCTACATTCGCTCAAGAAAACGCATGATTCTAAGACATGATGGAATGTGAATACATTTCATAGGTCACATGTGATCTCAATCTGGGTATATTTTATAACAAAGTATTCATATGACAATTAAGCATTTTGTGGGTAATTAATTCATCTCGGGTGCAAAACTATCCAGATCAGTTTAGGCCCTGCCCAGTATACACGGCGCTTAAATGTAACTAGAAACTACGCGCCTCTTGCATTTTTCTGCCTAAAGGCAGAACAAGGAAAACGCTTGAGTAATATCCCCTGGTATGGAAGCTGTAAGCAAGAAAGAAAACTTGAATGATACATCCATGCTTATCAAATGTGTGCGTGTGCGGTATGCAGAATGAAGGTTCAGTTTTTTTGTTCTTTATTGGAGGGACAGTCTGCTGTTTTTTCGCTCAACTTAGATGAATTTTTTGTTTCATTTCATTGATTTTTACAACCCAAAGCGAGCCTTAAGTCCCAATCAATCAGAGCCGGCTATCTTTTGTCTGATTTTTGTTCAAAGAAAATAGATTTTGTTATTTCATTTTCTTGATTTGTGTTATGATCGTTACATTATGATCATTTTCATGGTTCCAGAGCAATACATGGCACATTTCCCAGCTGGTTCAAGTCATATTGCTTGGTGGATCATGGAGAACAGACGGGAATACTTTGATCGGTCAAAACTTGTTCTTAACCGAGTGAAAATGGTGATATTTCTATCAAAATCACAGTCTATACAGTGGCTTGCCTGGTGCGCAGAAGAAAATATCAAGCTGAATTCTCAGCATTCTTGGGTTCCCCTTTCCGTCAATGATGAGCTGGCTTTTGTAGCAGGCATTGCTTGTTCGCTAAATACACCATCGGCAGGCCCGGAAAAGATGCTGGAGAAAAGAAAGTTGTTGAGAAATGCAGTCAGAGAAGAGATGGGATTGAAAGATAATGATATGCTTGTGATGTCTCTGAGTAGCATAAATGCTGGAAAAGGCCAGCTCTTGCTTCTTGAATCAGCACAAATGGTGGTTGAAAAAGAAATTTCTCAGTATGGTTCTTGCTCACGTTTTTGCAGGAGAAAAAAAACTCTAAACCTGCTGTTTTTAGAATTGATTCAATGGATAAATTTTTGCCACCCCATAATCACAATCTGAGTTGAGACCCGGGTGTTGTGATCTTTGACAGGGAAGCCAACATAAAAACAGTGGTATCCGAGAGTGAAGGAATGCAGGAACAGATTCTCAAAGTTCTTATTGGTTCGGTTGGGTCTAAGAGCAATAAGATACCTTATGTCAAAACAATGCTTAACTTTGTATCTCAGCATTCGAACCTATCGAAGTCGGTGCTGTGGACTCCAGCAACTACACGCGTTGCCTCACTTTACTCTGCGGCAGATGCGTATGTCATAAATTCCCAGGTAATGCTCCTTTTTAGGTTTGACGTGTTAACATACTATTCAAATTCACTAAAGGGTATGAACAAATGAAAGACAAGATTCTAGTTTATGCTTACACCTAGTGTTCCATTAATATCTGCCGTTTTTAGAGTCTGGGGGATTTATAAAATTTGGTCATTATGCATATAATCACTGACATCTCTCTTAAATCTTCATTCATATAATAGTCAGCTCAAATCTTATTGGAATAGTAGCAATTTGATAGCATCGTGCAGTAGTTTTTTTTTTTCCCTATTCTTTTTTGCCGTTTCATTCATGTTATCCTCCCTGTTTCACCAATTCAAGGTTTTTGAAGAAACTGATGTGTAATTAAACTCACATTAGCACTACGTAAGATACACTCCATATATTCAAGCATGGAAGCGGCGCCATTGAGTAGGTGTCATTAGGTTCATTTCTACCTTCTCTTGGTAAAGTCCCTAAAGAAAGAAACAGAAAAGAAAAAGAAAAAGAAAAAGAAAAAGAAGAAGGCAATGGGGATATTTTCTGTCACGGCTGCAGGTGATGGTAGTTTTTATCCGCCTAAGGTTTCTGGAGAATCTTTTTCCATGTTAGTGCCAGGAAATAATTCAATAAGCCGAGGTATTAACATATGGCTGCATCATTTTCTTTTTGTGTGAGGTCACTTTGCACCCCTACACTTTAGACCGAGTGTTACTTTGCTCCGTAAACTTTCAATTCACTTGTCAAGCCCTCATACTTACTTTCGGTCATGTATCAATCCACCCTTGTTAGATTCTGTTAGTCTCCGTTAGGGGAAAATATCTATTTAATGGTACTAGGTTCAAATAATTTTCTATCATGGAAACTTGAAATTTAATGTCATAAACTCTTTCAATCTAAGATTTGAAGACAAACTTATCGTCCCTCTTCTTCCAGGCTGTTCACCTCATTTTGTCAAGGTTAATATTTTTCTCTCCACAAGTTTAGTAATATGTTTTAAAGTGACCATGTGCCTTTTACTTTTTTGCAACAAAAGGTGTTCGTATTTTTTTGGTCAGAGAAACCTGTTGCATTAATATTTTTTTTTGTAAAAGAAGACCATAAAATTAAAAATAGTTAGCTAGCTATGTGTTTTTTTTCCCCTGTAGTACTGGTTCAGTTGTAAAAAACTCAGCGTACCAATAGGTTATGGCTTTGAATTGGTGGACATAATCGCTTTATACATTTAATGACACATGTTGGGGTCTGGGCGCTCATTAATAAGCACTAACTGGACGTACATTTTTACAGGTATTGTGCAAAAAATGTCAATACTTATTTGTATAATAAGAATGTTACTTCTTAAGTATGACTATTTTCCGATGGGAGGCGTTTGCATGAGGAACTAAAGCCAAACAACCTAGGAAAACTGATGATCATATAACTTTTCTGTGCAAAAAAATGTGTCCATACTCTTTTATTTCCGTGGGTATTTTTGAAAGGTCCTTTTAAGATAGTAACATTATTTTAACCCAGTATCACTGAATTGATAGGTTAACCTAATGGAATCTAACAGCAAGGGGGACATTGATACTTGATTGAAAGTGTGAGGAATTGATAGCGTAGGGGACAAAGTAATATACTAAGTGTAAACTGCCGGGGTACAAAGTGTACTTTACCCTTTCCTTCTTGCTCGATGTCTGGTTTGTCTACCTTTATATCTCTATCCTTTTTCTACTTTTATGTTTCACAATGTCCAGTCTTCTATCACACTTTGCCATCTTTTTCTTTGTAACTTTGTTTCTTTTTGTAAAGATCACTTTGTGACCAGATTAACAGTTACATTCTGTGACATATGTAATACTCTCAAGTCACAACAAAACGAGTGCTGAGCACATTATGCCTATTCTGACTTTTAATTTTATGACTTACCTGCTCTTGCGATGCTTTGTCATATTTTGCCTTAATTAGTTGGGTAGTGCTTAACTCAAGCAGTGATGCTCCTATAAGTTTTTACGGTCTACTTCCCAAGTTCGATTGGATCAAAAGAGGAAAACCCTTACGCTTTGTTTGGTTGAACTTTTAGAAAGTTATTTTTGAGAGTTGAATGATAATGAGTGGAGAGAGATAGAGAGAGATTTATTAGAAATTGTGCCGAGAGTTGAAAGTTACTCTCAAAAAGGGCATCCAAACACAGCGTTAGTTTTCAAATGAGGCTATTAGATTGTGCTTTTGGATTTCCAGTGGAATTCAGAGGGTCAAATTTATTTGCTAGAGTAGAGTCATTCAGGAAATGAATTCGTCAGAATCCTGCTGTTGATCCTAGGTTATTTCAGGAAACAAATAATCATGTGAGAATAAGACACATCAAGCTTTGTGAATTGCAGTATGAACTCACTGTAAATGTTGTATCAAGCACAGTGGAGGAGACCATTTTATGATTGTTTCCGTCTCTGTTGCTACAAAAGTTATGTGGTGCGTCTTCGAACAAGTAAACGTAGTTGATACACGAAAACATTTGTTTATTTTCTCCTAGCAAAGGAACATTATCATCTTCTGTTCACTCCTACTTTCGTCCAAGTAGTGCTCCATACATATTCATGCAACAACTCTACTAATAGTAGACTGAATAGGGGCTTGGAGAAACATTTGGGAGAGTGACGATTGAAGCAATGGCATTTGGCTTACCGGTATAACAACCAACTCAATTTTCCCTATTTATCTCACCCTCTTTCCTAATTCAATGTTCCCTATTTATCTTGATCATCTTCTTTGTTTTCAAAATGAGTTCATGAAACTGGAAGTAAATATCCCATTTCAGTTCTGAAGGTTCAACAATTACTATGGATATCTTTCATGTACTTAAAACGCCTAATACCGTGATACCAATAGACCAAAGCACTTTGCTATGTATTCATTATCAACCAATAATGATCCTCCGTTGATTATTCCAGCATTGAGGAATTGCTGTGATTCTTCCTGAATAGCCTGACAAATGCATTTGCCCCAAGTCACACTACATTCAAAAGTATATTGGGTATTGCTGCATGCCTAAAGCATTATGGACATGAGCTGAACAACTAGGAGTAGGAATAGATTTCAAAGAAAAGGACACGAGGGATTTCAGTTTCTTTCCAAATTTGTGGCGCAGGTCTTAGGAACAGATGCTGGCGGCACAAAAGATATTGTTGAGCATAACAAAACAGGTCTCCTCCACCCTATGGGGCACCCAGGAGCTCAAGTTCTTTCCGACAATCTTCATTTTCTGCTTAAAAACCCTTTAGCACGGCAGGAGATGGGGACAAGGGGAAGAGAAAAGGTGAAGATGATGTACCTAAAGCGGCATATGTATAAGAGATTTGCAGAGGTTCTGTTCAGATGCATGAGAATCAAGTAACACTGACTACCATAGAAATTTTTCAATTTTTTTTTTTGGTTGGATGGGAGTTTTTGAGGTTGCCGCAAGTATTTAGAATTGCGGCCCTCCGTCCCAACGGATTGATTGAATGCCGATCGAGTTATATTTTACGGTTCTTACCTCCTGAAGTTGGTTTGGTTTTCGTTTAATCTGTACATCTTTCCTCTGAATTTGAAGCTTAGCACCAAGAAAAATTCGCGGTCATGCTTTTTGCTTCCTTCGGTCCCAGTTGCATACTCCACGTGAGAGAAATATCATACCCAATTTTTTGGAAATTGATTTTGACACTCCCTAAATTGATAACTACACTCACCTATGGAGATTGATTTCGGCACTCTCTTTTGGGAGTGCGGTTATCAATTTGGGGAGTAGCAAAATCACTCCCTAATTTTTTTTTAATGCGAGGACTCCAACAGGCCTCCACGCTTGTCAACTACGGAGTATTGAAGGAATCAGCTTACGAAATCACTTAACCGTAGTAATTAACTAGCATTCAACCCGTTTTATGCACAGGCAAAATCAACTCATTCTAGTGTTGTGTCCGTTCAAACCTACTTTTATTAATTGACCTGTGCATTGAACAGGCACAACGCTAGAATGAGTTGGTTTTGCACGTGCATAGAACGGGTTGAACGCTAATTTATAAAAAAATATAATGGTAGTATGTGAACATTAAACACAATTACTGCTAGCAATCATGCATAAAATGATAAACCTGATAGATAATGTCCTTGAAACTTAAAAAGTGTTTTAAGAAACTATTTACAAACTAATCGCCATTGTTTTGCAAGCGTCGCTACCGCCACACAATCTAAAATTTAAAAGTACTGAATCTAAACTTAAAAGTACTCAAGAGAAACAATTGGAGCACATTTTTAAATAGTGGGCCAGCAGTTGACATTATGAGAATAGTTGGAGGGTGTTTTTTTAAAAAAAATTGACACTGCATGTAACAAATCGTTTCATGCTAGTAGTTAACTTTCGAATTTGTGCTAAAGGAAACAAAACACAGATAGTGCCTTTGCTGCATGAGAAGAGGAATAGTGTGAGAAACGATTTGAACATTGGACGCTGCAAAGTTAAATATGTTGTAGCGTCGGACAATATTAACGGGCTCGCACAAAACATCCGATTTGGGCACAGTGTGAGATAATACCCAGTAAAAAATGGGAGAAGTCAGTTATTAGTGTGGGTTCAGTTACTGGCGTGAGTTTTTTGGGTTTTCTTTTTCTCATTTGGCCTTTGGGTGGGGGAGGACGTGGGTTTGTGGGTTTTTTATTTTCTTTTTTCTTTTTTCCCATTTGGCCTTTGGTGCGACAGGTGGTTCTACATGGAAATTAAAGAACGGAGAAAATAGTAGTGGCAATGGGAAATTTAGGAATAGGAGTGAGGCATGGGGTGGGGACGGTTAAGGAGTGAAGAGGGGGAGAGAAGGTGGGTTTTACTAAGGCGTAGTGGCATGGTTTTTTTTTTTTTCTTCATGTATCGAATGGGCACGAACGCTAATTTTTAGATAGTGGGGCAGTAGTTGGCATTTTGAGAGTAGCATGAGGGTGTTTTTAAAAAAAAAAAAAACTGGTATGTGTGGGAACGTGGAACCAAACACCAAGACTTAAATCAAAGCAATATGGGCACGAAGAGACTCAGATAACAAACAGTCGGGCACCCTAAACCTTCACACTTTTTTTTGTCTAAGTTCCAAAAAACAAATCTAGACCAAAGTCAAAAAGGAAAGCAAATCAATAGTAAGCCTATGGAGTGCCAATACGTTTGCCGTTTGCCATTAAGCATATAAGGTAACAAAAAACAGATGAAATGGAAACGCAGAAAAGTACAGAAAATTGGACCCTTGTCACCAATGATTAGTGATTACCTTCCAATGGTTAGACAGAAAATTGTTCAGTTCAAAGACTAAACTGGTCTATCACTTCGAATAGCATGATGTTGTGATTCATGAAGTGTTTCCTAAGATGTATGTCGGGCAGATATGAACAAACATAAGTTGCGAAGCATTGGAACATTAGAAAAGCAGGAGGGAAAAACATTTTATTTCCATATGCCTTTAGCCACCATTTTTAGTCTCATGTTTTTCAAAGGCGTGCATGCAAAAAGCCAATAAGATTGAAACAAACAGTAAAAGGCCCTACAAATTTTGTTTTCATGTTGGCGAGTACAGAGAACATAAAGAGTGCAAAAACAAACCTAAAAATAGAGCCTGTGGCAGATCGTTTCAGTCGGTCACTCCGGCGTTAAATTGACCCCTCGTCCCGCTCCTATCATTGTAGCATTCAAATAGAAATTTAGAGCGAACAGTAAAAGGCCCTAAAAATTTTGCTTTCATGTCGGCGAGTACAGAGAACATAAAGAGTGCGAAAATAAACCTAGAAATCGAGCCTGTGGGGAAAGTTTCAGTCAGTCACTCGGGCCTAAAATTGGCCCCTCGCCTCCAAACTCGGTCAAGCATTCTGTCGAACACGAAAAAAGCAGTCAATTATATCGACAGGTTTAGGAAAAAATTGAAGAGAAAATGGAAGAGGGGTAGTCGACCTACCAGATGGAGAAAGCGGGGGGTGGGGCGGCGGTTGGCGGCGAAGCAGATTTGAGGGAGGAGTGTGGAAAATTGAGGGAGGAGTGAAGAGAAGTATTTGTAGGCCATGAGAGAGTGAGTGCGAGAGAGAGAGGTGAGGTTGTGGGAGAGAGGCCCACGGTGGTGGCAGTTGAGGAGTTGGGAGAGAAAGAGAGAGAGATGGATGCTGGAGTTGGTGGTGTGGTGAACTTCTGTTTGTGTGAACGTGGGTCTGTTATTTGTGTGCCCAACCCAACATGTTTTTCCCCTATTGTCTCTCTCTCTCTCTCTCTCTCTCTCTCTCTCTCTCATCCCCACGTTCTCTCTCTCTATTTTTTTGTTTTTTAAAATCTTAAAATTGTAGGAATTTAGGGATTGGAGTTTGGAGGCTTTGGGAGGTCCAACTACATTCCTTTAGTATATTGATAGATTAAGGGAAATGCTAGGGACCAACATATATGTGAAAAGGGGTGTGGTTGATGTGTGACAAATTGATATACCCTTAGCATCTCCCATTAATTAAACTAGTTAAGGCATAGTTTAGTTGCGAAGACTAGATCATACTTGGATGGGTAACAGAAAATATTAGTAAGAGATTAAATCCTTCCCACCAACGGTGGGTTTTTCCACCCATTGTGGACCCCACACGGTTATATTGGGGAAAATGACGGCTAAGAACGTGTTTTGATAATTAATACCCGCCAAGAACAAGTTAATTATCAAAACACGTCCCAGGCCGTCATTTTCCCGTTATATTGTTATAATCCAAACTGTTCATCTTGTAGGGCCTAAAGTGTAGTATATTCACACACAAAATCAGCTTGATTGGATATCGATAAAACTATCGAAAGTTGAATTTTTGTTTATAAAATGGACATTCTGATCCTGTCAAGTTAAATTGTTCATGACCATCCGTTTTATAAACCAAAATTTAAATTTTGATACACCTATCAATGTCCGGTGAAGCTTATTTTTTGAATAAGAATAGTACTTTGCGGGCCCGACAAAATAACCGTGTTTAGATTAACAATTAATGTACTGTGGGGCCCAAAATAATGGTGATGAAAAATCCATAGTTTCCGTTCCGCCGCCCGGCGAAAGGGATTTAATCATGATATGCATTCTTTGCTTGACCTCAATCTTCGTATTTTATTCAAGGAATTTCATCTAAAGATTTAAATATGTTCTTTTTACTATTGATCAAGTAAACACAAAAACAAGAATATATCTCCTAAAATATACCCGACGTGATTAATTATGCAAGTTCTGCAATTGTGAATAGGTGGTGTTATTCGCAGCTACGTATTTTCTCTCATAGTCCGCTAAAAATTTTCAACTATACTCGACAGTTAGTTACCGAAATTGAGATACATTTTCAGCACCCAATTACCGAAATATAATCTTTTTTTCAACAGCTATTTACCGAAATGTATGTATTAGCAGTTGCATACCGAAGGTTGAACATATTTTCGACATGCAGTTGCCGAAATATAATTTTGTTTTCAACAGCTATTTACCGAAATGTTATTTATGATTTTCAACAACTACCTACCGAAATATAGCGGGCTGTGGGAGAAAATACGTAGCTGCGAATAACACCACCCTAACTTATACTATGTTTTAAGTCAAAAACAATATTTTCCAATGTGAGATGGTCCAAGTGGGTACTATATACTAGTTTCTAGGTTGAAGATCAACGGGCCGGCCCACTAATTTTTCTCTCCCCCAAAACAAAAATGAATAGGGACTCATACGTAATTGATGCGATTCTATTTGCTTCTTTTAACAACCATAATTGCTCTTGAACAATTCATTTGCAGGCCCTGAAAGTATGGTGATAAAACAAACAAATTTCTAGTATCCGGCCTTATTAATTTTTGGTGTTCCCCCTACTACTAGTCAAGGAAGTATATATGTCTCAAGGAATAAGACTGTACTGTAACATTATTTTAGAGTCGATACCAACATAGTTGTAGAGGCAAACAAAATGAATGGTTCTGATTACACTCGTGATTCGAAACCAACCCTATTGGAAGACCACAATAGTCTGATGCGCCTGAGGCCAACTCTGGATATGAATCATGAATCACCAAGGCGCCAACGATTTTAAAAAACTCTGTTACTGTATTAGTATTTTTCATCATCCCTCTTTGTCCCATGGTATCACTTACCCAAGTTGATCCCATATATTTAAATACCGGCGGCTACTTAGCCGCTTGTCGGCCGTCTAATACCGTATCGGCCGATTCTTGACATGTATCGCTATGTAATATTCAATCTTTTGCCCGTTTTAAGGAACTACGGCGGATACTGGACCGCTACGGTCTCTTCAAGTGCTCTAGCACCAAAAATGAACTGAAAGAATTCTTGACGGATACACCCAATTTCCTTTATACATCATTCGATACCCCCATTACCCTTACCAATACGTGGTCTACTACCGCTATTTAAAACTTTGGTTGACCCCCTCTCTTTATCTTCCATATATAAGGGACTAACTTTTTTTTTTAGCTATGGAGGATGTGGGCTTGAGAGGGATTAATGTCGCATGGAATGGAGGGAAGAAGTTGTAGTAACCGGTTCCTCCTTTGGTTGTTGTTACTCACTCTCTGGACTTACGCTGCATTCTATGTCCAGTACTTATACCCCCAGTCCGTTCGCAAGGACGACAACGAAGCTTTTCTTGACTATGCAAGAATTGGCAAGCCAGATGATCATGGAAACAACTCTGAATCCGAAGAGAACAATGAAAATTCTCTTCGGATTGCTAAAAGGGGAAGAAATAGTACTACTTATGGATTGATTCTGGGTCCGTTTGGTTCCACTGAGGACAGGATTTTGGACAAGAGATCGACGGGAAGTTGCGACAAGAGGGGGTGGTTTGCGAGAATTGTTTGGTCGAGGAAGTTTGTGTTGGTATTCCATGAGCTTACCATGACCGGAGCTCCGCTTTCGATGATGGAGTTGGCGACCGAGCTTTTGAGTTGTGAGGCCGTTGTTTCTGTAGTTGTCCTCAGCAAAAAGGGCGGGTTGATGCCGGAGCTTGTGAGGAGAAAGATCAAAGTTGTCGAAGATAACGCGATTGTCAGCTTCAAAACTGCCGCGAAGGCCGATCTTGTCATTGCTGGATCAGCGGTCTGCTCTTCTTGGATTGGTGAGTGCATTTTTTGTGTTTCTCTCATTTTTAACATGTTAAGGACCATTAGCGTGTAGGTTTGAATCGTTTTAACAATGCCCTTTCATCCTGTCCTCTAGTTCCCGTATGTTCGCCTTAGGACTGAGTTCTGCTAACGATGCCCTTGGTCATGTCCTCCAATTCCCATCTAGTGGCTGCTTGCCCTGGCTGGGGCGGTACTTTCTATGGTTCTTTGCTTCCTTCGAGATCTTCCGAGGGTCTGGAGTCTCTATGATCATTCCCAGGGAAGGGTTGGCGCCACGCATGGTCGCTTTTTCCTCTGCTCTTTCTAGTTAACGAGAAACATGATTGGAAAATTGTGCACTGAACTTCACCGAATCATACCGTTCGCTACTGTATCACTTTGAATGTAGCGATACAGTTTGAGGCTACATTGTAGGTTTATTTCATCTCCGTTTGAGGCTACTCCTTGAATAATTGTGCACTGAACTTCACCGAATCATACCTATAAGAGTCTTCCGTCGTTGTAGGTTTATTTCATCTCCGTTTGAGGCTACTCCTTGAATAATTGTGCACTGAACTTCACCGAATCATACCGTTCGCTACTGTATCACTTTGAATGTAATTCTCCTATATCCAAAAAGAACAAACTCATATACTTTAATATTGACCATTGTCATGGATTCAGAACAATATACCGCCTACTTCCCGGGTGCCTCAAGCCAAAATATTGCGTGGTGGATAATGGAGAGCCGAAGGGAATACTTTGAAACGGCCAAACATGTTCTAAACAGGGTGAGAATGCTGATATTTCTCACTCAATCACAGTCCCAACAGTGGCTAACTTGCTGCGCAGAAGAAAACGTCGACCTCAAACCTACTAATGTCTCAGTGGTTCCCCTTTCTGTAAACGACGAGTTGGCTTTTGTAGCGGGGATTTCCTGTTCGTTAAACACTCCGTCTTCAGGCCCTGAAACTATGCTTGAGAAGAGGAAGGTGTTGAGAAATGCAGTAAGGGAAGAGATGGGTTTGAAAGATAGTGATGTGGTTGTAATGTCTTTGAGTAGCATCAATGGTGGAAAAGGCCAACTTTTGCTTCTTGAAGCTGCTCAAATGGTGGTTGAAAAAGAACTTTCTGGGTATGATTCTGGCTCGTTGCCTTGTAAAATAGCGGCGTTACTTCACCCGTTTGCTGCTATCTTGGCACAATTGTGGTTTTTCTTCTTGGTTTTTTTACTTGAAAGATGAGAGGAGAGAGAGGATGAAACAGTTGGGTTGCATAATGCGGCAAGGCCAAACTTGCTGTCAAATTTGGCGTGGTTCAAATTTGGTAGCAAGTTTGGCTACCCGGTGAAGAGCCTTTTGCAATATTTTTGTGGAAGTTTTGACTATGACAAGGGCATTAACATGCCGTGCGATCTTGCTCTCACCCACAACCACAACTCTTGTAATTAGGCTATGACAAGTGTATCCCGAAAATTTAGTAAATAAACTCGATCTTCAGACACATACCCGTTAGGCTACACGTTACCGAATCCATGTAACATAAAGTTGCAACAAGTGTTGATGACCCTTTCTGATCTTCCACAGCGAAGCCAACGTAAGAACAGAGGTATCTCGGAGTGAAGGAGTACTGCAGGAACAAACGCTCAAAGTCCTTATCGGTTCGGTCGGGTCTAAGAGCAACGAGTTGCCTTACGTAAAAGCAATGCTCAGCTTTATATATCAGCATCCAAACCTATCCACTTCAGTGCTGTGGACTCCGGCAACTACCCGTGTCGCCGCGCTTTACTCTGCCGCGGATGTGTATGTCACCAATTCCCAGGTACTGTTTTCTTTCCAGCTCTAAATCTCAAAAATGGTTTTGAATCATGTAGAACATTCCTCTTCAGCCACATTCTAAGATTTGACGACCATGTTAAAAGTTGCTGTGGGCAAATCCCGAGCCGAATTCAATAATAAAAACATGTTTCATTTCTCAAAGTTTTGACTGAGAACAGTAATCGTATCGAAAATTATGTTGATCAGGTATCGATACATATTTAGCTTACAGAATACTCACGCAACAACCCTACTAATAGTAGACTGAACAGGGGATTGGAGAAACATTTGGGAGAGTGACGATTGAAGCAATGGCATTCGGTTTACCGGTACGGTTACGGCCTGACTCAATTTTTTTCTTCTTCGATCTCTTGGTTCATCTTAATTGCTACTATTTCTTTCATCATTAATTGCTACTGTAGGTTATTTTTATTTATCATTTATGTTTTAAATAAATGATAAATAATTTTTAAAACCAACTTAAACAGGGAGTCATAGCTTTTATTTATCAACCTTTAAGGTTGGAACCCTCCAACAGGTCGTGTTTGGTATGGGGCAATGCCTAAAGTTTAGTAAGTTGTACAGGAAAGGATTGGGAAATGTCGTGAGCACGGATAATTTGCGAGTATCATAATGTTGGAAGTCATGATTTTTTTTTTTTTTAATCCTAAAATTTGTGGTGCAGGTCTTAGGAACGGATGCTGGGGGCACAAAAGATATTGTTGAACATAACAAAACGGGTCTACTCCACCCTTTAGAGCGCCCAGGAGATCAAGTTCTGTCTGCGAATCTTCAATTTTTGTTTAAAAGCCCTTTAGTGCGGCAGGAGATGGGAATGAGGGGAAGAGAAAAGGTAGAGAAAATGTACCTGAAACGACATATGTACAAGGAATTCGCAAGGGTTCTATCCAGATGCATGGACAAAATCTAAGTAATTATTAACTCCTATGAAGAATGGATACCATAGAGGACATGATACAATATTACAGATACAGCGATACGAGAAAATCTAAAAGTTGTGCAAATACGGTTAGAATACATAGGACAAACAAGTAGTTTTGTAATTTTTTCATACCGCAATACACACAAGTACAAGAAAGATAAGGAACCGTCGTATTCTTCTTAAGTAGAAGTTGTTGTATCAAGAAAGATAAGGAACCGTTATATTCTTCTTAAAGTAGAAGTGTTGTAGTGTGCTGTGTAGTGCGGTATCGCAGCCGTCCAAAAAGGTTTTCAACGGTCCAGATTAAAAAACAAATTCTTCCCGGATCTCATTCCGGAAGAATTTGTTTTTAATCAGCAGTGTTAATTGATGAGATCGATTGTCGCACAACGCATTACACGAGGTGCACTACAGCACCCCAGAGGGAGAATTGTCTATCATTACTTCATCTAGGAAAACAAAAAACAGGAGTGGGAACACATTTTTTTCCCCTCTAAAGTATTTTAACGCAATTTCTTAGATACAGAGAATACATCTCGCAAGGAAAACAAATAAGAGGCCACAATCAAGATGAGCAAAAGCAGCATAATGTTGTGGTCCGCCGCTTGTGGAAGTGGAAGGCACCCTCCGTCCTAAAATAAGTGTCCGGTTTGCAAAACGAGAGAACTTAAAAATAATACATTTTCTACAAGAAAAATTTAAACTTTTTTCAACAATTTACTAGATATATATGAGTTTTTTTATTTATAAAAAAGTTAAATTTTTTTTTGCAAAAACATATTATTTTTAAGTCCTCGTTTTACGGACCAGACAGTTATTTTGGAACGGAGGCAGTAACACAGTATCAGAGGGATCGATGACAACCAAGTTTAATTGGATCAGGTCAACTAGTTAATGAAAACCTCAGCTTAAGAAACCACGTCTATTTATTTATTTTTTTAAACGGCGCTTAGGAAACCACGTTTAGCTGTTACTAATTAATTAAGTAATTAGTAGTTTAAGAGGCGTAGCTAGGAAGTTGTGTCAGCTGTGGATATGGATGCCTAATACAAAATATTTAGTGAATGTCAGCCAAAGATTTAGATAGGTTTACTAAACGAACCAAAAACTTGAACTCGAGTTCGGCTCGAGTTTTAACGAATCGAGCTCTTAATGAGTTGAGTTTATTCATTTACTAAACGCGCTTCTTTAATGGAGCCGAGCCTCTATTAACAAGGCGAGCTTTTGTCGAAACTCGGCTTGTTTTGTAAAACCTACATGATTCTGCATTCGGAGATGATCATTGGACCCAAATCATCCGTAAGATACCATAACATTAATTTTTGGCTCCCCAACATAAAGCAAAATATAAAAAGAATTGGAGATCTGTGAAAGTTATTTACTTGAGTGGCAAAATAAAACAACCATAATTTCTTTTGAGTTGTTTTATTGCTGACCCTGAAAGTACGGTGACAGAAACAAATCAGGGCCCCCCTAATGTGTAGCCTACTCCTAAGTGGACGAGAAATAGGTATCGCTAAGCGGCATACGGGTGGGGCAAACCCAAAAAGTATTAACCACCACACTAAACACTCGTGCTCGCGACGAGAATCGAACTTTCACCATCCATACGGGACTCTATTTCCAAGCGATATGAGACTCTATTTTCTTAACATCTCCCCTCACGTGCAACTGCGTTTGAGGTTTGTCATGTGTAGCCACTTCTTGGGTACTATCATCGTTCAGCCTTCTTTAGTTTGTAGGATGCCACATTCAGCTTAAACTTCCAAATTCCTTAAGAGTTTGTTGTTTCACTCCAAACCTGATTACTTAGATTTAAAACCCATTGGTTGTAGTTGTTTTCCCTGGCGCTCAAACCTTAGGTCTCATAAATTGGAACCCAAATCTAAGCCTTGTGTTTTCCTAAGCTATTGTCCTGCTACTAAGAGTTATAGATGTCTTGACCCTGAGACATCAAGAGTTCATATTTCTAGGCATGTGAAATTTATTGAAACTGATTTTCCATATTCATCTCTCTGTTCACAGTCTTCTTCTTCTTCTTCTTCAGTCTGTTTCACCTCATTTTCAGATTCCTCTTACAGATTTTAAATAAAAACAATTTCGTATACTCAATTCTCTACGATGTCTGGAAGTTTACAAAAAAAAATATTCAGGGATAAGAAAATCATAATGGTTGATATAGAAGTTTCCAATTTGTCTTCGATAACGGTATTTAATTATCTTCTTGAAATAATATAGATCATTCGAGCTGTAACCTCTTTTGGGGTCAATTGTCAGGAAGCCTTTTTTATTCGGCCTGCAATCGGTGCATGGATTGTATTTTAAAATGTGGGGCTCACTATAATACCTACAAATAAAAAAATGGAGAGAGAACAAGAAGCTCTAGATCTTATGACTAACTAAATGCATATTTTTATCATGAGTTTTGTTAATGTATGCCCTAGGGGCATATGATAAAAGCACATTAATTGTTCTACATTACTCCACGTCCATGGGAATGTAACACAAACAATGCTAGAGTTATTAATTATGTTTTGGAAAGATAAATCTTTTTTTGTTTGACGAAACTGCCCTAGCTACCCAGCAAACAAAAACCTACTGTAAAAGTTAAGAATTGATCAAGTAAACATGAAAACTTATTTGAAAAAAAAGTTTGCTCGTGTTCTCTCGTAAATTTTTGGAATATAATTTCAGCAAACTTAATTATCACTTGTAAGCCACAAAAAAAGAAGAAAAGCTATTGAATCAGACCTAACCACTTTACAAAGTTCCAATAGGCTCGTACATTCCTCTTTTTCAAAATTACATATTAGTATGCTAATTAAAAGTCCATTTGAATTTTCTTGACTACTATATTTTATCTATTCTTTGGCTTTCACGATTTTTTTTTGAATTTTTGATCAAGAGAATTTACTTCGCTGATTTTTTTTTAATGAGAGAAAACATAAAAGTAAAAGACGGCTAAATATAAAAAAAAGATTCGGAAAATATAACATTAACCCACACAATAAGCCAAAAGTATAAACTTTGTGGCTTAAAATCTGGTTAAGGAAAAAAAAAAAAGGATAACTTGTTTCGGATTTATTACTAGTATTTAGTTTTAAAAGAAGTGCTACAATACCCTTCCATTTGTTTTTCCAAGCTTCAACGGTTCAGCCTCTCTAGCTCTTTTCTTTTCTTTTTTTTCTTGCATTCAACGGAATAATAAATTACTTAACTTTTAGTATACCATTTCGGTGACTGATGGAGTCCCTATAGGAGTTTTTTTTTTTTTTTGCTTAAAGTCGCAGGAGTTGAAAGACCTTAAAAAATAAAAGGAGTTGAAAAGATAGCATGAAAGAAAAAGTAAAAAGGGTAATTCCGTCTCACCATAAACAAGTTTTCCAGCTAGTCAATGTTGCCTAACCTATTTATTACCTTTGTGAGTTCCTATATACTCCATAGTATAGTTGGCATCATCAAATGAGTTTTATCATATGCCCCTGGGCATACATTAACAAAATCCTTTTATCATTCCATAGTTGAAACTAATCCAAACTCAATACGTCCTAGGATTGTGTGTTTGCTCAGAGGGCCGGATCAAATATGTCTCAAGGAATATCGGAGGGAAGAATTTGTAGTACTGGGAGCAATACTAAACAGTTGTTTCGGAGTAACCGATTCATCCTTGTGTTTTTGCTAATCACTTCCTCGACTTATGCCGCGTTCTATCTGCAGTACTACTCTCGGTCGTCTCCCAAGGGTGACAACGAAGCCTTCCTTGGCCATGAAAGAATGCCCAAACAAGATGATGATGGTGTAAACGCCGATCAAAAAAAAGAAGACGATCGTGTAAACAAAGCTGTATCCGAAGAGAAAAAGCCCGTAATTCCGAAGGATTTAATTGATGAATTGAGAAGAAATAGCACTGCTGCTGGATTGATAGTGGGTCCATTTGATTCGACAGAGGACAGGATTCTGGAGAAGAGACCGACGGGACGCTGCGACGAGAATGGGGAGTTTGCAAGGGTGGTTCGGGGGAGGAAGTTCGTAGTGGTATTGCACGAGCTCTCGATGACCGGAGCTCCGATTTCGATGATGGAGTTGGCGACGGAGCTCTTGCTCTGTGAGGCCAACGTTTCTGTAGTTGTTCTTGACAGAGGGGGCGGCTTGATGGTGGAGCTCAAGAGGAGAAAGATCAAAGTTGTCGAAGATAAAGGGATTGTCAGCTTCAAAACTGCTGTGGAGGCTGATGTTGTCATTCCTGGATCAGCCGTCTGTGCTTCTTGGATCGGTGAGGATTCATTATTTCCATTCGTTCATTTTCGTTATCTCGTCCAGATTGTCAACCATAACTAATATTGACACATTAATTCATGAACATGTTAAGGTCCGCTAAGCTTGGTCGTGCAGCTGTCTTTTGGGTGAGGTCTTGGATTCGACTCTTGTTGGCCTTGTGCACTCTCTAATGAAAAATTGAACGGTCGAATTTTTCTAAAGTTTGAGAATTTATTATTTCCAGGTCATAAAGGGTCTAAACTAGCTTGGTCGTCGGTGGGTTCCTCCCACAGGATTTGGGCCCAGAGGGGCCTTAATTTCGAGTCGTGTTAACGATTCCTTTTCTTGGCCTCCAATTTTCTGTCTCCTTCTACTGCTCACTTGTCTTTGTTGGGCCCGATAGTTGTTATGGGTCTTTTGTTCTTTTCTGGCTCGTCTAGAGTTCAGAGGCGACCCGACATGGTTTTCAGGGGGTTCAAGGGCTCTGGATTCAAAAAATACATTAACAATTTCGTATTTCTTTTCGGATAAAAAAAAAGAAGTTTGTATCTCTTTTACTTAATTAATTGTATTTTTTTCTGTATATTATCGGCACTGAATCATTCAAATATAATCAAAATAAGTGAAAAATCACTTAAGCTTGTGAGTAAACAAAAATTTCATCCAAATGTATATATATGTGCATTCTATGTAGAGCTTTGTATACAATAATTTCTATCTAATTTTGTCACGAACTAAAATCCTCGATTTGCTGTTGCTGGAGTCCGCACCCTCACGTGTAAGGGAAGGTTGTAACATGCACTCGCCCTTCCTCCATCCTTTCTATTAACAAAATTGATAATTAATCCTCCTCTGTAAGAGTTTATTTCTTTCCCATATAGCATTACTTCCCAGGTGGATGTGTAGTTGAAAACCTTGTAAAGTGGTGTCTTGTCGTTATTAACTCTTCAAATGTAATTCTCTGGCGCCCCAAAAAATTACTCCATACCTGATTGAGCATTGTCATGGTTTATTCAGAGCAATATAGGGCCCGTTTCCCGGGAAGCCAAAGCGAAAATATCGCGTGGTGGATAATGGAGAACCTAAGGCAGTACTACGAAATGTCGAGACATGTTCTAAACAGAGTGAAAGTGCTGATATTTCTGATTGAACCACAATCCAAAGAGTGGCTAGCTTGGTGCAAAGAAGACAACATCAATCTCGATTCTCAAGAGATTTTGGTGGCTCCCCTCTCCGTAAATGACGAACTGGCTTCCGTAGCAGCGATTTCTTCTTCATCAGACACTTCATCTTCTTTTGGCCCTAAAGTTATGCTTGACAAGAGAAAGGAGTTGAGAAAGGCAGTTAGGGAAGAGATGGGATTGAAAGACAGTGATGTGGTTGTGATGTGTTTGGGGAGCATTAATGGTGTAAAAGGCCAGCTTTTGTTTTTTGAATCTGCTGCTCAAATGGTGGATGAAAAAGAACTTTCTAGGTATGATTCTGGCCCACTGTTTGCATGCTTCTTTTCTAGAATAACAACGCGCACTCTCCCCACAATCACAACTTAGAAGTCAATGTGTTACTCCCTCTGTCCTATATTGCTCGTCAACTGCGAGAAACATAAATTTTGAAGGGGACATGCAATTTTTAATGCATGTGTTTCTTAAAAGGAAAGTCAACATAACAGAAGTGGTATCTGAGAGTGACCCTGATGCTGTGATCTTTGACAGAGAAGCCAACATAACAGAAGAGGTATCTGAGAGTGAAGGAGTACTGCAGGAACAGACACTCAAAATTCTTATCGGTTCACTTTGGTCTAGGAGCACCGATTGGGGTTATCTCGAAGCAATGCTTAGAATTATATATCAGCATCCAAACCTATCCAAGTTGGTGTTGTGGACTCCAACAGCTACACGAGTTGCCGCACTTTACACTGCCGCAGATGTTTATGTAACCAACTCCCAGGTAATGGCCGTTCTTCCTAGTTTTTACATTTACACAATAGTGACGATATACATTGGATGATCATTTTGTAACTTTTGTTGGTCTCAAGTAAATTGCCCTTAACACATCAGTAGAATAGACCCCAGCCTTTCACATACTGTTATACACATCTACCCGAGTCTCGCTCAAGGATAGTTGAGCCGTCTTTCACCCTGATGCTCACCATTATTATCTTTTTCTCACCTATTACGTATCTATTTTTTCTCTCGCATCTCTCTTCCCCGTTTTCATCGGTCATAAATGGCTACTTATAGGCCCAAAGAATCCCAATTTCCATACCATTATTAAACTGCACACACATCAGAGCACAATAGATAGGTCATTTCTACTGCAGCACCCAAATGAATCCATAACCTAAACCAATTATATATAGGGCCTAACTTTTCATGTCTTCGATTTTATCTTTGGACAAGTAGATAAAATGCACTTTATTGTCTCTGTTTACTAATAGTGGACTGAATAGGAGAACGTTGGGGAAACATTTGGTAGAGTGACGATTGAAGCAATGGCATTTGGTTTACCGGTACAATTCCAACCCCACTCAGTTTCACTGTTGTATCTCATCCTCGTGTTTATATAATAAATCACGATATTGAAATACGAAATTCGTACCTTTTTTTTTTGTTGTTGTTGTCGTAATTCTTCATGAGCGCATGTGCTGCAGGTCTTAGGAACAGATGCAGGGGGCACAAAAGATATTGTTGAAAATAACAAAACGGGTCTCCTACATCCCCTGGGGCGTGAGGGCAATCAAGTTCTTGCTCAGAATCTTCAATTTTTGCTTGAAAACCCTATCGCGCGGCAGGAGATGGGGGCGAGGGGAAGAGAAAAAGTAGAGAAGATGTACTTGAAACGGCACATGCTTGAGAAATTAGCAGGTGGTATATCCAGATGCATGACCGCAATCTAAGTGTCTAATGAACCATGGATACTAATACACATCTATGATGCAGATATGGTGTAACACAGATTCATGTGAGATGAACTTGGAAAAGAGTTGTGTTTGATCTGTTTGAACTTTTTTTTATTCAACTTTTTTTTTTCTTGCGAAAGGTTTTGGTTTAATAGCGGTTCTTTTTGAATTAAATTGAAGGTGTGTCTGTAAGTAGGTGATGTAATGGCTTTGTTATTAGTCTTTCTGTCCATCTTGAATAGGCAGTACACATCATATAAATCCCTGCTCTATGAAGCACCGACACCTCTAGAGGTCGAAGAATCGCGGTGTCAGGACACGGGGACACGGGGACACGGCGGGATACCTCGGGGACACGCCACGTGGCGTGTCCCATAATTTAATATTAAATTTTGAGGGGGACACGGCTGGGGACACGGCGGGGACACCGATGGGGACACGGCAGGGGCTAAACTGCAATTTTTTTTAAAATTTTGGGGGCCAAACTGTAATTTTTGAAAAAATTGGGGGTCAAATTGTAATTTTTTTAAAAAAATTGGGGACCAAATTATAATTTTTAAAAAATTTCTGGGAGTTAAAACATAATTATTTATTTATTTATATATATAAATAAATAAATAAATATACACGTGGCGTGTCCCCCGCCGTGTCCGTGTCCCCATTTTTTTAGAATTCCCGTGTCCCGGTGTCGGTTTCGGTGTCCGTGTCGGTGTCCGTGTCCGTGTCGGTGCATCACAGTCCCTGCTCTTTCTCTCATCTCATTTCTTTGAAGGTGAGCGTTTTAGCTGCACTACAAGCTTCATTCATCTTGTTTGCTGCCGTCTTTTGTGTTATTGTTGTCCTTGACCATCAATCGTGTTATTAGGATAAAAGACTGTCGAATCCCGACCAATGAAAATTTTTGGTAAGCTCTTGAAGGAGTAAGTTCTAAACACTTATTGCAATCACAGACCACAAAGAAAACACACCAGGCAAACAATGCAACAGGACAGAAATTCTGAGCTTCGATGAGAGTGCGGATGGACATAGAGGTGGCATACATGAGGATGGATGCCAAATTCTCAACGGTATCCCCCTGTAAAGGCACAGAACCTTTTGATCTAGATATTAACAGATCCGGAGGAACAGCAGAAGGAACACTCCTTCCAAGAACGACTGATGTTTTGGTCCGATTGACTCTATGAATAGGTTCGTCAGATGGCTCCATAGCCATGACCTGAGGAAATGAACCACTACTTGATAAGAATCTGTCGTCTGAGATATTCTTGTGAGCATGCTACGCAAGGAGCAGGGAAACTGCGGTATTCACCTTGAAGTAGATTATGTCATCACTTCCTATTTGCATCTTTCGGCTGCAAGAAACACAGACTTGCAACTCCAATTGATGTCGTGGAGACAGAAAACATCACCTCTGGTAAGATATCGATCCTTTTCAAAGTACTTGTGCAATGCCATATCAATCATCGATCTCTTGACGATCTTCAGCCTCAATAGATGAAGTTCCTTCAAGAGCTTCAAGGGTACCACATTCGCGCTGGTATCTTCACAAAGGAAATCCTCACATGTGAAGCCTATCTTGGCAATTCAGCGTAAGGTTTGTGTCTTAAACTGATGAACGAGAGACTTTGAAGCATGATACATGCAAGCCAAGGTTAAAAATGCCAGTAGAGGAGATACATAGGCGCGCAGCTTCTCTGTACGAAGGAAAGACGAGCATTGCTATGGAGATCAGGTTACAGGCAATTTGTTCTCGCAAAAATGTTCTTGGCTTACTGGAGGATCTTGAACAAAAGCTTGACCGATCACACATTGCTCATTTAAGTCACCCAAACTTGGTTAATGGTCTATCGTTTCAGTACAAAAAATTATACTAGTTTACAAAGCTAGGAGTTAACTACTACTTCGTGCAGATTAAAACAAAACTATTACTTCGTAGAATATTGATTAAGACCGAGATTGTTCGCGGGGCGTAAAAAGCTAAGTTACGGTACTTCAAATCAATTTCTAATTTAATTCGAAAAGCAAATAGAAGTTGAGTTTTGGTTTGAGTAAACTAAAACTTAACTATAACGTGATTAAAGGGTTTGATTGATAATGCCCAAAAATATGCTCAAGGCTCATACTTCGTATAGGCTATCTCAACACGGCACGTACGGATGTCTCACTAGATATAACCAACTGACCCGTCTCGCGTCACATAGTCTTGTCTCAGAACAGTAAAAACAATAGGATTCTATGACGGTGCTTGATATTATGAATATAAACATAAAAAATAAATAGAAAAAGTGTACAATTATCCAAAGTCAAACAATTAATTGTTGAATAAAAATCCTATAATTCTAAACATTCACATTACTCATAAGAGAAATCCTCGTTACCCTAACCGAAGCTGTTTAGCCGCTCATACTCCGAGATTGTGCGTCAGTGTCGGCCTCCTCCCCAGAGCCCTACTGATGCCTCATTTCTTCATGCCCAGCCGTATCATATTCTGTAGGAAAATTTATAGACATGGTCTTCCTAATTTCATCCGAGTCTCATTTTCGTCCTTCAAGTATCAATTGCAACTTTTTTGACCTTCATATTTGGTTTTCGTACCAAATCGGTCCAATTGATAACTTCTATCAGACAAATTGGACGGAAAAATTAGATTGATTGCAGTTTGGACATTGCAGTTCGTACCAAGTTGGTCCAATTGATAAAGTTTGCCCTCAATCTAATTTTTATTTTTTCTGTCCAGTTTGGCTGACAAATGTTATCAATTGGATCAACTTAGTACGAAAACCAAACTTGAAGGCCAAAAGAGTTGCAATTGATACTTGGAGAACGAAAATGAGACTCAGATGAAATTAAGAGAACCATTTCTATAAATTTCCCTATTCTATAATATAGAGTAAAGAAATACACTTCCTTCCATACCTAATTCCCCTTTAACACTATAATTATTTCCTTGAGCCATATAACTAGGGGTGACAAATTGAAGGGAAAATGACGGTCCAGTACGTGTTTTGATAATTAATATCTGCCAAGGACAAGTTAAGAATATTTGTTAATGCTGAAAATGTCCTTGGCGGGTATTAATTATCAAAACACATCCTTGGCCGTTATTGTCCCCAAATTAAACCCAAACTCACCTCGTAGAAAATAGATCCAACCCAGTCAATTTATTAGTTGGGTTAAAATGGGTCCAACCCATTTAACCCATTTATTAATTGGGTCAACTTAAATGACTCCATAAGTCATTACATAACCAATTAGTAGGTCTCCTTCAACACCAACTGCCTCCCGAAACTCAAAATGTATATATCCAAGGTCTAAACCCATCGGGAATCCCCCAATTTCTGTTGTTTCAATCTTTGCACAGCTTAAAAAATAAAAATAAACAAGGAAATAGAAGAAACGTAGATCGACTATGGAAAGGAGATTGGCAAAGTAATGGGTTCATGGGGGGGGGGGGGAGGAAAGAAGGAGAGAGTGAGAGAGAGAGAGAGGAGGGGGGGCAGTTTTCCATTTTTATCTTTTTGTTCATTTTAAGTAGAAGGAAAGTATAGTAATTTTACAGGGGTATTTTAGTCATTTAAATTGACAGGGTAATATGATCATTCTAGTGTACATTGGTATTTTAGTCATTTTAAATTTTAGTACATAGTATATGTAATTGGGTTAATAGGCGGATCGGGTTTGATTTTAAATAAATGGGTTGGGTTGGGTATGGATAATTGAACTCATAATTAATGGGTCTAAATGGGTCAATGACTCATTAAAGACCCAAACCCACTTACAACTTACCCAATTTGGCCCAAACTCGCCCATTTGACACCTATAGCTTTAGTCAATTGTAGGGACCGCGGAACATATATTTTTTCACAATATTATCTCGTTTCTTACCTGAATTAATCTTATAATTACCTCTACAATGTAATGTAGGATATAAAAATGTTCAAAGACACATGTATAAGGCCCCACGGTAGATCTCCATGTTAACATGAAAAGCTTGGTTTTGCTAAGCAGATAAAAATAATTGGAAAGGGAGACCAATGTAGCTTCACTCATGGTTGTGACCAACGGATTTCCACCTACTATGGAATGTTGAAGCTTTGGCTACTTGTCCCGATTAGGATCGTCGTCACATGACGTTCTTGCAAATTAATTATTGTCTGAATGATGACAGCCCGCCACCATAGCCCAACTAAGGTGTGAGTGGAACCAAAGACCCCACCCATGCTCCTTTGGGAACTTCGGGCGTTGTATGATCCGAATTATAAAAAAAAAAAAAAAAACTTTTTCCCTAAAAAAATTAAAATATGTACTATTTACCGAGACGAACGATAAAATTAAGTGCTGCTGAATGCTGTTGTCCTAGGGAGACAGCAGCCCTCCAAGTCGGCTCCTTTGGCCATCTCGGCTGCCACGGTGGTGGTACATGAAAAGCTACAAATGAGGTGACAAATCTAATTAAATCGATCTTCTGTTCGTTTTTTGGTTAATCTTTTCATTCTTTTGTAAATTGATCGATCTTCCACTTTGTAACGGAACTTGTTCGGCTCAGATTTGGCTCAAGGACTGAGCGCGGGCGTGCCAGGACTTGTCGGCGTCCAACGTATGAAAGGCGTGAGCGCCTCGATCTGACTTCGTATGTAGTGCGACTGTGTGTGACCCAAATGGTGAGGCCACAAAGAGATTCGTGGTTTGCCACAACGAAATGGACTTAGAATTTTCCAACCGTGTGAGAAAAAGAAGAGAATATCGTAAGAATTACTTTACTATATCAGAATAATAAAGTATGAGGTATGAGAGAAATATGAATAACTTTATTATGTTTCGTAATAATAAAGTTGGGATACAAGAGAGATAGAAGCTCGAATTACTTGGAGAAATAATCGAGTAAATGTGAGAAAATAGAGATAGTTGCTTCGCTGGGAAGACTTTTGGTTTTTAAGCGTTGAGCTTGATTTGTGTGGGAACCCTTTTTTCTTCTTGTCTTCTAGTATTTATAGGCAAATAATCCACTGGTCCAGATCTGTGCTCAGCTTCCCGCCTCAACCACGAGCTGCCATGTGTCCCGAGTGGCCTCCAGATCTTGCCACGTGTCCATAATAACTACCCACTAAAATACTTAGTGGGATCATGGGTAGTTAATTGGAGGTTTAAAACAATTACCCATGTGGTATTTCCCCAGCGTGGGAAGTTACTGGAGATAATGGGGTATCCCATCTCCTATTTTCCTGCGCAGTTGACAAGTCATACGCCACCTCCTCCCTTCTTTTGTGGGTTATTAGCACCCATTAGCCATTTGACTCGGTGAAATGGCTTCTTGCCAGGTAAAAAACACTTCTCCTCCTCTCACTTTTCATGGGCCACTTGGGTAATGGGCCATTTAATTAAATTAAATGGCCTGCTAACATGTTCAGCCCAAATCAACATTTAACAAGCTTAAAATAAGTCATGGGCCAACTGAATTCTTCTTGCAAACAGGCCCAAAACTCTAAAACTCGAACTAAAATTAATTGGGCCCAAGTAATATGGGTTTGGCCCAATTATTTTGGTCCAACGGATCTTCAATTCGTGGCCCAATACTCGTCCAACGCTTGCCCAGGACTGAGTGCCAAAAACGGGTGTAAACAGAACTCCAATGGTCCATACAAATTTGGAAAGCATTGTTAACGAGTGGAGATAAATTAACTAATGTATGATGTTGATTTCATCATTTCCTTTGAGTGTCCAGACCAATTTCTACACACTCGGCTAATCATGAGAGCTCAATTCCACCTCCTACTTGTGGGAAACTCAATTAAAGCCAGAGCAAAGTTTCGTATGAACTAACCTCAAATAAGTCGAACTTGAGACTTTATAAGAGAGCAAATTCGGACCTTGACCACCGAACCAGCCACTTCGAATATCCTTTTTGTGATAGTTATTCATGACATTGCCTATTGAAAAGATTATCCGAGAGATGGATTAGGCTCTTTTCCGCTGAGGTTCTTATTTTTTAAGTACTCATTTACCGCTTTCTGACACAGATTTATTTTCTCACAATACATTACACTTCAATTCAAAAAATAAGTATAATCGATCACTTGCACGAAATATATTCTCTTAAAAGTGAGGTCAATTCCCCTCTGTTAAGGACTTATCAATATCAATATTCTTGTATAAGTCGGTGCTACAGCAAAATACAGGATCATTTCAATATCAACATGATTATTGGTGTCCACTAGGATTCCTCTTTATATCGAACAAATAGTTTAATTATAATGTTGACACTGAAAACATCTTAAATTCAAGGAATAATAATTAATTAATTACGTCTAAAATTCCATTTATCCATCCTAGTCGTTTTGATGTAAGCTTTCAGAGACTTAATAGTTGACGTACACTTGACACTGAGAGAGACAACTGATGTTATGCTTAATTAAGTGGGTGATTATCACTCCAAATCAGTCTTACAGAGACTTAATAGTTGACACTTGACACTGAGAGAGCTAGACAACCGATGTTATGCTTAATTAAGTGGGTGATTATCACTCCAAATCAGTCTTAATAAGATGGTTACAATTCATCGATGATATTTGCGAGTGTTGAATATGATGGTTGCGTGCAATTGTAATAAACTGGATTTTTTACTTTTACCCAAATATTTTGAGAAATAATCACTTTTTAATGAAAAAAGCAAAAAAAAAAAAATCCCTAAAAAGTGGTTATTTATCAAAATACTAACACAAAAGTGCTAATTTTTTTACTATTAAGTTATAACCTCGTTAATTACCCTGGGCTTCCACATTAACTTACTTACTTGGGCCCACAAGCCAAGCTAATACCTTTTCTAGGTTTTAAAGTTGGAACCTTTCAAGAAATCTGATAGGGTTGGTCATGTATGGTATGAGGCGATACCTCAAATTATTGCGTAAATGTTGTCAGGCACAGATAACTTGCTAGTATCATAATGTTGGAAGTCATAGATTCCCCCCCCCCCCAAATTTGTGGTGCAGGTATTAGGAACGCTGGGGGCACAGAAGATACTGATGAACATAACAAAACGGGTCTACTCCACCCTTTTGGATGGCCAAGAGCTCAAGTTCTTTCTACGAATCTTCAATTTTTGTTTAAAAACCCTTTAGCGCGGCAGGAGATGGAGATGAGGGGAAGAGAAAAGGCAGAGAATATGTATCTGAAACGGCATATGTACAGGGAATTGGCAGGGGTTCTATCCAGAAGCATGGACAAAATCTAAGTAATTATTCACTGCTCTGAAGAATGGATACCATTGAAGGTACAATACAATGCAGATACAGTACTGCGAGAAAATCTAAAAGTTGTGCAAATTCGGTTAGAATACATTAGACAAACAAGTAGTTTTGTAATTTTTTCACACAACAATACACATTATTAAGCACGAGAAAGATAAGGAACGTTGTACAAACTCCTTCTTAGACGCAAAGAATACGTCGTAAAGAAAACAAATAAAGAGGCCACGATCAAGACGAATATGTAAGCAGCATAATGTTGTGGTCCGGCACCGTTTGTGGTGGAGTATTGTGTCCGCAACATTATTGCTTGTGGAATTGAGAGGCACTTGGAAATTAACACAGTACGAGAGGGATGACAATCAAGATTAATTCAGGTCAACGAAACCACGATTAGCTGTTAATTAATTAAGTAATTAGCAGTTAAGGCGTAGCTAGGAAGTTGTGTCAGCTGTGGTTATTGACTAGCTACGCTAATCTGGATGCCAAATAGAAAATATTTAGCAATAGCAATGTCAGCCAAAGATTTAAATATGTTTGATTCGTTCTTGGTGAAAGTACCACAAACTCCGTATTTTTAAAACTGAGCACCTCTACATGAGTTAATTAAAATACCTGACATGATTAAAGTATGAAAGTTTCAACAGTTGTAAATTTAATTAAATGGATTTAAATATGTTTTATTTGTTCTTGGTGACAGTACAATACAGACGTCAGACGCACCATTTTGGACTCGAATTAGAGGTCAAATTACAGTGACAAAGCTTAAGCTATTAGGTGGAGAGACAAAACAAGCCATAAAAACGGTAAAATAGTTTTCATTTAGGGAAAGGACGCCAGCAAAATAGTTTTTAGTGGAGATCCTTCAACTTTTTTGAGTTTTTAAGCCATAAGGCCAAAACATGTTTAGACACTTTCATAGGATTTTAGGGTGCACTTTTCTATTATACTATTTTAGTGGTTTATGCACATTCATAGGATACCCTAGGGTTTTAGGTACTTTTATATATAGGGTACCATAGGATTTTAAACACTTTCATAGACACATTTGTCCTCATGTTTGATTACAAAAAGTATTTGTCCTTGAGCTTAAAAAATGTAAATATGAGGGATTTTTGGCCAAGTCTCCGGAAGACTTGGCCAAAAATCCATTATATTAAGTGATCATCTATTCTAATCTCAAGCTTCTCCCTTATATTAAGTGATCACCTATTCTAATCTCAAGCAACGAGAGATTATATTTTCTTAAGGATAAATTACATTAAACCACCCTAAACTATAACCTGATTCCACGTTACCTCCTTAAAGTTTAAAACTCGACAACCCCCTCTAACTATGTAAAACCTAAAAGCTTTAGACACTGTTAATAGAAAATGTTGGATTCCCATATTGCTCTCAGTCAGTAGGACACCATTGTCCAAAGCCATTATTACAACACCTCCACCACCACACGTCTGAACCGTGCCCCCAAAAAAAAAAAAAAAAAAAACACACAGCCACCATACTTTGCACAACCAATCACCAAACCACATTCCATCCCACCGCTTCACCTCCTATTTCCAAATAATATTCACCCCCGATGGCGATAAGTAGATCTTTTGTTCCCTCATCTAGTTTGTTGCAATTTCGTGTTCCGGGGCTAAAAAATTCTGCCTTTTACTGAAACCTAGGGTTGAGAAGAGAAGAGGGAAGTGGCGCCGATTGACAAAGGGGGGAATTGAGAGCCTAAAAATTTCCAGTCTCACCTTAACCACTCGATAGATCCCAGTGCGCGATGAAGTCGATCACTGGTGTGTCGATGGTTAATGGCGATGTGGTTGGTGGTCGGTGTGGTCAACTGTAAATGACCGACGAGAGAGAGAGAGAGATAGAGAGAGAGAGAGAGAGAGATACGGGTATGTTCGCGCGATGTGGTCTATGGTGGTACAGAAGAGGTGAGGTTGAGTGGAGGTCAGATCCTCCGACTAGGAGGGAGAAAAGTTAAGAAAGATGGTTTGTACTTTGTAGTAATGGCTGGGCTTGTTGGTTAGAAGATGGTGTAGCGGTGGCTGGGGTTGTGGTGTAGATGGTGGTGGACGGTGGGCTTGGTGTAGATGGTGGATTTTGGTTTGTAGATGGTGGTTGGGGCTTGTGTTCAAAAGTGGCCATATGCTTGGTTTGAACTTAAGGAGATAAGAAGAGGAGGGTATTTTAGTCATAAGATCTCATTACCACACACGACCTGCCCATATGGCCTACTTGCCATCCAACAATAGTAACAGATTGCTAACAGAAGGGGCTAAGTGACAAGAATTGATACTTAGAGGGATTGGCCCGTCAGGTTTTAAACTTTTAAGGGGTGAAGTGAAATGGGTTATGGTTTAGGGGGGTTTAATGTAATTTACCCCTTTCTTATCATTCCCCTCACTTGCGTGCAGCCCATTTGAGGTCGGGTGCCGCTATTCGCAGCTACGTATTCTCTTCCATAGCCCGCTAAAAATTTCCAACTATACTCGACAGTTAGTTACCGAAATTGAGATACATTTTCAGCACCCAATTACCGAAATATAATCTTTTTTTCAACAGCTATTTACCGAAATGTATGTATTAGCAGTTGTATACCGAAGGTTGAACATATTTTCGACATGCAGTTGCCGAAATATAATTTAGTTTTCAACAGCTATTTACCGAAATGTTATTTATGATTTTTAACAACTACCTGCCGAAATATAGCAGATTATGGGAGAAAATATGTAACTGCGAATAGCGCCACCCTTGAGGTCTATTCATTATAGGACTTGATCTCTATATTCACCAAAATATTCTCCCTTGCTCTTAATATTGCTAAACATTAAATTTCTATCCCCACGATGCCCAGTTTTTAAATAGAAATAATTTTGAATACTCAATTCTCTACAATGCATGTCTAGAAGATAAAAATAAATTCCAAGGATAAGTAAATTATAATGATTGATGTAGAAGTTTCTAGTTTGTCTTCGATAATGGTATATATTTAATTATGGGAATTGATTTTGCCACTCTTTTTTTGTTAATGTTACTTCACTTTCCTCACAAAATAAATCATCTCATCAAGACACAAAGGGGAGTGACATTAACAAAAAGGAGAATGACAAAATCACTCTCCTTAACTATCTTCTTCAAATAATATAAGATCATTCGAGCTGTAGGCTCTTTTGGGGTCAATTATCGGGGAGCCTTTTTTATTCAATCTGTAATCGTGTCGCGTGGATTATAAATTTTTAAAATGTGGGGCTGAATGCGCTCCGCTCTGATATCACTAGCTAACCAACTTAAGCCTCCCCTCCATACATATAGGCAATCGTTTTTATCCTTTAAGGAATGAGGATTGTGTGTTTTATCAGAGGGCCGGATCAAATATGTCTCGAGGAATATTGGAGGGAAGAATTTG
Organism: Rhododendron molle; assembly: GCA_025413875.1. NCBI lineage: Eukaryota > Viridiplantae > Streptophyta > Magnoliopsida > Ericales > Ericaceae > Rhododendron > Rhododendron molle. The sequence continues at coordinate 44,218,559 of CM046395.1, read as the reverse complement.
TAGTACTGGGAGCAATGCTAAACAGTTGTTTCTGATTTACCGATTCATCCCTCTGTTGTTGTTAATCACTTTCTGGGTTTGTGCGGCATTCCGTGTCCAGTACTACGTTCTGTCGTCTCACAAGGGTGTCAACGAAGCTTTCCTTGGCCATGACCGAATGCGCAAACAAGATGATCGTGTAAACGCCGATAAAAATGAAGAAGATGATCAAGTAAACACCGATCAAAAAGAAGAAGATGATCATGTAAACACCGATCAAAAAGAAGAAGATGATCGTGTAAACAAAGCTGTATCCGAAGAGAAAAAGGCCGTAATTGATGATCGTGTAAACGCTGATAAAAAAGAAGATGATCACGTAAACGCAGATAAAAAAGAAGAAGATGATCGTGTAAACAAAGCTGCATCCGAAGAGAAAAAGCCTGTAATTCCGAACGATTTAATTGGTGAATTGAGAAGAAATAGTACTGCTGCTGGATCGATAGTGGGTCCATTTGATTCGACAGAGGACAGGATTCTGGAGAGGAGACTGACGGGCGGCTGCGACGAGAATGGGGAGTTTGCGAGGGTGGTTCGGGGGAGGAAGTTTGTAGTGGTAATGCACGAGCTCACGATGACCGGAGCTCCGATTTCGATGATGGAGTTGGCGACGGAGCTCTTGAGCTGTGAGGCCGCGGTTTCTGTAGTTGTTCTTAACAAGAAGGGCGGCCTGATGGCGGAGCTTGTGAGGAGAAAGATCAAAGTTGTCGAAGATATAGGGATTGTCAGCTTCAAAACTGCTGTGGAGGCTGATGTTGTCATTCCTGGAACAGCCGTCTGTGCTTCTTGGATCGGTGAGAATATTTTTCCGTTTTCCTTTTTCCTTTTTTTTTTTTTTAATCTCGTCGATATTAGTATCAGCCATGACTAAAATTGAGACATTTGTTAGTTATGATCCGCTAGTGTGTAAGCATGGTCGCGTAGCCGCCTTTTGGGTGAGGTCTTGGATTCCATTCTTGTTGGCCTTGTGCACTTTCTAAGGTGAGGTCTTGGATTCCACTCTTGTTGGCCTTGTGCACTTTCTAATGAAAATCTGAAGGGTCGAATGTTTCCAAAGTTAAGAATTTATTATTACTTCAAGGTCGTAAAGGATCGAACCTAGCTTGGTCATCGGTGGGTTACTCCCACAAGATTTGGGCCCATAGAGGTTAAAATTTTGAATGGTGTCAACGATGCCTCTAAATCTTGTCCTCTAGTACTTCTCATCTACTGGTCACTCGCCTTCGCTGGGCCCCGTAGTTGTTATGCCTCTTTTGTTCTTTTCAGGCTTCGTTACAAGTGTGGAGTCCCTATGCTCACTCCTAAGGAAAGGTTGTAAATTGTGCTCACCCTTGCTCCATGCATACTCTTTTAGGGTGCATTTTTTTTTAACTTCATTTTCTTTTTAGTTTGTGTGTTTTGTTCGTCTTTTTTGAATTTTTATTAGATTCTCGTGATATTTTTGAATTAATCATCTATCTCGACGAGAGGAGAATTATGATCAAAAGCAAAACAAAATTTACTAAAGACGAAAAAAGTATCAAGCAGTTGTCTTATTTGTCTAAAGTATCTTCTTATTTGAATTCTTTCATCATCGGTCCATATAAAATTTATTTCTAGACTTACGAGTTAAAAAGAACGTAGCCACTAAAAAATTGATAATTAATCCTCTTCCATAAGAATTTATTTCTTTCCCATATAGCATTACTTCCCGGGTTGATGTGTAGTTCAAAACCTTGTAAAGTGGTGTCCTGTCGTTATAACTCTTCAAATGTAATTCTCCGGTGCCCAAAAAAATTACCCCATACTTGATTGAGCATTGTCATTGTTTCAGAGCAATACAGGGCCTATTTCCCGGGAAGCCAAAGCGAAAATATTGCGTGGTGGATAATGGAGAACCTAAGGCAGTACTACACAATGTCGAGATGCGTTCTAAACAGAGTGAAAGTGCTGATATTTCTGACTGAACAACAATCCAAAGAGTGGCTAGCTTGGTGCAAAGAAGACAACATCAAACTCGATTCTCAAGAGATTTTGGTGGCTCCTCTCTCCGTAAATGACGAACTGGCTTTCGGAGCTGGGATTTCTTCTTCATCAGACACTTCATCTTCTTCTCGCCCTGAAGTTATGCTTGGCAAGAGAAAGGAGTTGAGAAAGGCAGTTAGGGAAGAGATGGGATTGAAAGACAGTGATGTGGTTGTGGTGTGTTTGGGGAGCATAAATCCTGTAAAAGGCCAGTTTTTGTTTCTTGAATCTGCTGCTCAAATGATGGTTGAAAAAGAACTTTCTAGGTATGATTCTGGCTCACTGTTTGCATGCTTCTTTTCTAGATAATAACAACGCGCACTCCTCACAATGACAACGTAAAAGTCAATTTGTTACTCCCTCTATCCTATATTGTTCGTCCACTGCAAGAAAGATAAATTTTGAAGGGGAGCAATTTTTAATTCATTTTTTCTTAAAAAGCTCGATTAGATACTGACACCATCCCTTTTTCTCTTTATATCTAAAAGATACTTCAGATCTTCCAATTAGCGAAATGCCTAGCCAATTAGCTATTCTATTGGAGACACCAAACAATTCTTCATGAGTTAGCTAAACTAGCCTAACATGCCTCTTTTACCAGCTTGTTGGAGTTGCTCAAATTGGCTTTTCTAAATTTATAAAATACTTTGTTAGACACGTAACACCTAACTTTTTGGAGCTGCAAAATGATTCTTCCGCTAGCTAAAATAGCCTAACAGACCTCTTTTACTTTTCTAAATGTACAAAATACCATGTTAGATACATGGCCTTTTCTAAACGTTAAAAATAATACCATGTTGCTCCTTGAGATCATATGAATAAATCAAATTGCTCCTTGGGATTAAAAAAAAGTAATAATGCTTGACAACTTATTGACACTCGTATCCGAGTTCATGCAACATAAATCGATCGCAACATGTGTTGATGACCCTGATGTTGTGATCTTTGACAGCGAAGCCAACATAACAGAAGTGGTATTTGACAGTGAACGAGTACTGCAGGAACAGACACTCAAAATTCTTATCGGTTCACTTTGGTCTAGGAGCACTGATTGGCGTTATCTCGAAGCAATGCTCAGAATTATATATCAGCATCCAAACCTATCCAAGTTGGTGTTGTGGACTCCAACAACTACCCGAGTTGTTGCACTTTACTCTGTCGCAGATGTTTATGTAACCAATTCCCAGGTAACGGGGTTCTTCCTAGTTTTAACATTTACATAATGGTGATGATATTGGATGATCATTTTGAAACTTTCGTTGGTTTCAAGTAAATTGTCCTTAACGCATCATTAGATTATACTACTTTTATACACATCTACCTGAGTCTCGCTCAAGGATAGTTGAGCCGTCTTTCACCCTGATGATCACCATTATTATTTTTTTCTCACCTATGCTCACCATTATTATTTTTTCTCACCTATGACATCTCTATTTTTTCTCTTGACATCTCTCTCCCCCATTTTCATCGGTCATATATGGCTATTTATAGGCTCAAAGAATCCCAATTTCCATACCGTTATTAAACTACACACACATCAGAGCACAATAGATAGCTCATTTCTACTGGAGCATCCGAATGAATCCATAAGCTAAACCAATTTCTAATATAGCACTGAGCTTTTTTGTCTTCGATGTTATCTTTGGACAAGTAGGTAAAATCAATTTTATTGTCTCTATTTACTAATAGTACGTTGACTGAACAGACGAAGTTTGGGGAAACATTTGGTAGAGTGACGATTGAAGCAATGGCATTTGGTTTACCGGTACAATTCCATCCCTACTCAGTTACACCGTAGTATCTCATCCTCGTGTTTATATAACAAATAGCGATATTGAAATACGAAATTCGTACCTTTTTGTTGTTGTAATTCTTCATGAGCGCATGTGCTACAGGTCTTAGGAACAGATGCTGGGGGCACAAAAGATATTGTTGACCATAATAAAACGGGTCTCCTACATCCCCTGGGGCGCGAGGGCAATCAAGTTCTTGCTCAGAATCTTCAATTTTTGCTTGAAAACCCTATAGCGCGGCAGGAGATGGGGGCGAGGGGAAGAGAAAAGGTAGAGAAGATGTACTTGAAACGGCACATGCTTGAGAAATTAGCAGGTGCTATATCCAGATGCATGACCACAATCTAAGTGTCTAATGCCTACGAACCATGGATACTGATACACATCTACGATGCGGATATGGATTCATGTATACATGGGTAACGCAGATTCATTTGGTATGAACTTGGAAAAGAGTAGCGTTTGATCTGTTTGAACTTTTTTTATGCAACTTTTTTTTCGCGCGAAAGGTTTTGGTTTAATAGTGGTTCTTTTTGAATTAAATTGAAGGTGCGTTAAGTAGGTGATGCAATGGCTTTGTTGTTAAATCTTTCTGTCCATCTTGAATAGGCAGTACACTTCATATAAATCTTCTGTTCTTTCTCTCATCTCATTTCTCTGTGTGGTGAGCGTTTTAGCTGCACTTCAAGCTTCGTTCATCTTGTTTGCTAAAATATAGTTTATTTGATTACTCTTCTAATGCTAGGGTCTTTTGTGTTATTGTTATTGATCTGGACCATCATTTGTGTTACTAGTGTTATTGTTTTGGAAAATTACACAACGTTAAAGGTTCAAGCACCTAGGTTTTCTGCATCTCCTACTTTTGGGATGTGAAGAAATCGGAAGGAGTGATGCCATTCAAATTATTTACTAAAAAGAATCCACAATCACTTCTTTTAAAGTGGCAAACTTGCATATATAGATCGATCACACCCAACAGCTTATTTTGGCAAAATACCTGCGAGCTGTTCCGAAAGCTTCTTTCTGCTAATGTGGTAGATTTCTTTCTTTCGGAGGATGCCATCAGAGTATGGCAGCTATATTCCATTACATGGAGGCCCAATCTGCTAAAAGCGTTTAAACTGTTTTAGCAAAAAATCAATTCAAAAATTCAACAGCGGATAGAAATATGTTTAACTATGAATGATGTTGGGAAAAAAGACAGTACTCCTAGAGGCCACTAATTGGCTTTTAAATAACCATATCACACTGCCTTGTGATTGACATAAAGTGACGTTGAATCCTGACCAATGAAGATGTTTGGTAAGCTCTTGAAGGACTAAATTCTAAACAATGAATGCGAACACAGACCACAAAGAAAACACACCAGGCAAACCATGCATGCAACAGGACAGAAACTCTGAACTTTGATGAGAGTACGGATGGACAAGAGGTGGTGTACGTGCTAATGGAGGCCAAATTCTCAACGGCATCCCCCTGTAAAGGCACAGAACCTTTTGATCTAGCTATTAACAGATCCGGAGGAACAGCAGAAGGAACACTCCCTCCAAGAACAAGTGCTGTTTTGGTCCGATTGACTCTAAGAATGGATTCGTCAGATGGCTCCATAGCCATGACCTGAGGAAATGAACCACTACTTGATAAGAATCTGTCGTCTGAGATATTCTTGTGAGCATGCTACACAATGAGCAGGGAAATTGCGGTATTCACCTTGAAGTGGATTATGTCATCACTGCCTATTTGCATCTTTCGGCTGCAAGAAACACAGACTTGCAACTCCAATTGATGTCGTGGAGACAGAAAACATCACCTCTGGTAAGATATTGTTAGATTATTATGGGTTTATTTGTAATTAGTTTATTAGTTGTTCTATTATGTAACTAGTTCATTCCCTAGGACCATAGTATAATTAGTTCATGTGTTGTATAAATACGTATGTTGTATTCAGCTTATGGTATGAGAAAATAACCCTAAATTTATACGTCTCTTAATTTCACATGGTATCAGAGCGGTAGAACTGAGACCTACCTGTCGTTTTTCCCTTCCGATCAATCGAGACTCAGCAACTTCCGTCCACCGTCGAGTTTTTCCAGACCCAGTCGATGAACCCAGTCGCCTTGCCCTCGTGGACCTCTTTCTGACGCCGACGAGCCTTGTTGGCACCTCCGTGGTCCATTCCGCCGCCGTACGACGTCACTCCGGTCGAGCCCAACGATTTCCGACGCTGTACGACCCTTATCGACCTTATACGCACCAGATCTGCATGTTCCGACGCTTTCTGACGACACCTGAAGTTCGTCGGACTACCTACGAACTCCGACAGCCCTGACCCAGTTCAGTTCCGACCTCGCCTACACTCGCCGGACCTCTGACTACACTCGCCGGACCTCCGAGGGACTGTTTCAGTGGTAGAACTCCTTGGTTTGGAACAGTGGTAGTGGTTGGACCTTTTAATCTACGTATTCGGTACTGTTTGGCACTGGTAGGAGTCTTCACAGGTGTATTTGGGTATTTATCTGGCACTTGGTTTTGTTTTAAGGTGTTTTTAAGGTGGCACTTGCATCTGGATATTTATTTTAAGGTGGTTTTCTGCAATTATTATTGTTTTGAGGTGTTTATTTCTGAGTTGACTGAGTATTATAGATTCGGAGTTGTGGTTCTACTGTTAAAATGTCATCAGAGGATAAAAACAAGGCTTTCGTTAATACAAAGGATGAGTTGAGTCGTGTAGGGACTCTGGATAACTCTTCTCTGGATATTTGTCACATTAAATTGGATGGTACCAATTATTTGATTTGGTCTCGCATTTTCACTTTAGCTATTGAGGCCAAAGGGATGTCAGAGTTCATTGAGGGCCATGTTACACCACCTGTTGAAGCTGTTGAACTAAAAAAGTTTAAATCTCAAAAATCGTTGGTCATGACCTGGTTGTTTAACTCCATGAGAGCTGATATTCGTCATACTTTCCTGCTTCTTGATACTCCATATCAGATTTGGACTACTGCAGCCCAAACCTATTCGCAACAAGGTAATGATGCACAGTGTTTTGAGTTGAGGAAAAGACTTCGTACATTAGAACAAAATCATCGCCCCGTCTCTGTGTACTTTGCTGACTTGAGTGGAGCATGGCAGGAATTTGATTATTATCCGGGGTTTCAGGCTGTTTGTGCGGTGGATGCTGCTAATTGGTTAAAAAGGATAGAAAAAGAGCGTGTTTATGATTTTCTTGCTGGTCTTGATGGGGAATACGATCCAATTAGAGTGCAGGTGTTGGGTCGTGTTCCGTTTCCGTCTTTGGGAGAGGCCTATGCCATTGTTCAGCAGGAGGAGAGTAGGAGGAGTGCTATGGTGCATACTCCTACTTCTGATCGTTCTGCTTTGGTTGCCATTCCTCAGGGTCAGTTTGGTTCTAGTGCTGGGCTTGTTCCACAGAGTGGTAAGTCACAGTCTGGTGCTGGCAGTGGGCCTATTGATCGTGAGTCACTCCGGTGTGATCATTGCCACAACACCGGCCATACCAAGGATTTCTATTGGAAGTTACATGGCCGTCCCTCTCGCGGGCTAAGGAGTGGATGTGGTGGTCGCGGTCGTGGTTTTATGCGTTCTCAGGCCCAGGCTCATGTTTCAGAATCCACAGCTGCTACCTTGTCAGATTCTGGGTTCAATACTGGCGGTCAAGCACCCTCTGATCATGTTAGTGGATTTTATCAGGGGGAGATGCAAGCTCTCAGGCACCTCATGGCTCGGGCTGATTCTCCATCTACTATAGCTCCCACCTCCACAACAGGTTCCACGTCATCCTATTTTGCCCACACAGGTATTCCAGCTAGCGCATTTACTGCCTCTTCTGCTATTCCTTGGATTATAGATTCTGGTGCCTCAGATCATATGACAGGTTGTTCTTCTGTATTTGATTCTTACTCTACTTGTTCGGGTAAGGATAAGGTCAGAATAGCAGATGGATCATTCTCTGCTATTTCAGGGAAAGGTTCCGTTCGCTATTCTCCCTCTATTTCCCTTTTTTCAGTTCTACATATCCAAACTTTGCCACTAACCTTCTGTCTGTTAGTAGTCTTACTCGTTCTGCAAATTGTTCAGTGACCTTTTTTCCTACTCATTGTGTTTTTCAGGAACTGGACACGGGCAAAGTGATTGGCAGTGGTAAAGCACATGGTGGCATTTATTTTTTGGAGTCTGCACCTTGTCCACCCCTGTCATGTGGTCTTGCTCTACAAGCAGATACGAGTTCAGCTCTCTCTATGTTACATCAGTGGCACCGTAGATTGAGTCATCCCTCTTTTGGGATTTTAGAAAAAAAATTTCCTACTTTAATTAAGCATTGTTCTAGGAGTCAGTTTTTTTGTGAAGCCTATGAGCTTGGAAAACATAAACGTTCCTTTTACGCACCTATTAATAAACGGAGTGACTTCCCTTTTATGGTTATTCATTTTGATGTTTGGGGTCCTTCTCCTGTTACCTCTCTTAAAGGTTTTCGATGGTTTGTCACTTTTATTGATTGTCATTCTCGTGTGACTTGGGTGTATTTACTTAAGTTAAAAAGTGAAATATTTTCTTGTTTTAAATTCTTTCATGCGATGGTGCGCACTCAATTTGACACAAATATCAAAATTCTCCGTAGTGACAATGGCACCGAGTATATCGATAGGAATTTTAGGGCTTTTCTGGATGACAATGGTATTCTTTTTCAGACGACTTGTGTTGACACTCCACAATAAAATGGAGTTGCTGAACGCAAAAATCGTCATCTTGCTGAAGTTGCTCGCTCTCTTTTGTTCACTATGAATGTTCCCAAATATTTATGGGAAGAAGCGATTTTGACTGCAACTTATCTTATTAACCGTATGCCATCTAGTGTTCTCCACTTCAAGACTCCTATTGAGTGTCTTCCTACCAGTTCTCGTGTTCTGACTCTTCCTCCGAGAGTTTTTGGTTGTGTGTGTTTTGTTCATACTTCTCACCCTGCCGGCGGCAAGTTGGGTCATAAAGCTCATAAGTATCTTTTTGTTGGGTATTCTCCTACCCAGAAGGGCTATAAATGTTATGATCCTCACTCTAGAAAGTTTTTTGTCTCTATGGATGTCACTTTTTGGGAAACCGAGTCTTTTTACTCTCCCTCCACTCCATCTCTTCAGGGGGAGCACCATGTTAGTCAGGAAGAGATGAGGGAGGAAGAATTATTTACATCTCTGACTCAAGGGTCATGGTCACTTCCTTTTTATAGTGAGGGGGAGAAAGAGAAGTCTAGAGTGGATTCAGTATCTGTTGATAGTACAAAACAGGACATTGGTAGACGAGTGGATGTGGATAGGCGTATCAGACCCAGTGAATGGCCTACTACCTTGGCAACGTATCAAAAGAAAGGAAAGAAAGGACAACCTTCATGTGTACTGCCACCTTATCAATCACCATCCCCTGTTTCAGTTCCGGACTCCTCAGTTGTCTCATCTGGTAATGAATCTTCTCCCATTGAACCTTCTATTATTGATTTTGATAATCTCCCTGTTGCTCTTCGGAAAGATGTTAGGTCATGTACTCAACATCCCATTTCTCAGTATGTCTCTTATGATCGTTTCTCCTTCATACCATGCCTTTGTTTCGTCTCTTTCTTCTATATCTATTCCACAGAATTGGCAGGATGCGTTCATGATAAATGAGTGGAAAGGAGCTATGGTAGAGGAGATGACAGCTTTGAAAAAGAATGGCACTTGGGAGTTGGTATCACTTCCAAGAGGAAAGAGATCAGTGGGATGTAAGTGGGTTTTCACTGTTAAGCAGAATGCTGACGGTACAGTTGAGAGATACAAGGCGAGACTTGTAGCCAAGGGTTTTACTCAAACCTATGGCATTGACTATGAGGAGACGTTTGCTCCAGTAGCGAAGATGAACACTGTGCGGGCTTTGATTCGTGCGTTGCTAATTTGAATTGGCCTCTTCACCAGTTTGATGTAAAAAATGCATTCCTTCATGGTGAGTTAGAGGACGAGGTGTATATGGATATACCACCGGGGTTTTCTTCCTCAGAGACTGAGAGAAAGGTGTGTAGATTGAAAAAGGCTCTTTATGGGTTGAAGCAATCACCTCGAGCGTGGTTTGACAGGTTTTCAAAGGCTATGTTGAAGTTTGGTTACAAATAAAGCCATGCAGATCATACTATGTTCATCAAAGGAGGTGCTGGTAAGATCGCTGTCCTTATTGTTTATGTTGATGATATGATAATGACAGGCAATGATGTGGATGAGTTTGTTAATCTCAAGTCCAGTCTTGCTTAAGAATTTGAGATTAAGGATCTGGGACCACTAAGATATTTTCTTGGAATGAAAGTGGCAATATCTGATAAAGGTATTTTTATCTCTCAACGGAAGTATATACTTGATCTTTTGAAAGAAACAGGTATGTTGGGCTGTAGACCTGCAAATTCTCCTATTGAAGCGAATCATCATCTTAGTGGAGATGTGGGGGAGCGCACTGATAAGGAGAGATATCAGCGACTTGTGGGTCGACTGATATACTTAGCGCACACCCAACCAAATGTTACTTATGCAGTAGGTGTTGTTAGCCAATTTATGCATGATCCTCGTACTTCACATCTGGATGCAGTTTACCATATCTTGAGGTATCTCAAGGCTGCTCTAGGGAGAGGAATTCTATTTTCTAATCATGGTCACCTACAGTTGGAGGCATTTACTGATGCCGACTGGGCTGGTTCTATGGACGATAGACGTTCTACTTCTGGCTACTGTACTTTCCTTGGGGGGAATTTGATCAATTGGCGAAGTAAAAAGCAATCAGTGGTTGCCAGGTCTAGTGCAGAAGCTGAGTATAGAGCTATGGCGCATGGAGTTTGTGAGCTCTTATGGCTCCAAACGGTGCTACGTGATTTGGGAATTTCTGCTAATGGTCCTATGAAACTCTACTGTGACAACAAAGCTGCCATAAACATTGCTCATAATCCTGTTCAACATGACAGAACGAAGCACATAGAGATTGACAGGCACTTCATCAAGGAGAAGCTAAGCGAGGGGTTGATATGCATGCCTTTTGTGAGATCCGAAGATCAATTAGCAGATATATTCACAAAAGGACTTGGTCGCAAGAGTTTCCACCCCATTGTGTTCAAGTTGGGCTTGATTGATATCTTCGCGCCAACTTGAGGGGGAGTGTTAGATTATTATGGGTTTATTTGTAATTAGTTTATTAGTTGTTCTATTATGTAACTAGTTCATTCCCTAGGACCATAGTATAATTAGTTTATGTGTTGTATAAATACGTATGTTGTATTGATGTCGTGGAGACAGAAAACATCACCTCTGGTAAGATATCGATCCTTTTCAAAATACTTGTGCAATGCCATATCAATCATCGATCTCTTGACGATCTTCAGCCTCAATAGATGAAGTTCCTTCAAGAGATTCAAGGGTACCACATTCATGCGGGTATCTTCACAAAGGAAATCCTTACATGTGAAGCCTATCTTGGCAATTCAGTGTAAGGTTTGTGTCTTAAACTGATGAACGAGAGACTTTGAAGCATGATACATGCAAGCCAAGGTTAAAAATGCCAGTAGAAGAGATACATAGGTGCGCAGCTTCTCTGTCCAATGGAAAAAGGTGGGATGGGGGATGGTTATACGAAGGAAAGACGAGCATTGCTGTGGAGATCGGGTTAAGGGCAATTCGTTCTCACAAAAATGTTCTTGGCTTACTGGAGGATCTAGAACGAAAGCTTGACCGATCACACATTGCTCATCTAAGTCACCCAAACTCAGTTAATCGTTTCTGTACAAAAAATTATAGTTCAGAAAGCTAGGAGTTAACTACTACTTCGTAGAATATTGATTAAGACCGATATCGTTCGTGGGGAGTAAAAAGCAAAGTTACGGTACTTCAAATCAATTTCTAATTTAATTTGAAAAGCAAATAGAAGTTGGGTTATAATTTGAGTAAACTAAAACTTAACTCTAAAGTGATTAAAGGGTTTTGATTGATAATTCCCAAAAATATGCTCAAGGCTCGTATTTCGTATAGGCTATCTCAACAAGGCACAGATGTCTAATACTAGCATCTTTTCTGTTATTGTTATTCTTGACCATCAATTGTGTTACTGTTATTGTTTTGGAAAATTACACAACGTTAAAGGTTCAAGCACCTAGGTCTTCTGCATCTCCTACTTTTGGGATGTGAAGAAAGGGGAAGGAGTGATGCCATTCAAATTATTTACTAGAAAGAATCCACAATCACTTCTTTTAAAGAGGCAAACTTACATATATAGATCACACTGAACAGCTTATTTTGGCAAAATACCTGCGGCTGCGAGTTGTTCTGAAAGCTTAATTCTGCTAATGCGGTAGATTTCTTTCTTTCAGAGGATGCCATTAGAGTATGGCAACTATATTCCACTACATGAAGGCCCAATCTGCTAGCAACCTTTTGATCTAGAAATTAACAGATCCGGAGGAACAGCAGAAGGAACACTCCCTCCAAGAACGAGTGCTGTTTTGGTCCGATTGACTCTAAGAATGGGTTTGTCAGATGGCTCCATAGCCATGACCTGAGGAAATGAAACACTACTTGATAAGAATCTATCGTCTGAGATATTCTTGTGAGCATGCTACACAATGAGCAGGGAAATTGGGGTATTCACCTTGAAGTAGATTGTGTCATCACTGCCTATTTGCATCTTTCGGCTGCAAGAAATACAGACTTGCAACTCCTATTGGTGTGGAGACAGAAAACATCACCTCTGGTAAGATATCTATACTTTTCAAAGTACTTGTGCAATGCGAATCATGCGATATCAATCATCTCTTGACGATCGATCCTCAGCCTCAAATAGATGAAGTTCCTTCAAGAGATTCAAGGGTAACCACATTCTCATGGGTATCTTCACAAAGGAAATCCTCTCATGTGAAGCCTATCTTGGCAATTCAGCATATAAGGTTTGAGTCTTTAAACCAATGGCAGACGTCTCACTTCCCTTCCCATTTGTTCCCTCATCCACTTTAAGTTCAAAAAGAGATGCCAAAGTCTCTTTACCTTGGTGAACGAGCGACTTGAAGCATGATACATGCAAGCCAAGGTTAAATGCCAGTAGAGCAGATACATAGGCGCGCAGCCTCTCTGTCCAAAGGAACAAGGTGGGATGGCGGATGGTTATACGAAGGAAAGACAAGCATTGCTAAGGAGATCGGGATAAGGGCAATTTGTTCTCACAATTTTCTTGTGGATGGTTAACTGAATAAATCATCAACAACCGGAAAATACCAAACTTTTTCAGTGTCTTTGTTGGTTAATAATCACAGTAACAATCTTACAAACGCACGAAGGAGAGAATAGAGTGTTCCCTCATCTCCATAGAACGAAGAAAGTAGAAAACTCTCTCTTTTCAGCAGCCATGATGTTCAATTTTTTGCATCAATAGACATGCATCATACTCAAAGAATAGAGACATTATGTTTCAAGTGGGATGTTTATAAAGGCAGTTGGTCAATTATTCACATTCCTTTTCTCGTGTTGTGTTAGTTGCCGTTGAGACCTCTTAAAGTAGCCTGATTGGGTTTGGTACACTTTATCCCACATCGCTCACCTAAGACTGGGACTTGGTTAATGGTTTTTTTTTTTTTGTTTCTGTACCAAAATTATAATTTATAAAATATTGATTAAGACCGAGATTGCTCACGGGAGTAAAAAATTAAGTTACTTCCAAATCAATTTCTAATTTGATTCGAAAAGCAAATAGAAGTTGGATTTTGATTAGAGTTAAAGGGTTAGAAACCAAGAGAGAGAAGGGAATAGGGTTTCGATTCAACCTCCCCTTGTAACATAAGTGTTATGAGACATAGGGTTCATATTCAACATATAACCACACCACCATTAGAGTAGCAATTTCTATTGATAACCCCCAAAAATATGCTCTCAAGACTCATACTCTGTACAGCTATCTCAATACGACGTCATATATAGTCTATCTCAAAGCCTATTCTGAAACAATAAACAATGAAAACGATTATACGACGGTGCTTGATATTATGAATATAAACACAAAAGATAAATCGGAAAAGTGTTAACTTTCATAAATAATTAAATACTATCAATCCTCCAAAGTCAAAAAATTAATTGTTGAATAAAAATCCTAGAAATCTAAACAATCACATTACTCCTAGAGATATCCTCGTTACCCTAACCGGAGCTGTTTAGCCGCTCATAATCCGAGATTGCGCGTCTGTGTCGGCCTCCTCCCCAGAACCCTTTCATGCTCAGCCGTGTAATATATATCTTCCGTATCTGTAAAGTAAAGAAATAATGAATTTCCCAAACCAATTCATCACAATTCCCCTTTTAACACTAATTATTTCCTTGGGCCTTCACAATTCTAACGTCATCACCAGCCCATATTACATTTCGATCGAATTGAATTGGATTTCTAGGTGAGCCATCACATGAAATAACTCTCAATTTAGCTTCATATTGTATATTTTTTTTATTTCAATAAGTCTACTATTTTTAAGCTTGAAAACTACAAATAAGTACTTATTTTTAAAGAAGCAAAAGCAGAACGGGGCTTGAACACGCTAAAAAGACGTAACGAGCCTATTGATTAATATATTTTAGAGACTACTCCACATATTGCTTATTGATTTTGGGTTGAAACCTTTCAAGAAATCTAACATGGTATTAGAGCTAGGTCCTCCTCAATTCGTAGTTCCACGTGAGGAGGAATGTTAAGACTTTATTCCATTTTGCTCATCTAAGCCAACCAAAACTTGGTTATATTCTATAATCTTAAGGTTATTACTCTACCTATTTCCAATTGGTTTCAAGATTGGAACCCTCCAAAAAATCTAACAAGGTTAACTGTGTATGGTCACTACGGGGCAATGCCTAAGTTGAGCAGCAAATTATTGGGTAAATGTCGTCGGAAAAGGATAATTTGCCAGTATCATAATGTTGGAAGTCATAGCTTTTTTTTCTTTTTTCTTGTCAAATTTGTGGTAGGAATGAATGTAGGGGTCACAAAAGATATTGTTGAACATAACAAAAGGAGTCTACTCCACCCTTTAGGAAGCTCCGGAGCTCAAGTTCTTTCTGCAAATCTGTTAGAGATTTTCAAAATAAAAGAGTCGTCGTTTTGGTTTTGCAAAATTTCCTTGTTTCCTTAGAATACTTGTTTTCCTCTTTGTGAGCTTTGCCCCACATTGGATAGTTGAGAGATGTTGGAGTGGTATATATTAGGGAACATTCCTAATGTGAATAACTAATAATCTAGTGTGGTACAACCCTATGGTGCTTCGCACCATAATGGGCGAGTCAAAGCCCAGACCAGACACACCCACACGCCAAGCGTAAGCAGGTGGCGTCGTGGCGCTTTAATGGCCAAGACTTTTGCACTTAGCTGGCTAGGCGCCATGGGCGCCATTTCTTATCAGTAGCCCAAGACGATAAGTACCGATGGATGCGATCTGGATCGATCAAGACCGTAGGATCCGATCCAACGATCGAAATAGATCGGGTGCGTACCTATTCGCAATGGGTGCGTAGTGGCCTATAAATAGACCATTACCTGTCAGAAAATTCGTACAGACACACATATTATGCCGAAATTCTCCTACATCTCTCTCTAATTTTTCTAGTATTCATTCTGCATTCTGTTTTGCTGCAGAAAATAGAATTCAGTGATTCTCGGTTCTTATATTCACACAGCGGGTATTCTGTCCGTTTCGTTAGTGCAAATGAAAACGGAAAGAACTTAGAGTTTGGGCTTCGATTTATTTTGAAGGCAGATTTGCTGTAACCCTTTGCATACCGTTATTGGTGGGGGCAAATACTGTCTTTAGGAAAGCGACATCGCGACTCGAAGTGTTTTTCAGGTTTTGTGGAGGTTTCGCCAACAGCACAGAATTTACAGCAAGATTTTTTCCAACAATCTATAGACAGTTTGGCGATGGCGATGTCTCTACAAAAGATGACGCAGGACTTTCTGAAATTGGAGCGGTTCGAAGGTGGGAATTTCAGGCGTTAACCACTTTGAAAGTGGTTTATGTTCTGACTACTCCGAGTCCGGTGATTCCGGAGGAGCCAGATGATGAAACTATGGAGCAGGCCCGTGAAATGGGCAAATGGGAGAATGACGACTACATATGTAGGGGACACATTCTCAATGCGCTGTCGGATTCACTATTTGATGTCTATCAGAATTCCATGACGGCAAAGGAACTTTGGGATGACTCAACGATAAGTATCTTTCTGATGATGCTACAAGTAAAAAGTTTCTTGTTAGTCAGTTTATGAATTATCGCATGGTTGACACCAAGCCTGTCATTGATCAGTTGCATGAGATTCAGTATATCCTCAGTCAGTTTAAGGTTAAGAATATGCATATGGATGAATCTATTATTGTCTCCTCTGTTATTGACAAACTGCCTACATCTTGGAAAGATTATAAAAAGGAACTCAAACATAAGACCGAGGAATTTACCCTTGATCAGTTGGCCCAACATCTTCGGGTGGAAGAAGAGACAAGGCGCCAAGAGGGTAAGGATAATGCTACTTCCAAAGTCTATGTGGTGGAAGAAAGTTCCAACAAGAAACACAAGAACAAAGGAAATGATAAGGCTTCTGGTAAAGGGAAGAAGCAGAAATTGGATCCTACCGAGACTGATTGCTGGCATTGCGGCAAACCTAGGCATTTTAAGAAAGATTGCCGAATCCTGCAACGGAAGAACTCTGGTGGAAAACCAGGAGCATCTGGGCAAAGAATGCTAAATTCATTGCTGTTATTTCCGAGGTGAATATCCTCGAAGATGCTGGAGATTGGTGGATTGATTCTGGTGCAACAAAGCATGTCTGCAAAGACAAAAGGTTCTTTACTGAGTATAATCCAGTTGCGGATGGCACTGTTCTGTTCATGGGAAATGCGTCAACTGCACCAGTTAAGGGTAAAGGCAAAGTGGATTTGGAGTTTAATTCTGGCAAGACTCTGACCCCTCACTGATGTGTATCATGTACCGCAAGTTAGGAAGAATCTCGTGTTTGCAAGTCTACTTAATAAGTATGGCTTTAAGGTTGTGTTTGAGTCAGGCAAAATTGTTGTGTCCAAGAGTGGTGTGTTTGTTGGAAAAGGCTATGTAACCGATGGGATGTTTAAGCTTAATATTAATAACACAGTTGTTTCTGCTTATATGCTTGACTCTCTTTCTTTATGGCATACTCGTTTAGGACATATAAGTACAAGGAAAATGGATTGCATGGTTAAATCAGGATTAATTCCTAAATCTGAAAATGATATGGTTGATAAATGCAAGATTTGTTTGGAATCAAAGATAACCAGATTACCATTTCCTAATATTGAGTGGACTTCATCGTTACTTGAATTAGTTCATAGTGACGTATGTGATTTTCATAGCACTCCAACTAGAGGTGGTAAACTTTATATGGCAACGTTCATAGATGATTATTCAAAATTTTGCTATGTTTATTTGCTTCATTCCAAAGATGAAGTGCTTGATAAATTTGTTGCATATAAAACTGAAGTTGAAAATCAATGTGGTTTGAAAATAAAATGTCTTAGGTCTGACAGGGGTGGTGAATATCACTTCCCTGACTATTGTGAATTAGTAGGGATAATTCATGAAGTTACTGCACCTTATACACCGCAACAGAATGGAGTGGCCAAAAGGAAGAATAGAACTTTATCTGAGATGGTGGTTGCTATGCTAAGCAATGCAGGATTAAGTAAAGGTTTGTGGGGCGAAGCCATACTTACCGCTGCTTATATCCGGAATAGAGTACCTTTCAAAAAGTCTAACATTACTCCATATGAACTCTGGTCAAAAAGGAAACCTAACCTAAGTTATTTTAAGACTTGGGGGTGTAGGACAATTGTAAGGCTGCCTGGACCTAAAAGGAAGAAATTAGGCCCAAAAGGAATCGCGTGTGTATTCCTTGGATATGCTTTGCACAGTAAAGCATATAGGTTTCTAGTGGCTGAGCCTAATGATGTTGTGTCCATTAACACCATCACTGAATCTCGAGATGCGGTGTTTTATGAAAACAGATTTGACAGAATTCCAAGGTTAAAGTCTAGTAAGGATTTGGAATCTAATAAAGATTCAGAAGAGTTTCCTTTGGTGTCCGAAGAGGACGATGAACCTTTAGAGGTTCCAGTTGAAGGAAATGAACCTGAGGAACATGTCGAATTGAGAAGGAGCAAACGAGTTCGAACAGAGAGAACTTTTGGTCCTGATTTCATAGTTTATCTGGTTGAAGGTACTAGAGAGACTTCATGTGCTGAAAATATTTTTTCACTTCAAGTGGAAAATGATCCTTTGAAGTTTCAGGAAGCAATGAAATCGCAAGACGTGGCTTTCTGGAAAGAGGCTATCCAAGATGAGATGGACTCTATTATGGGTAATAATACATGGGTTTTGGCAGATTTACCACCGGGTTCTAAATCAATTGCTTGTAAATGGATTTTCAAGAAGAAAATGAAAATTGATGAAACTATTGATAAGTTCAAGGCCAGACTTGTAGCCAAAGGTTTTACCCAGAAAGAAGGTATTGATTACTTCGATACCTATGCCCCGGTTGCTAGATTCTCAACAATTAGACTGTTAATTGCTCTTGCTTCTATATACAAGTTTGAGATACACCAAATGGATGTCAAGACTGCATTCCTTAACGGTGAGTTAGATGAGGAAATCTATATGAAGCAACCAAAGGGGTTTGTTGTGCAAGGTTATGAGCACAAAGTTCGTAAACTTATAAAGTCTCTTTACGGACTTAAGCAAGCGCCTAAGCAATGGCATGAGAAGTTTGACAAGGTGGCTGTGTCAAACGGTTTTACAATACACCAATCTGATAAATGCGTGTATAGTAAATTTAATGGCAAACGAGGAGTCATTATCTATTTATACGTAGACGATATGCTCATTTTTGGTTCAGACCAAGGGAGTGTTCAGAGTACAAAAGATTTTCTTTCTGCTAACTTTAGTATGAAAGATATGGGTGTTGCTGATGTAATATTGGGTATAAGAATTAAAAGAAGTGGTGGTAATTTAGTTCTATCCCAGGAACATTACATTGAGAAGATCTTAAAGAAGTTTAATCACTTTGAAAGCAAATCGGTGTCTACTCCGTATGACTCTCAATCGCCATTGGATCATAATGAGGGGAGAGCGGTCTCACAACTAGAATATTCTAGAGTGATTGGCAGTTTGATGTACGCCATGACAAGTACAAGACCGGATATTGCATATGCGGTGGGCAGGCTTAGTAGGTATACTAATAGTCCTGGGCATGTGCATTGGCACGCGGTACATAGAGTACTGCGATACCTCAAAGGTACTATAGATTATGGAATAGTCTATAGTGGGTATCCTTCGGTTCTAGAAGGATACACTGATGCCAGTTGGATTACTGAGCGGAATGATCACTCTTCAACGAGTGGTTGGGTGTTTACACTTGGTGGAGGGGCAATCTCCTGGGGATCTAAGAAGCAAACGCTGATAACAGACTCAACCATGGCAGCCGAGTTTGTAGCGTTGGCTTCTGGTAGTAAGGAGGCAGAATGGCTGAGAAATCTATTACTGGAAATTCCAGTGTGGCCTAAGCCTATGCCTCCTGTATCGCTGCATTGTGATAGTCAAGCTACGTTGTCGCGAGCGTATAGCCAAGTGTATAATGGCAAGTCCAGGCATATAGGACTTAGACATAGCTATGTGAAATAATTGATTGTTGATGGGGTGATAACCATTGATTTTGTAAAGTCAAGTCAAAACTTGATGGATCCTTTTACGAAATGCCTTGCAAGGGATTTGGTGTTGAAAACATCAGAGGGAATGGAACTTTTGCCCAATTAGCTTAATCACTCCTGGTGGAAACTCAACTCAACCGGTTGATGGTCTCAATCTCTTGAGTTCAATGAGAAATTACACCACATGTCGTGATTGGAAACACTTTAAAGTTATTTTATACATTCCCAGGTAAAGTGTTTTGTACCTATAATGTGAATACAAAGGAGGTTGAACTACTTAGTTCTTAATAGATTGTTTGTGCTAATGTTATAGGAGCACAGATGGCGATCTACCTATATGAATGTGGAGGTGGTGCCGCTTCCTATAGGTCACAGGGGCTAGACCTTAGAGCGCTCATGAAATCAAGATAAAGACCCAAGGCCAATTCACGGGTCAACCGATTGGGATATCTGCATTATTTGGAGGATTATGTGTGAGACAGGTCTGGTTGGTCAACAGAGGTCAACTAGTTCAAAGACACGTCTACTATGCTGCCCTAACTAGTTTTGATATGTTTTCACTAAGTGAATAGTTGAAGTCGCAAGACACTATTCATGTATGCATAACCTTGTAATAAGAACCGAGAATATTTCATCTGTTCTTCCAAAATGGTGGGGGATTGTTAGAGATTTTCAAAATAAAAGAGTCGTCGTTTTGATTTTGCAAAATTTCCTTATTTCCTTAGAATGTTTGTTTTCCTCTTTGTAAGTTTTGTCCCACATTGGATAGTTAAGAGATGTTGGAGTGGTATATATTAGGGAACATTCCTAATGTGAATAACTAATAATCTAGTGTGGTACAGCCTTATGGTGCTTCACACCATACCGGCGGAGCCGGTGCTTTGCACCAGAACACACCCACACGCGCAGGCGCGCGCGGCGTGGGCAGTGTGGCGTGGGCTGTGGTGCATTGTGGCGCTTTAGCGGCGCACTTTGCACTTAGCACATTAGCACATACAAGGCGCCATTTCTTATTGCGAGTCGGCAGCACGGTGGCGCTGACGTGGATGCCGCGTGCCACACGCGTGGCAGGTGAGTCACACGGAGCGGTTCTGATCGGGTGCAACTCGAGCCAACCGGCACCGTTCAGGTTGTAACCGAGCCGCCAGCCGCTGGCGGTCACGATCCAACGGATCGGATTGAATCCAATTGGGTGTGAGTGAAACAGTGCACCGGTTCGGTGTGACTGGGTGTGATTGATCAATCAAGACCGTAGGATCCGATCCAACGGTCGAAATAGATCGGGTGCGTACCTATTCACAATGGGTGCGTAGTGGTCTATAAATAGACCATTACCTGTCAGAATTCCTAACACACATATTATGCCGAAATTCTCCTACATCTCTCTCTAATTTTTCTAGTATTTATTCTGCATTCTGTTTTGCTGCAAAAAACAGAATTCAGTGATTCTTGGTTCTTATATTCACACAGCGGGTATTCTGTCCGTTTCGTTAGTGCAAACGAAAACGAAAAGAACTTAGAGTTCGGGCTTCGATTTATCTTGAAGGCAGGTTTGCTGTAACCCTTTGCATACCGTTATTGGTGGGGGCAAATACTGTCTTTAGGAAAGCGACATCGCGACTCAAAGTGTTTTTCAGGTTTTGTGGAGGTTTCGCCAACAGCACAGAATTTGCAGCAAGGTTTTTTCCAACAAAATCTTCAATTTTTGTTTAAAAACCCTTTGGTGCGGCAGAAGATGGGGATGAGGGGAAGAGAAAAGGTAGAAAAGATGTACCTAAAACGGCATATGTACAAGGAATTCGCAAGGGTTCTATCCAGATGCATGGACAGAATCTTAAGTACTAGTTGTTAACTCCTCTGAAGAATGGATACCATAGAAGATACGATACACAGCAGAGATACAACGATACGAGAAAATCTAAAAGTTCTGCAAATTCGCTTAGAAAAACATTAGACAAACAAGCATTTTTGTAATTTTTTCACACAGCAATACACACAAGTACGGGAAAGATAAGATCGAAACCGTTATATTCTTCTTAAGTAGAAGTGTTGTGCGCATTTTTCCTTAGTTTGGTGGGTTAGTTCTCACCACACCCACCTGGCCACTAGAAAGGACTAGGTGTGAGAATACATAAGATCGATAAATGTACAACCATTCACTAATTCACAAAAATTTAGTGCAAAACTAACAAATTCGAAAAAAACAATCAAAGAAGGACAAAACGTGAACTTTTTCTATAAGTAAAAAAAAAAAGTGTTAGTGGAACGGGACAAATGTTGTGGTCCGCTGGCTGAGGTGGAATTGAAAGCACTTGAAAATTAACACAGTATCAGAGGGAGACTGCCTCATGGGAGTTCGGGTTCTGCATGCCTTCCTTCGGGTGTCCCTGCCTGTGCTGCGGTGGCTGTTGTTCTTGGTGTTCCATCCGTATATCCATGTCTCTCTGCCCCCGGGTCAATGGATTCTTCGATTTGTTCCATAAATTTCACCTTTGCTGCTCTAGCTTTAACCAGTAACAAATATCTCCAATCGGTAATAGGTAGTTTGTTCTTAATTCCAGTCGTCCAAAACACTTTTAGACGCACGAGATTGAGCGCCATAAAACTTAGTTTACGGAGCCTCCGTAAATAAGTTTTTTTCTCATCAGAGGAATGACAATCAGATTAATTAATTCAGGTCAACTAGTTAATGGAAACCTCAGCATACGAAACCACGTTTAGCTGTTACTAATTAATTAAGTAATTAGTAGTTAAGGCGTAGCTAGGAAGTTGTGTCAGCTGTGGTTATTGAACTAGCTACTCTAATCTTCTTCTTTTTTTGATAAGCTAGCTACTCTAATCTTCTGGATGCCTAAAAAGAAATAATTATTTTCGTCAGCCAAAGATTTAGATAATGTTTGATTTGTTCTTGGTGAAGTACCACATATTTTTAAATGTGTAAAAATACCTGACGTGATAAAGTATGCAAGTTTCAACAGTTGTACATTTAATTAATTGGATTTAAATATGTTTTATTTTTCTTGGTGACAGTACTATATGTTTTAGAACTGGCATACCTGAGGTGATTAATTAAATTATACGTAATTAAATTGAAAAAAAAAATGTAATTAAATTATGGAAGTCAAAACATGATTCTCCAATCGGTGATGATCCATGTGGCATAATCGTGAGTTTCAGAATAATCATTGGGCCCATCCGTAAGATACCATTAACATTAAATTTTTGGCTGCCCAACATAAATAAAAATATAAAAAGAATTGGAGATCTGTAAAAGTAATTTATGAGATTATAATTTTTTGAGTTGTTTTAATTTGCTGACCCTGAAAGTATGGTGATCGAAAAAACAAATCAGTTAATATGGGGAAATTTTTATCTTTTTGTATTTTAAACAAAATGAATAGTTTATATTACACTGTTCAATTCATAATGGACTCCATTAAAAAGGTACGACACTCTGGTATCACAAAGTATGGAAGCATGCACAATTAAGTAACAGTCGCCGTCACCCGAACGGTTTTAAAAGCTCATTTATTGGATTAGCATTTTTTTTTTACTGTCGAACTTTATCCATTCGTCACCAAGTTTTGATTACAAGAAAACTAAATTGTAGGAGCTCAATAAGCCTTTGAATATTGCATGAACCACAACTCAATTAAACCTCTTGTGGTTTAAAACGGTAATTACTTCCTACAACATTAGTTGCAAAAAGATCATCGACTAAACAATTGGAAGAGTTAACATTTTCTTTTCAAAAAAAAATGTCGACTCTTTTGGGGTCAATTATAAGAAACAATTTGAAGAGTTAACATTGCTATTAGCCTTGGAAACTAAATTTCAGACGTAGTACTATTTTGGACTCGAAGAAGAGGTCAAATTACAATAACAATGCTAAAGCTATAAGGTGGAGAAATCCCAACAATATACTAAGTGATCATCTATCCATTTGAGGTCTGTCCATTATAAGACTTGACCTCTATATTGAACATGATATTTTCCCTTGCTCTGATTGCTAAACATGAGATTTCTATCCATATCATCTCTAGTTTTTAAATAGAAACAGTTTCGAATACTCAATTATCTGTGATGTCTAGAAGATTAAAAAAAAATTAGGAATAAAAAGAAGTTCCTAGTTTGTCTTCGATAACAACATTTTACTATCTTCTTGAAATATTACAGATCATTCGAGCTATAGGTTCTTTTGGGGTCAATTATTAGGGAGCCTTTTTTATTCTGTCTATAGTCGTGCGGCATACATGGATCGTAAATTTTTAAAATGTGGGGCTGAATGTGCCCCGCTCTAATACCATAAAAGTAAAAATAAAAAACTAGAGAGAAAACAAGGACTCTAGATCTTACTCGCTAAACAAATGCATATTTAGGCCGTTCCTTAGTTAAACTTAATCCAAACTCGATCCGTCCTAGGTATCACTAACCAACTTAAGCCTCCCCTCCAAGCATATAGGCAACCATTTTTGACCCATGGAGGAATGAGGATTGTGTCTTTGATCAGAGGCATCAATTCCCAAGGAATGGAGGGAAGAATTTGTATTGGCAGCAATGCTAAACAGTTGTTTCGGAGCAACCGATTCTTCCTTCTGTTTTTGTTAATTACTTTCTGGACTTATGCTGCATTTTATGTCCAGTACTGCTCTCGGTTGTCGATGTCTCACAAGGGTGACAACGAAGCTTTCCTTGGCCGTGAAATAATGCGCAAGCAACATGACCGTGTAAACAAAGCTGTATCCGAAGAGAACCATCACAGACAGCGCGTAATTCCTAACGAAAATCCTTCGGTTGTCGTGAGTGGAAAAGGTTTAATTGGTGGATTGAGAAGAAATAGTACTAGTTATGGATTGATAATGGGTCCATTTGACTCGACAGAGGACAGGATTCTGGAGAAGAGACGGACGGGAGGCTGCGACAAGAATGGGGAGTTTGCGAGGGTGGTTTGGGGGAGGAAGTTTGTAGTGGTGTTGCACGAGCTCACGATGACTGGAGCTCCGATTTCAATGATGGAGTTGGCGACGGAGCTCTTGAGCTGTGAGGCGACGGTTTCAGTAGTTGTTCTTAACAAGAAGGGCGGCTTGATGGCGGAGCTTGTGAGGAGAAAGATCAAAGTGGTTAAAGATAAAAAGATTGTCAGCTTCAAAACTGCTGTGGAAGCTGATCTTGTCATTCCTGGATCAGCCGTCTGTGCTTCTTGGATCGGTGAGAATATTTTTCCATTTTCATTCATTGTTTTTTATATCGCCGAGATTGTCAACCATAAGTTAATACTGAGGCATTTATGAACATGTTAAGGTCCGGTAGTGGGTAAGCTTGGTCGTGTAGCCGCCTTTTGGGTGAGGTCTTGGATTCGACTCTTGGCTAAGCCGCCTTTTGGGTGAGGTCTTGGATTCGACTCTTGGCTATGAAGCACCGACACCTTTAGGGGTTGAAGTATGCAGTGTCGGGACACGGCGGGAACACATATGGGACACGCCACGTAACGTGTCCCACAATTTAATTTAAATTTTTTACGGTGACATGGCTGGGGACACTGATAAAGACACGATAGGGGCCAAACTATAATTTTTTTAAAAATTAGGAGTCAGACTATAATTTTAAAAAAAAAAATTTGAGGCCAAAATGTAATTTTTTAAAAATTTCTGAGTGTCAAACTTAAATTATTTATTTATTAAATAGATAAATATACAAGTGGCATGTTCCCGCCGGGTCCGTGTCCTCATTTTTTTAGAATTTTCATGTTCCCGTATCCGTATCTATATCCATGTCCGTATTCGTATCCGTGCATCATAGCATGTTGGCTTTGACCTTGTGCACTCTCTAATGAAAAATTAAAAGGTCTAATTTTTCCGAAGTTAAGAATTTATTATTTCAAGGTCATAAAGGGTCGAACCTAGCTTGGTAATCGGTGGGTTATTCCTACGGGATTTGGGCCCGAAGATCTCATAATCTCGAGTCGTGTTAACAATGCCTTTAGATCTTGTCCTCCAGTTCACATCAACTCGTCAATTGCCTTTGCTCGATTCGAAAGTTGTTATGACTCTTTTGTTCTTTTGGTCTGGAGTTCCAATGCTCACATCTTAATAGGGAAGGTTGGAACTTGTGCTCGCCCTTCCTCCATCCTCTTTTAGTTAAAAAAAAAAAATTGATATTTAATCCTCCTCTATAAGAGTTTATTTCTTTCCCATAGTATCTTTACTTCCCGGATTGATGCCTAAATGAAAACATTGTAAAGTGGTGGCCTGTCGTTATAACTCTTCAAATGTAATTACCCCGTACTTGATTGAGCATTGTCGTGGTTTCAGAGCAATACAGGGCCCATTTCCCGGGAAGCCAAAGCGAAAACATTGCGTGGTGGATAATGGAGAACCGAAGGGAATACTACGAGAGGTCGAAACATGTTCTAAACAGAGTGAAAATGCTGATATTTCTGATTGAACCACAATCGAAAGAGTGGCTAGCTTGGTGCGCAGAAGACAACATCAACCTCGATTCTCAAGAGATTTCGGTGGCTCCCCTCTCCGTAAATGACGAACTGGCTTCCATAGCAGGGATTTCTTACTCATCAGACACTTCCTCTTCTTCTGGCCCTGAAGTCATGCTTGACAAGAGAAAGGAGTTGAGAAAGGCGGTTAGGGAAGAGATGGGATTGAAAGACAGTGATGTGGTTATGATGTGTTTGGGGAGCATTAATCCTGCAAAAGGCCAGCTTTTGTTTCTTGAATCTGCTGCTCAAATGGTGGTTGACAAAGAACTTCCTAGGTATGGTTCTGGCTCACTGTTTGGCTGCTTCTTTTCTAGCTAGAATAACAGTGCACGCTTCCCAAAATCACAACTTAGAAGTCCATGGGTTACTCCCCACTTGTGTTAATGACCCTGATGTTGTGATCCTTGACAGGGGAGCCAACATAAGAGAAGTGGTATCCGAGGGTGAACAAGTACTGCAAGAACAGACGCTCAAAATCCTTCTCGGTTCGCTTTGGTCTAAGAGCAACAAGCGGCAGTATGTCGAAGCAATGCTCAGAATTATATATCAGCATCCAAACCTATCCAAGTCGGTGTTGTGGACTCCGACAACTACGCGCATTGCTGCACTTTACTCTGCTGCAGATGTTTATGTGACCAATTCCCAGGTAATGGGGTTCTTCCTAGTTTTAACATTTACACAATGGTGATGATATTGGATGATCATTTTGTAACATTTGTTGGTCTCAAGTAAATTGTTCTTAACGCATCAGTAGAATAGACCCCAGCCTTTCACATACTTTTATACACTTCTATACACATCCACCCAAGTTTCGCTTAAGGATAGGTAGTTGAGCCGTCTTTAACCCTGATGCTCACCATTATTATTTTTTTCCTCACCTATTACACCTCTATTTTTTTCCCTCACATCTCTCTTCCCCATTTTCATATATGGCTATTTATAGGCCCAAAGAATCCCAATTTCCATGCAAATCTCTATATTGTATTGTCTCTATTTACTAATAGTACATGGACTGAACAGACGAAGTTTGGGGAAACGTTTGGGAGAGTGACGATTGAAGCAATGGCATTTGGTTTACCGGTACAATTCCAACCCTACTCAGTCTCACTGTTTTATCTTGTCCTCGTGTTTATATAATATAAATCACCATATTGAAAGACGAAAGTCGTACCTTTCTTCTTCTTCTTCTTCTTGCGCATGTTGTGCAGGTCTTAGGAACAAATGCGGGGGGCACTGCGGATATTGTTGACCATAACAAAACGGGTCTCCTCCATCCCCTACGGCGCCCAGGCAATCAAGTTCTTGCTCAGAATCTTCAATATTTGCTTGAAAACCCTTTAGCGCGGAAGGAGATGGGGGCAAGGGGAAGAGAAAAGGTAGAGAAGATGTACCTGAAGCGGCACATGCTCAAGAAATTAGCAGGTGCTATATCCAGATGCATGACCACAATCTAAGTATCTAATTAATGCCAGTGAACCATAGATACCGATACACATCTTCGATGCGGATACGGCTATACGAGAAATTGTTGGAATGGAATTTAGAATTAGTGATTATGTTAAGTACATGGGTAACACAGATTCATGTATTAGGTACATAGAAAGAGGCCAAGTGTGTTCGATGTATGTCCGGGTACGTTTATTATGTATACTCATAATACAGAAGTTAATACATGGCTAATACATTTATTATGTATACTCATAATACAGAGGTTAATACGTAAGACCACTCTATAAAGGGTCATTGGACTGCCGATCGAAAAAAAAAAACGGGTCATTGGACATTTCCTACTCCTAAATAATAAGAACCAGGTTGAGGGATGCCATTTTTCAATTGGGACAATTTTTACCCTTTAATTTTGTCCATTTTACCAATTGCCCAGTTCTATCTTCGTAATTATGAGTATCTTTGGGGGCAATTGAAAATGTGCCATGCCTTTTGGCCTTTTCCTGTGGGAGTGACGTGGTCTTCTCCCGTCCAAATATTTTCCTCCGTTTTATTAGCAACGAAGGAGACGATCTGATCCGGCGCCTCTCTCTCTCCTCTCCTTAGAGCATCTTCAGCACACTGGGGATATCTCCGATGGGAGGAGGCTCCTGTCCAGTTTTTTTATGCTCCAGTCCGGTCCAGTTTTGGGCCGTTGTGGGCCCAGAAATGATCGGAATCGTTCATTTTGTAGAGCGTCGAATATGTTATCTACACCAAAAATTAGCTTTATCGAACATCAATAGGTACATGAACGAAATAGATTTGTACATAAAAAAATGAGCAATTATTAATTTCAACTTAATTTTTGTCATCGCTTTTTTTTGTACAAATCTGTTTCATCCATGTACCTATTTATGTTCGGTGAAGCTAATTTTTGGCGTGGATAACATATTCGACGAGCTCTACAAAATGAACGATTCCGATCATTGTTGTGGGCCCGGAAGGGGCCCTTAACGGCCAAAATCCGGGCCCTTAACGGTCAAAAACTGGACCGGACTGGACTGGAGCATGAAAAAACTGGACTGGAGCTTGACCAGGTCAAAGTGGAGAGCCCATGCGCCCAAAACTGGTTTCCCGCAGCCTCGCCGGACCCTCGCCATTTACTCCCATCGCTACGACTCCTCGCCACAGGGAGCCAGGTATTTCCCCTCGCTTTCTAGTCCCCCTAGTTCTCCTACTCATCTCTCCCATGACGATTTGGATGAATGTGGGGAGGCTTCTGCCATTACAGAAGGAAAAGAGATGCCTTTGTCTGGGAGTGAATCTGTTGTCCTAAATGATAACTGTGGGAACGAGTATATCTCTGGTGGTGATGATGAAGATTGGGCTCTTGATAACGATGAAGAGTTTCAAGAGCAAGAGGAATACGACGAGGATGAAGACGGCTACGAGGAAGAAGATGAGGTGCACGAAGGAGACGATGAGCGTGTCGACCTGACTCTCTCTCTCTCTCTCTCTCTCTCTCTCTCTCTCTCCCTTGCTTTCACTGGATCCGGCACCGAAAAACGAAATAGGAGTGTGTCACACAACACCCACAACCGAAACAGATATCGCCGTCATTGGTCGTCGTTGTCGTCCAACACCCACAGCCCAAATCCGTTTCCGTCCACGTTCACGATTCTGGTGGGTTTTCCCATTTCCAGTGGGTTTATTAATTTGTATTTGGTCGAGTTCCGAGACTGCCCTGCTTCTGGGCTTCATCCGGATGACCGCCCGGTCGATCGGATTTGCCCCTGGGCCTCATCAAGGTTCGATTTCTAGCCCAATCGATTGAAACCTACTATAGCATCTATTTTTGCCTACCCATTAGCCTAAAAAAATCAGATCTTTATATAGCTTAATAAAACCTCAAATCATACCATCTATACACACAGTTTTATTGTGGGTGTATCTCCAAACTTGGAGGGATATAAAGTTAGATTTTGAGTTACTTATAAATAAATAAAAAATCAGTTTTCAGTTTGATATAAGATGGGTAGAAGAAGTTTGCAAGGGAGTGAAGATAATAGAGGGGTTGTTCTCAAATTCTTCTAATACAGCAGAGACTACCCTAAAGCTTCATTCATCCAGATCACCGCCGGTCGACCGGATATGCGTATGTATTCAGATGTGCATATATATGTGTGTGTGTGTGTGTGTATGGGTTTTGTATGTTTTTTTTGTTTGGTTTTCTACATCTATTTTGTTTATTGATCTGATGCTGATTGATGTGAACAAGAGAAATCGTACAAAGTGAACTTAGGCCTGATACGGTGCGCGGTAAGAGAATCGGTTGCGAGAGCCAACTCAGCCAAAAGGCTTGATGGTGGACCGGTGGTTTGTAATCGTCGGACCGGTTAAAAGAGTTAGAGACGAGGAGTAGAACTGTAGGAAGACGTCACTTTGAGAGCTCTTTAAGAAACCAATTTGTTGAAAGTAAAAATCAAAAAGTGGATCTGTCGACACTTCTTTGCTACCAATTTTTTTCCCTTAACCTCTTTCTCTGACTATATCTCTACTTCTTTCTATCTCAGATATGAGAATTCTACTCCGCGGTCAAGTTTCGTTGAAGTAAGATTTCTAATTTTTCCTTTTTATTTAGCCTCTTGAATTTCTAGAGTTCTCATACATCTTATTTATTTGGGGGCTATATACATGACACTCCTACTATTTAGGCTTTCATGTTTGTATAAAGCAATTTAAAATATGCCAAGATTAAATGTAAAGCTGATGTTGCTAAGGTTGTAGCATTTTGGTTGGAGCTTGGCAAGGGTAAGAAGTGGGGAGGGTTTGAAATTGGGGAAATTGAGGGCTTATCACCTGATAATGCTTTGGTGTTTGTCTCCTGCAGGTTCCAAGGGACGACAAAAGAGCCATACCATGTGTACTAAATGAAGATTAGAAAATACCTATTGTAATTGATTGGTTGTTACTTGTGTCAATGTTGCTTTCCTTTGTTTTGGAAGAGAAGTACTACTTGGCTACCGTACAGAATTGTTTAAGATGATCTTATTTGGCAATATTTATTGTAGCAGAAAGATGGACTCAATATTAAAGCACATGTGGAACACGCAATGTTTATTTGCTAGGCAGTAATCCCAAGGGCTAATGTAAGGTATTACTTTTGATTTGGTTGGAATTACTGCATAGCAAATAAACATTTTTGTCATTGCAATTGCGGTCCATCCATGGGTGAGCAGATTAGTTGGGGTATTGTATGCTATGTTGTTTGTCTTGTTCTACTTCACTCCACCCCTTTCATTTACATGTTGACTATTTCATATTTGAGAATAAGTCTGATGGGGGAAAAATTAAGATAATTTTTGGTGATAGGGCTCCATTGGATGGTACAAATGCTCGGCATAATCATAGTCATAGAGAGCTCCTTTAGTACTAACTCATCTAGGGCTCGGCATAGGAATGTTAGCAAGGATAATTGCACGATAGTGCGGAATTGGACTTGCTTACAAATTTGAGTATGTGAGTGCAATTGCTATTTACTTATGTTAAAATTATTACCATTGTGTAAAGCATTAATCTTGGATTGAAATCGTTTTTTAAAGCTTAAACATGGTGGTTTAAGGCAGGAGGACAAGAAACGCATCCACGGAAAAGAGTTGAACATCTGCTCTCATACTTGTAGAAGCAGCAAACAACCAATAGTCATTTCATTTTATTCGCTTCTCTTTTTCTTGTTCAATATTTTTGCTATTTCCTGGTATCCCCTCTATGGAATGGATACTGATTGTAGTTGTATAAGTTGATTTCACAGCGATTTAGGAGAATGAAGAAAATTCTGACCAACCATCTCGAACTGGCCTCGGAAGACATTTTCACATAGACGGAATGCTGTCGGCATCTTTACTTTTGAATTAGGAAATTTTCGGTCTACCTAATTTTTGGCTTCCTAAAATCTTAAACTAAAAAAAGCTGATATTGTGAATGTGAAGGACTACAACCTTGGAATGACTATCTAAGGGGAGTTTTTTCTTTTTCTTTTTCCTGGCCCATCTTCCCTTGATTTCATCATGTTGCTTGTACTATTTCTTAGAAATTGGTAGATAGGTAGAAGTATGTTGATGCGTGTTGAATGAGTTTGTTTTTTGTTTTAAATATGAGGACTTGTGGAGTCAATTGTTAATATTTTGGCTACCTATATTCTAGAACATAAGAAAATATCATTGTGTATCGATTTGCATAAGGTCGACTACCATGCTGCACATACTGCTTTATACATACATGGGTCACAAGAATTAATTTAGGTACCTGAGCTCAATTATGATGTTGATGTCAATAGTCTAGAACGGCCATCTAATCTCGGTTATCATGTAACACATACGACTGTAATGTAGTTTTAGAGTTTATACTTAAGTGATGGATGCTGTGGTGGTTGTTCAGTGATATTGAATGTTGCCTTTGAGATTTTTTAATTACTTACGGGATCAACTGAATCCAAGGAACGAAGACCTATTTTCTAAGCGCATGTACATAACCTTGAGCTCGAAATCGTAGAATGGTAAGTTCAGAGAAGACGATTGGCATGTAATTTAATGTGGAAGCAAATTTTTCATTTAATGCCTTTGCTACTTTAATCAATCCATAAAATGTACCTTTATAGCTAGAAAATAGTATAATGCCTACTCCCAGCTCTACTAATCTTATGCTCCTTTACCGTCTGAAAATCAACTGATGCTTTTGATGCACTGTGTTGTCTTTATCTACATCAACTGATCCTTTTACTACTTTAATCAACCTATGTAATATATCTACGTCTATATACTGTATTGCCCATAGCTAGATGAACTAATACTTTTGATCCTCTAATCAGTCTATGCAATATATCTAGCAACCTATTTCCATACTACACCTATTTGCACTCATTTTTATTCCTTCCAACACTAAAATTACGAACAAGGCATATCTAACCTATATCATAACCTCCTCTCTTCAACGGACATGGATTCGTGCCATGCACGAAGGGGCAACTAGTGTATTTAAAAAAACCTACTCCTATACGTTAGAAAACGAATAAAAGTATATTCTGAAGAATAAATGGTCATTAGTCAATTTTAGTTTTCTTTTTGATCTTTTCAAAAGCAGAAATGCTACTCCACCGTTAAGTTCCACTGCTCGCCAATGTGAGGTATGTCCCACCTATTTTTAAGAAGAAGAAAAAAAAGAAAGAGAAAAATGCAGAACAAAATCAACGCTTCAGCCTTTCAATCAACGCCCTAGTTAATCTCCGTCACCTGTCGGCTCCTCCCGCTTCCAGCCATCGGTTTCCTCGGCTCGAGAACCAAGTCATCCCTCTCATCGCATAAAGCCACACCAATTCCAACCAAATCCACCCTCTCCTCCCTCTCCAAACCCTTGCAGTAAACCCTAAACGTTGTTCGCATCCGCACCACTACTCAACCCCTCCCCGTATGGCCACATGAAGTTATCCCCGTACTGGTCCCACTCGTCCTCCAACATCTGATCGATCTCGGCCGCGGAGGAAGCACCAACACCATCCCTTCCCACGGAGGAACTAGTTCAAAAACAAGATTGATCGGGTATGGTATGAGGCAGTGCCTCAAATTATTGGGTAAATGAGTCACCCACCTGTCTCAGTTGGTTACGGCTTGGGGTTTGCTCCCCCAAGTCCCCGGTTTGAGACCCTTAGGCTCAGTTTGGATGACCGAAATCTTCAATAGGAATAGGAATGTGATTATTAGGAATCAAATTCCCATGAATTTCATTGAGTGGGAATAAGAATATGATTGCTATAAATGAAATTCCTAGGAATACGATACTTGAAGAAATTTCATTCCAGTGTTTGCATTAGTTCAGTAATCTTCTGCAGAAATCAATTTTTTTGGAAATTATCAAAGTCAATATTTTCTTTTTTTATTGATTGAGAGGGATGAATCAAATTCTCACTCTATCTAGTAATGTGATTCCTGGTCGGATGTGTCGTTAGGAATCACAATCCTATTCCTGTCTCTCCCAAACATGGGAATCCTGAAAGTGTGACATCACATTCCTATTCATGTTCCTTCTAAACATCAAAATCATGTAAGTATGCTATCACATTCTCATTCCTCCTCAAGATTCTTACCATCCAAACTGAGCCTTAAGTGCCACCCCATGGGCTCCCAATGTACAACCATTCATGGGTTGAGTTTTAGAGCTTCCATTTTCTCTTGTTTGTGCTATTCAATGTGCACTTAGTATATGGTATGATAATTTGCGTTTTATAATGGAACTCATCTAAACCAAAACTTCTACTAGCAGCTACTTATGATCAAACCCTTGATCAAACTTATGCATATAATTTTTGCTATGATCAACAACATTCATAAATCTACTTTGCCGCTACCCCTTTTGCGGATGTTATATAAACTATAACATTTGAAAACAGCTACTTATGCATATAATTTTTGCTATGATCAACTACATCTATAATTGCAGGAACAACAAAAACCGATCTCCACAACAGACATGACTTGGTTTTCCATAACGGGCATGACGGACGTTTCTTGCACATCGCCATGCACCTAGTTCTTCTTAGTAAGTAGAATTGTTGTACACATTTTTCCTTTGTTTGCTGGGTTGTTCTCACCACACCCACCTGGCCACTAGAAAAGACTAGGCGTGAGAAGAGATAAGATCGATAAATGTACGACCATGGAATAATTCATAAAAGTTTGGTGCAAAATTAACAAATTCGAAAAAAAATTGAATAAGGGCAAAATGTGCACTTTTTTTAGAAGTAAAAAAAAAGTGCTAGTGGAACGGGGCAAATGTTGTGGTCCGCCGCTTGGGGTGGAGTGTTGTGTCCCTAACATAATTTCTTGTGGAATTGTGAGGAACTTGGAAATTAACACAGTATCAGAGGGGATCAACATAACGTATTCACGGCTCCTCCGTGAATAAGTTATTTATGGTAGCGCACAATCTCACCTGTCCGTCTCGGCAATCAATGGTTGAGATATGTTTTTAAACTTTAACCAATAATAAATATCTCTGACCTGTAATAGTTTGTTTTTAATCCGGACCGTCCAAAACACTTTTGAACGCGCGAGATTGAGCGCTGTAAAACTTAGTTTACGGAGCCTCCATATATAGAAAAGTTTGGGATGTTGACAATCAGATTAATTAATTCAGGTCAACTAGTTAATGAAACCTCAGCACGTTTAGCTGTTAATTAATTAAATAATTAGAGCATAC
Source organism: Rhododendron molle (assembly GCA_025413875.1). NCBI lineage: Eukaryota > Viridiplantae > Streptophyta > Magnoliopsida > Ericales > Ericaceae > Rhododendron > Rhododendron molle. The sequence goes on along the minus strand of CM046395.1, from coordinate 44,183,786 downwards.
ACAATGGAATAAGCAAAACAAAGCAAAACAAAAGGTTGCTAAAGTTAGTAATACTTGCTCAAAAAAGTGATCACATTGGAATAACCAAACTTAATAAAATCTTAGCAACTTATCAAATTTTAATTGGCTTTTAAATAATCAAAATTAGCAACATTTTGCCAATAACCAAATTTAGTGATCCCCATATTTTCTCAATCAAGTACATCCATTATTACACAAAAATCTTTTCTCTCTCAACAATGTTTTCATAAAATAATTATAAAAAACTATTCTTACTATTCTTTCAGAAAGTTTTTCTAAAAAAAAAAAACTTTTCTTTAGATGAATTTTTTATATAAAAACTGTTTCTTCAATTTTTTTTTAAAATTGTATTTACACAAAACTGTTTTTTTACACATTTTTTTCATAAACTATTTTGTTATCCAACTGTTTTTAACTTAAACTTTTTTTTTTTTCAAAAAACTGTTTAATAAACTGTTTTTTTTTCAAGAACAAATACTTTTTTATAGAAACGGTTTTTAACATAAACTAGTTTTTCAAACGATTTACGTGAAATGAAGGGAAAAAGTTTGGATAAAACTCAGGGAAGGAAGCAATTGTCCCATTGGTTTTGATTATGAGCAAAAAATAACCAATGTGAGACTTGACATTGATAACTTTAGCAATCTCTAAATAGATAATCAAAATCTGATGTGACATATTTTGATTATTCACTTTTGCTTATTCCACTATAGATGCTCTTAGTAGTTAAGGAGTAGCTAGGAAGTTGTGTCACTTGTGGTTTTTAAATTGTACAGAAAGTCTCTGAGTACAACGGATTAGTACAGATTTTGTGCACAGATTTTCCGTGGAACCCACTACGGGTCCTACACAAATTATCCGAGCCATTCACTAAAAGCAAAACATTTTTTCAAGGGCCCTAGCAAAAATTCAACTCAATCCAATACTTATAAATGTTCGATCCAATCATCTAACTTTTTCATATCCAGAAATATAAATGAAAAATTAGATGATTGGATTGAATACTTATAAGTATCGAATTGAGCCGAATTTTTTAGAGAGCCCTTGAAAAAATATTTTATATTTAATGATTGGCTTGAATCATTTATGTGGGACTCATAGTGGGCCCCACAAAAAATCTATTCACAAAATCTCTACCAATCTGCTATACCCATAGACTTACTGTAAATTGTATAAGATGCGACATTGTTGCATATAAGTTTTAAGAAAGCTTGACAAAGAGAGAAAGGCAAAATTTCACTTAAACTTTTGTAATGGTTAAGTTATGCGTTGTCACGTATTGAAATTGAAACCAAAGTACTGAAAGAATAGCTAGGAATCCAAGTTTACAGCTAATAGAAAGACACTTATATTAGGTGTTCAAATATATGGAAAAAGTGATTATAGAAAAATATCCATGTGACATTCACAATTACAACAGAATTACGTAAATCATCGTATTTTTTTATTTTTTGACAAACAAAATTAATTTCATTCATCTAAAAAATACAAAATGAAATCAGCATAATATAGTAGGGAAAAAAAAATCATTGTATTGCTGCATCCAATTTTATTTCCAAAAAAACAGAGGGAATGTGGAAAAATTTACATAGACGAATGAGATGATCCAATGGGAGAAGGATTCAATTGGACACTTACCCAAAAGGGGAAAAGAAAAAAGAAGCAATTACCCAAAAGGGGAAAAGAAAAAAGAAGCAATGATTTGGATGGTGACTTAAGAAAGGTATAAATTCGCCTATTCAACTGTCATGTCAAACAGTACTTAAAGTAAGGAATTATCACCTGTGGTTATCGACTAGAAAATATTAACGTCAGCCAAAGATTTAGATATGTTTGATTTGTTCTTGGTGAAAGTACCAACATATTTTTAAAGGTGTTAAAATACCTGACGTGATTAATAAGTATGCAAGTTTCAACAGTTGTAAATTTAATTAAATGGATTTAAATATGTTTTATTTGTTCCTGGTGACAGTATTATATATTTTACAACTGACATACCTGAGGTGATTAATTAAATTATACTAATTAAATTGAAAAAATGTAATTAAATTATGGAAGTCAAACATGATTCTCCCAATCGGAGATGATCTATGTGGCATAAGAGTGTAAATTCTATCCGTCATACCACCGCATGCGGACCCTAGCAGATTTTTTTTTGTTACAATCTGAACCGTTCATCTTGTAGAACATGTATAGTAGTGTATCCATGAAAAAAATCAGCTTGCTTGGATATCGATAGATGTATCAAAAGTTGAATTTTGGTTTACAGAATGGAGGGTTATAGATTTTGAAGTTAAATTTTTTATGGCAGTCCATTTCCTAAACCGAAATTCAATTTTTAATATACTTATTGATGTCCGATCAAGCTCATTTTTTGCATCCATGTACTATTATGTGGGCTCTACAAGATGAACGGTTCAGATTATAATAAAAAAATGCTTGGTGGAACCCGTAACGGACTGTGGTGCCGTGGTGGAAAGAATTTTAACTCAGTGGCGTAATCGTGAGTTTCAGAATAATCATTGGGCCCAAATCATCCGTCAGATACCATTAACATTAAATTTTTTGGCTGCCCAACATAAATAAAAATATAAAAAGAATTGGAGATCTGTAAAATTAATTTAAGAGATTATAATTTTTTGAGTTGTTTTAATTTGCTGACCCTGAAGGCTGAAAGTGTGGTGATCAAAAAAACAAATTAGTTAATATGGGGAAATTTTATCGTTTTAATTTTAAACAAAATGAATATTTTATATTACACTGTTCTATTCATAATTGACTCCGTTAAAAGAGTATGACACTCTGATATTACAAAGTATGGAAGCATGCATAATTAAGTAACGGTGGCCATCACCTGAATGGTTTTAAAAGCTCATTTATTGGACTAGTATTTTTTATTTTTATTTTTACTGTCGAACTTTATCCATTCATCACCTCTAAGTTTTGATTACTAGAAAACTAAATTGTAGGACTTCTTTCCTACAACATTAGTTGCAAGAAGATCAGAGACTAAAACAATTTGAAGAGTTAACATTTTTTTTCCAAAAAAAGAAAAATGTCGACTCTTTTGGGGCCAGTTATCACAGAGCCCTTTTTTTAGAAGAAAAAACAATTTGAAGAGTTGACATTGCTATTAGCCTCGGAAACTAAATTTCAGACATTGTACCATTTTGAACTCGAATAAGAGGTCAAATTACAATGACAAAGTTGAAGCAATTAGGTGGAGAGATCCCAACATTACACTAAGTGATCACCCATTTCAATCTCGAGAAATGTGAGATCTGTCCATCATAGGACTTGCTCTCTATATTGACCATGATACTCTCCCTTGCTCTGATTGCTAAACATTAGATTTTTATCCACATCATGCCTAGTTTGTAAATAGAAACAATTTTAAAATTAATCAATTTTCTGTGATGTCTAGAATATAAAAAAATTCCACGGATAAGCAGAAGTTCCCCGTTTGTCTTTGATAACGGCTTTTATCTATCTTCTTAAAATAAAACAAGTCATTCGAAGTGTAGGCTCTTTTGGGGTCAATTATCGGGAAGACCTTTTTATTCTGTCTATAGTCGTGCGGCGTACGTGAATCGTAAATTTTTAAAATGTAGGGCTGAATGCGCCCCGCCCTAATACCATAAAAATAAAAATAAAAATACTAGAGAGAGAACAAGGAGTACTCTAGATCTTACTAGCTAAACAAATGCATATATTTGACGTTCTTTAGTTAAACTTAATCCAAACTCGATCCGTCCTAGGTATCACTATCCAACTTAAGCCTCCCCTTCAAGCATATCGGCAACCATTTTTGACCCAAGGAATGGAGGGAAAATTTTGTATTGGCATCAATGCTAAACAGTTGTTTCGGAGCAACCGACTCATCCTTCTGTTTTTGTTAATCACTTTCTGGACTTATGATGCATTCTATGTCCAGTACTACTCTCGGTCGACGTCTCGCAAGGGTGACAACGAAGCTTTCCTTGGCCGTGAAAGAATGCGCAAGCAAGATGATCATGTAAACAAAGCTGTATCCGAAGAGAACCATCATAGACAGCGCGTAGTTCCTAACGAGAATCCTTCGGTTGTCGTGAGTGGAAAAGGTTTAATTGGTGGATTGAGAAGAAACAGTACTAGTTATGGATTGGTAATGGGTCCATTTGATTCGACAGAGGACAGGATTCTGGGTAAGAGACCGACGGGAGTCTGCGACAAGAATGGGGAGTTCGCGAGTGTGGTTCGGGGGAGGAAGTTTGTAGTGGTGATGCACGAGCTCACGATGACCGGAGCTCCGACGTCGATAATGGAGTTGGCGACGGAGCTCTTGAGCTGTGAGGCCACGGTTTCTGTAGTTGTTCTTAACAAGAAGGGCGGCTTGATGGCGGAGCTTGTGAGGAGAAAGATCAACGTGGTCAAAGATAAAAAGATCGTCAGCTTCAAAACTGCTGTGGAGGCTGATCTTGTCATTCCTGGATCAGCTGTCTGTGCTTATTGGATAGGTGAGAACATTTTTCCATTTTCATTCTTTTTTTTTTTTAACCTCGTCAAGATTGCCAAGGTCCGCTAGCAAGTGTGTAAGGTTGGTTGTGTTGCCGCCTTTATGGGTGTGGTGTTGGATTCGACTCTTGTTGGGCTTGAGCTCTCTCAAATGAAAAATTATAGGGGTCGAGTTTTTCCAAAGTTAGAAAATATATTATTTCACGGTCACAAAGGGTCGAACCTACCTTGGTCGTCGGTGGGTTACTCCCCGAAGAGATCATAATCTCGAGTAGTGTTAACGATTCCTTTAGATCTTGTCCGCCGGTTTTTGTCTACTGGTCACTTGCATTTTCTGGGCCCGACAATTGTTTTTTTTTTTTTTAAATGAGGCCCGATAGTTGTTATGGCTCCTTTGTTCTTTTCGGGCTTCAATACAGGTCGAGAATCCCTATGCTCACGCCTAAGGAAAGGTTGTAACTTGCGCTCGCCCTTCCTCCACCCTCTTTTATTAACAAAATTGATATTTAATCCTTCCCTATAAGAGTTTATTTCTTTCCCGTAGTTTCTTTATATACTTCCCGGATTGATGTGTAAATTAAAACCTTGTAAAGTGGTGTCTGTCGTTATAATTGTAATTACACCATACTTGATTAAGCATTGTCATGGTTTCAGAGCAATACAGGGCCTATTTCCCGGGAAGCCAAAGCGAAAATATTGCGTGGTGGATAATGGAGAACCGAAGGGAGTACTACAAAATGTCGAAACATGTTCTAAACAAAGTGAAAATGCTGATATTTCTAATTGAACCACAATCAAAAAAGTGGCTAGCTTGGTGCGCAGAAGACAACATCAACCTCGATTCTCAAGAGATTTCGGTGGCTCCCCTCTCCGTAAATGACGAACTGGCTTCCGTAGCAGGGATTTCTTCCTCATCAGACACTTTCTCTTCTTTTGGCCCTGAAGTCATGCTTCTCAAGAGAAAGGAGTTGAGAAAGGCGGTTAGGGAAGAGATGGGATTGAAAGGCAGTGATGTAATTGTGATGTGTTTGGGGAGCATTAATCCTGGAAAAGGCCAGCTTTTGTTTCTTGAATCTGCTGCTCAAATGGTGGTTGACAAAGAACTTCCTAGGTATGATTCTGGCTCACTGTTTGGCTGCTTCTTTTCTAGCTAGAATAACTGTGCGCGCTTCCCAAAATCACAACTATGAAGTCAATGCTTTACTCCCCACATGTGTTGATGACCCCTAATGTTGTGATCCTTGACAGCGAAGCCAACATTAGAGAAGTGGTATCCGAGGGTGAACGAGTACTGCAGGAATGGACGCTCAAAATCCTTCTCGGTTCGCTTTGGTCTAAGAGCAACAAGCGGGAATATGTCGAAGCAATGCTCGGAATCATATATCAGCATCCAAACCTATCCAAGTCGGTGTTGTGGACTCCGACAACTACACGCGTTGCCGCACTTTACTCTGCTGCAGATGTTTATGTGACCAATTCCCAGGTAATGGGGTTCTTCCTAGTTTTAACATTTACACAATGGTGATGATATTGGATGATCATTTTGTAACTTTTGTTTGGTTCCCCCATGCAAGTAAATTGTCTAATGCATTAGTAGAATAGACCCCAACCTTTCACATACTTTAATACACTTCTATACACATCTATCCAAGTCTCGTTCAAGGATAGATAGTTGAGCCGTCTTTCACCCTGATGCTCACCATTATTAGTTTTTTCTCACCTATTACATCTCTCTTCCCCATTTTCTTCTATGGCTAATTATAGGCCCAAAGAATCTCAATTTCCATACAAATCTCTATATTGTATTGTCTCTATTTACTAATAGTACATGCACTGAACAGACAAAGTTTGGGGAAACATTTGGGAGAGTGACGATTGAAGCAATGGCATTTGGTTTACCGGTACAATTCCAACCCTACTCAGTCTCACCGTTTTATCTCGTCCTCGGTTTTATATAATATAAATCACCATATTGAAAGACGAAAGTTGTACCTTTCTTCTTCTTCTTCTTTTTAATTTTAATTTTTTTGCGCTTGTTGTGCAGGTCTTAGGAACAAATGCGGGGGGCACTGCAGATATTGTTGACCATAACAAAACGGGTCTCCTCCATCCCCTGCGACGCCCGGGCAATCAAGTTCTTGCTCAGAATCTTCAATTTTTGCTTGAAAACCCTTTAGTGCGGAAGGAGATGGGGGCAAGGGGAAGAGAAAAGGTAAAGAAGATGTACCTAAAGCGGCACATGCTCGAGAAATTAGCAGGTGCTATATCCAGATGCATGACCACAATCTAAGGGGTTGTTCGGACAAAGAATTAAGCCTGGTTTGTTGGCTTAACCTAGAAAAAGCCAAGGTCGGCACTCAGGGTGAGAAATGATTTTAATAGGTTTTTTTGATAGTTTTGACTCCTTCTCATACCATTAAATTAACTATAATGCCCTTACTCAATAATTGCAATACAATACACAATAATTGCAATACAATACACAATAATTGCAATACAATAGAATGTTTCCAGATAAAAACTTTTGCTAGGGTATTTTGGTAATTTTTTCTCCTTCAGGGGGCCTACGATGGATGCTCTGTTCCGTTTTCAGTGTGGCTTTTTTAGGCTGGCTTTTCTAGCCGAAGCAGTGTGGCGAGCCTAATTTGGCGGGAAAGTTGGCTTAATTTTTTACCAAACAGCCCATAGGTATCTAATGCCAATGAACCATGGATACCAATACATTTCTATGATGCAGATACGGCTATACGAAAAATTGTGGGAATGGAATTTAGAATTAGTGATTTTGTTATGTACGTGGGTATCACAGATTCATGTGTTAGGTACATAGAAAGAGGCCAAATGTGTTCTATGTGTGTCTGGCATACATGTATTATGTATCTTCATAATACAAAGGTTAATATATGATTAATTTGTAGGAGCCTAGAAGTACGTAAGACCACTCTATAAAGGGTCATTGGACTGCCGATCAAAAAATAAAATAAAAGGGTCATTGGACATTTGTATTTAAAAAAAACCTACTACACTTTAGAAAACGTATAAAAGTGTATTGTGAATAGGGGTGTAAACGAGCCGAGCCGAGCCGAGTTTCGGCGAGCTCGAGCTCGGCTCGTTAACTTAACGAGCCCAAAACTCGAGCTCGAGCTCGGCTCGAGCCTTAACGAGCCGAGCCCTTAACGAGCCGAGCTTAGTAATTTACTTAACGAGCCTCTCTTTATCGAGCCGAGCCTCCCTTAACGAGCCGAGCTTTTGTCTAACGAGCCGAGCCGAGCTCGGCTCGTTTACTAAACGAGCCGGATACTCGAGCTCGAGCTCGGCTCGTTTACTAAACGAGCCGAGTCGAGCCGAGCCTTAGCGAGTCGAGCCGAGCCGAGCTCGCGAGTAGCTCGGCTCACTTACAGCCCTAATTGTGAAGAATGCTTCTATAAATGGTCGTCAGTCAATTTTAGTTTTCTTTTTGAAAGGCAGAACAAAATCAACGCTTCAACCTTTCAATCAAGGCCCCAATTAATCTCCGTCACTTGCCGGCCCCTCCCGCTCCCAGCCACCGGTTTCCTCAGCTTGAAAACCAAGTCATCCCTCTCATCGCATATCGCCACACCAATCCCAACCAAATCCACCCTCTCCTCACTCACCGAAGCCTTGCAGTAAACCCTAAACGTCCTCGCATCCGCACCACTGCTCGACCCCTTCTCGTAGGGCCTCGCGAAGTTATCCCTGTACTGGTCCCACTCGTCCTCCGACATCTGATCGATCTCGGCCGTGGACGAAGCACCAACACCATCCCTTCCCACGGAGGAACTAGTTCAAATACAAGGTTGGTCGGGTATGGTATGAGGCAGCTAGTGCCTCAAAGTATTGGGTAAATGAGACCCCCACCCGTCTTAGTTGGTTAAGGCTTGGGGTTTGCTCCCCAAGTTCCCGGTTCGAGACACTTGGAAATTAATACAATATCATAATAACTTATTCACTGCTCTTTCGTGAATAAATTATTTACGGCAGCGAACAATCTTACTTGCCCGTTTCGGCAATCAATGGTTGAGATATGTTTTTAAACTTTAACCAGTAATAAATATCTCCGACTAGTAATAGTTTGTTTTTAATACGGACCGTTTAAAATATTTTTGAACGTGCGAGATTGAGCGTTGTAAAACTTATTTTACAGAGCCTCTGTTAAAAAGTTTGGGATGTTGACAATCAGATTAATTAATTCAGGTCAACTAGTTAATGGAAACCTCAGCATACGAAACCACGTTTAGCTGTTACTAATTAATTAAGTAATTAGTAGTTAAGGCGTAGCTAGGAAGTTGTGTCAGCTGTGGTTATTGAACTAGCTACTCTAATCTGGATGCCTAAATAGAAAATAATTATTTACGTCAGCCAAAGATTTAGATAATGTTTGATTTGATCTTGGTGAAAGTACCACATATTTTTATTTGTTCTTGGTGACAATAAATACTACAGTATATATTTTTAAACTGACATACCTGAGGTGATTAATTAAATTATCAAAAATTTATAGAAATGATCCTCCTAGTTTCACATGAGTCTCATTTTCGTCCTCTAAGTACCAATTGCAACTCTTTTAACCTTCAAGTTTGGTTTTAGTATCAAGTTAGTCCAATTGATAAAGTCAATCAGCTAAATTGGATGGAAAAAATCAGATTGAAAGCAGACGTTATTAATTGGACCCACTTGATACGAACGACAACGTTCAAACTGCCATCAATTTGATTTTTTCCGTCCAGTTTGGCTAATGAAAGTTATCAATTGGACCAATTTGGTACGAAACCAAACTTGAAAGTCAAAAGTGTTCTAATTGATACTTGGACGACGAAAATGAGACTCATGTGAAACTAGGAGGACCATTTCTATAAATTTTCCCTAAATTATACTCCCTCCGTCCCAAATTGGATGTCAATTTTTAATATCCGTCCCAATTTCAACTCCTTATATCTTTCAATATGGATCTCAAAACATATGCAATATGGATCTTGTTTTATAGTTCTCGATTAATTCTATTATACGAAGTTTTCAAACTCATGAAAAGCATTATAGATTGAAAGCTATAAGCGATGAAAAATGACACGGATTTCAAAAATTGTCATTCTTTATGGGACGGAGGGGGTATGTAATTAAATTGAAAAAATGTAATTAAATTATGGAAGTCAAACGTGATTTTCCAATCGGAGATGATCCGTGTGGCGTAATCGTGAATTTTGAATAATCATTGGGCCCAAATCATCCGTAAGATACCATTAACATTAAAATTTTCGGCTGCCCAACATAAATAAAAAAATAAAATGAATTAGAGATCTGTAAAAGTAGTTTTTGAGATTATAATTTTTTGAGTTGTTTTCATTTGCTGACCCTGAAAGTATGGTGATCGAAAAAACAAATCAGTTAATATGGGGAAATTTTTATCTTTTTTTATTTTAAACAAAATGAATAGTTTATATTACACTGTTCTATTCATAATGGACTCCGTTAAAAGGGTACGACACTCTGGTATCACAAAGTATGGAAGCATGCATAATTAAGTAACGGTTGCCGTCACCTGAACGTTTTTAAAAGTTCATTTAATTTATTGGACTAGCATTTTGTTTTAGTGTCGAACTTTATCCATTCGTCACTAAGTTTTGATTACAAGAAAATTAAATTGTAGGAGCTCAATAAACCTTTGAATATTGCATGACCCACAACTCAATTAAACCTCTTGTGGTTTAAAAGGGTAAATAATTACTTCGTACAACATTAGTTGCAAAAAGATCATCGACTAAACAATTTGAAGAGTTAGCATTTTCTTTTCGAAAAGAAAAAAATGTCGACTCTTTTGGGCTCAATTATAAGAATCAATTTGAAGAGTTAACATTGCTATTAGCCTTGGAAACCAAATTTCAGACGTTGTACTATTTTGGACTCGAATAAAAGGTCAAATTACAATGACAATGCTTGACATTATACTAAGTGATCATCTGTCCATTTGAGGTTTGTCCATTATAAAACTTGATCTCTATATTGATCATGATATTCTCCCTTGCTCTGATTGCTAAACATGAGATTTCTATCCACATCATGCCTAGTTTTTAAATAGAAATAGTTTCAAATACTCAATTCTCGGTGATGTCTAGAAGATTAAAAAAAAAAATAGGAATAAGCAGAAGTTCCCAGTTTGTCTTCGATAACGACATTTAACTATCCTCTTGAAATAATTAATACAGATCATTCGAGCTGTAGAATGTTTTGGGGTCAATTATCGGGGAGCCTTTTTTATTCTGTTTATAGTGGTGTGGCATATGTGGATCATAAATTTTTAAAATGTGGGGTGAATGCGCCCCGCTCTAATACCGTAAAAATAAAAATAAAAAAACTAGAGAGCGAACAAGGACTCTAGATCTTACTAGCTAAACAAATGCATATTTTTGCCGTTCCTTAGTTAAACTTAATCCAAACTCGATCCGTCCTAGGTATCACTAACCAACTTAAGCCTCCCCTCCAAGCATATAGGCAACCATTTTTTACCCATGGAGGAATGAGGATTGTGTCTTTGATCAGAGGCATCAATTCCCAAGGAATAGAGGGAAGAATTTGCATTGGCAGCAATGCTAAACAGTTGTTTCGGAGCAACAGATTCTTCCTTCTGTTTTTGTTAATCACTTTCTGGACTTATGCTGCATTCTATGTCCAGTACTGCTCTCGGTCGTCGACGTCTCACAAGGGTGACAACGAAGCTTTCCTTGGCCGTGAAAGAATGCGCACGCAAGATTATCGTGTAAACAAAGCTATATCCGAAGAAAACCATCATAGACAGCGCGTAATTCGTAACGAGAATCCTTCGGTTGTCGTGAGTGGAAAAAGTTTAATAGGTGGATTGAGAAGAAATAGTACTAGTTATGGATTGATAATGGGTCCATTTGATTCGACAGAGGACAGGATTCTGGAGAAGAGACCGACGGGAGGCTGCGACAAGAATGGGGAGTTTGCGAGGGTGGTTCGGGGGAGGAAGTTTATAGTGGTGTTGCACGAGCTCACGATGACCGGAGCACCGATTTCAATGATGGAGTTGGCGACGGAGCTCTTGAGCTGTGAGGCCGCGGTTTCAGTAGTTGTTCTTAACAAGAAGGGCGGCTTGATGGCGGAGCTTGTGAGGAGAAAGATCAACGTGGTCAAAGATAAAAAGATTGTCAGCTTCAAAACTGCTGTGGAAGCTGATGTTGTCATTCCTGGATCAGCCGTCTGTGCTTCTTGGATCGGTGAGAATATATTTCCATTTAATTCGTTACTTTTTTTTAATTATCTCGTCGAGATTGTCAACCATAACTATTACTGAGACATTTATGAACATGTTAAGGTCCGCCAGTGTGTAAACCTTTGGTCGTGTAGCCGCCTTTCGGGTGAGGTCTTAGGTTCGACTCTCGTTGGTCTTAGTCTTGAAAAATTGAAGGGTCGAATTTTTCCGAAGTTAAGAATTTATTATTTCAAAGTCATTAAGGGTCGAACCTAGCTTGGTCGTCGGTGGATTACTCCCACAGGATTTGAGCCGGAGAGGTCATAATTTTGAGTCTTGTTAACGATGCTTTTAGATCTTGTCCTCCGGTTCTCGTCTAATGGTCACTTGCCTTTGTTGTGCCCGATAGTTGTTATGGCTCTTTTGCTCTTTTCGGGTTCGATCTGTTACACTTCTGGAGTGCCTTTGCCCTTGCCTTAGGGAAGGGTATAACTTGCGCTCTCCATCCTCCATATTCTTTTATTTAAAAATAATAATTATATTTACCCTCCTCCATAAGAGTTTATTTCTTTCCCATAGTATCTTTACTTGCCGGATTCATGTGTAAATGAAAACCTTGTAAAGTGGTATCCTGTCGTTATAACTCTTTGTAAATGTTATTGGCATTTTCCGGAATTTCGACAAATCATTTGTGATTGTAATTGATTTTCTTTTATGCCTTTTTCAATTTGGGACTGGGGATAGAGCGTCTAAGTGTCTTTAGATACTCCACTCATTGATTGAAGTCGTTTCAAGGAAGAAATTCACATCCGTGCTGTGCACCATTGATCACGATCTGAGAAGGTATAATCCATGCATTTTATACTTGCATTTTATCATGCCATCCTTTAGTTGATTTTATTTTAGGTGCATGTATGTGAGTATTGAGTTTGTTGCAAGGCTAAAATTTTTCTAAGTATAAATCTTGCCTTAGCCGAACAGTGAGTTGCGCTCGCGGGGCGCTTCCCTAGCGCTAGCCTTTCCTTTGCATGTGCATCCCGCGTGTGTGCCCACTCGTGCACCTACCTCACCAAATCTGAACCTTTTGCCTTGCTGACGCATTTTTAAAGGTAGCGCGTGCTAGCGCTTGGTAGCGCTTGTTTTTTTCTCCAGCATTAGTCTTTTGCCTTGCTGGCGCCTTTTTAAAGGTAGCGCTTGCTAGCCCTGCGCTGGCGCTTGGCTCTTAAGTCGGCTGGGTAGCCATGCTAGCGCGTGGCAGCGCTTGCTAGCGCTTATGTGTCGTCCTCTAATTGGCTCCTTGTTGAGCTTTGTTCTTGTCACTATATATACCTATTTTTCACACAATTAGGGTAGCACACACACACGATTTTTGGCAGCCATTTTTTTTGAGAGAGAAAGTTTTCTTCTTCCCATTTTACTTGTTCTCTCTTTTGCATTTTGATGACTTAGATCTTGTATCTTGTTCATCTTGATTTCAATCTAGAGAAATACTTTCTTTCCCATGTATTCTCTCTAGGTTGAATTAGTTTTTGCAAAAATCTTTATTTTACAAAACTCACTTTTGCATTAGGTCACTTCTAGAGAGAAAATAATTTTCTCTTTTATTCCTTGTGATTTTGATGCATTAGAATGATTTAAACCTTGTGTTTAAATCATTTTATTTGTCAATCTAGAGTTATTTTCTAATACTCCATGAATACACTCTCGATTGATTATTTTTACCAAAAATTTTCATTTTTATCATATCATGCATTGTTGCCTTGATTCCTACATGAGCCGGAGGTGTCCGGTGCCGAGTTGATTCGGAGAGCAAGACGTTGGAGCTTGTGGAGTCCATTGAATCAAAGAAGGAGTACGGGGTACTACATCAAGGGGTGGAGTTAGGTGTCGCAAGGGGCTTGTGGGTAATCCCTAACTTGGTTATCTCTTGTAAACCTTTTTGATTAATGGAAATTAGTAGGATTAGGCCGTGGTTTTATGCTTAGGGTGTTTAGACCCTAAGTATTTTCCACGTAATTCCCTTGTCTTGTCTCCATTAGTTATTTGCTCTATATTTGAATGCTTGGTTGTTAAATTTAGCTCGGGCCTAGATTAATTACATATCATCTTCTTGGAATTAATTTGAATTGACTTGAATTGAATTTTTAATTGGGCGTCATATTCACCCCCCTCAAAGACTTAATAGCACATTCTATAATTTCACTCTTCAAATGTAATTACCCCATACTTGATTGAGCATTGTCGTGGTTTCAGAGCAATACAGGGCCCATTTCCCGGGAAGCCAAAGCGAAAACATTGCGTGGTGGATAATGGAGAACCGAAGGAAGTACTACGAGATGTCGAAACATGTTCTAAACAGAGTGAAAATGCTGATATTTCTGATTGAACCACAATCGAAAGAGTGGCTAGCTTGGTGCGCAGAAGACAACATCAACCTCGATTCTCAAGAGATTTCGGTGGCTCCCCTCTCCATAAATGACGAACTGGCTTCCGTAGCAGGGATTTCTTCCTCATTAGACACTTTCTCTTCTTCTGGCCCTGAAGTCATGCTTCACAAGAGAAAGGAGTTGAGAAAGGCAGTTAGGGAAGAAATGGGATTGAGAGACAGTGATGTCGTTGTGATGTGTTTAGGGAGCATTAATCCTTCAAAAGGCCAGATTTTGTTTCTTGAATCTGCTCAAATGGTGGTTGAAAAAGCACTTTCTAGGTATGATTCCCACTCACTGTTTGCACTTCCCACAATCACAACTTAGAAGTCAATGTTTTACTCCCCACATGTGTTGATGACCCCTGATGCTGTGATCCTTGACAGCCAAGCCAACATAAGAGAAGTGGTATCCGAGGGTGAACAAATACTGCAAGAACAGACGCTCAAAATTCTTATCGGTTCGCTTTGGTCTAAGAGCAACAAGCGGGAATATGTCGAAGCAATGCTCAGAATTATATATCAGCATCCAAACCTATCCAAGTCGATGTTGTGGACTCCGACAACTACGCGCGTTGCCGCACTTTACTCAGCAGCAGATGTTTATGTGACCAATTCCCAGGTAATGGGGTTCTCCCTAGTTTTAACATTTACACAATGGTGATGATATTGGATGATCATTTTGTAACTTTTGTTTGTTCCCCCAAGTATATTGTCCTTAACGCATTTGTACAATAGACCCCAGCTTTTCACATACTTTTATACACTTCTATACACATCTACCCAAGTCTCGCTCAAGGATAGATAAATGAGCCGTCTTTCACCCTGATGCTCACCATTATTATTTTTTTCTTCACCTATTACATCTCTATTTTTTCTCTCACATCTCTCTTCCCCATTTTCATATATGGCTATTTATAGGCCCAAAGAATCCCAATTTCCATACCAATCTCTATATTGTATTGTCTCTGTTTACTAATAGTACATGGACTGAACAGACGAAGTTTGGGGAAACATTTGGGAGAGTGACGATTGAAGCAATGGCATTTGGTTTACCGGTACAATTCCAGCGCTACTCAATCTCACCATTTTATCTTGTCCTCGGTTGGAGTATATAATATAAATCACCATATGGAAAGACGAAAGTTTTAATTTTTTGCGCATGTTGTGCAGGTCTTAGGAACAGATGCGGGGGGCACTGCAGATATTGTTGAACATAACAAAACCGGTCTCTTCCATCCCCTGCGGCGATCGGGCAGTCAAGTTCTTGCTCAGAATCTTCAATTTTTGCTTGAAAACCCTTTAGCGCGGAAGGAGATGGGGGCGAGGGGAAGAGAAAAGGTAGAGAAGATGTACCTGAAGCGGCACATGCTTGAGAAATTAGCAGGTGTTATATTCAGATGCATGACCACAATCTAAGGGGTTGTTCGGACAAAAAATAAAGCCTGGCTTATTGGCTTAACCTAGAAAAAGCCAAGGTCGGCACCCAGGGTGGGAAATAATTTTGATAGGCTTTTTGATAGTTTTGACTCCTTCTCATACCAACAAAATTACTATAATGCCCTTACACAATAATTGCAATACAATTGAATGTTTCCAAATAAGAACTTTTTCCAAGGTATTTTGGTAATTTTCCTTTCTGCAAGGGGCCTACGTAGGATGCTCTGTTGCATTTTCAGTGTGGCTTTTTAGGCTGGCTTATTTAGCCGAAGTAGTGTGGCTTTTTTAGCTTAATTTGGCGGGAAAAGTGGCTTAATTTTTTAGCCGAACAGCCCTTAAGAGCATCCGCAATGGGAATAATCAAAATCAATAATTAAAATGTGTCATATCAGCATTTGATTATTCATTTAGTTCATAATCAAATTTAATAACATCTACCTCCACATTGGTTATTTTTACATCCATAACCAAAAAAATCCCACAATACACAATGCACCAATGTCCAATCGCAAACGAATTCCAATCACGCACCCGGCCACACCAAATTATTCGTCTCAGTGAGACGATTCTAATGTGAGGTGTTTTTGAATTATTGAGTTTTGAGTTTGGTTATTGGGTTTGGTTATTGAGTTTTGGTTATTGGTAAAAGTTGTTAAGTTTGGTTATGGAATGAGTGGAATTTGATTATTTGCTAAAAGACTTGTAACTTTGCTTATTACAATGTGAGGTATTTTTTGAGGAATGTTGTTAAGTTTGCTTATCCACACCTATTTGCTTATTACAATGCGGATGCTCTAAGTATCTCTAATGCCAATAAACCATGGATACCGATACACATCTACGATGCGGATACGGCTATACGAGGAATTGTTGTAATGGAATTTAGAATTAGTGATTATGTTAATACATCTGTTAGAATATTCTAAATTTGTGATGTGTATCTCTCATAAGATCAAATCATATCAAATTATTATGCTTTTATATGATACTGATTTTATATGATTGTAATTGAGATTGTGATTGTATTTTCCTTTATTGTATCATGGCTCACACTATATATATGAACTTTCTCATTTGTACAGAATATACAATTCAATATACAATAATCTTTCTCTCCTTTGTCTAGTATTACAGTATCAGAGTTAGGTCTTGGTGGCCTCACCTCTCGTGGAAAAGTCTATGTCATCTTTGTCACCCGAGTCAGTCAGTCAGCTCCTGGTCTCCTGGTCTGTCACTTCCACGTGCATCCGAGCTGCACGTGAGGAGGAGTGTTAGACTTGTCTCACATCGCTCATTTAAGTCATCCAAGCTTGGTTAATAAATTCTAAAGGCTACTCCACCTATAGCCAATTGATTTTAGGTTGAAACCCTCCAAGAAATCTAACAACATCAGTAACACAAATTCATGTGTTAGGTACATAAAAAAAGGCCAAGTGTGTTCGATGTATCTCCGGCATACATGTATTATGTATCTTTATAATACATAGGTTAATATATGATTAATTTGTAGGATCCTAGAAGTACGTAAGACCACTCTATAAAGGGTCATTGGACTGCCGATCCCAAAAAAAGGGATCATTTGACATTTGTATTTAAAAAAACCTACTATACTTTAGAAAACGTATAAAAGTATATTGTGAAGAATTCTTATATAAATGGTCATTAGTCAATTTTAGTTT
Source organism: Rhododendron molle (assembly GCA_025413875.1). NCBI lineage: Eukaryota > Viridiplantae > Streptophyta > Magnoliopsida > Ericales > Ericaceae > Rhododendron > Rhododendron molle. The sequence continues at coordinate 44,166,499 of CM046395.1, read as the reverse complement.
CCTTTTTGATCTTTTCAAGAACAGAAATGCTACTCCACCACTAAGTTCCACTACTCACCTATGCGAGGTAACCCTTAGTAATTAGCTCGAACCGTCTTTTCTCTCTCCCTTCTTTTTCTCTCCCCTTCTTTTTTTCTCTCCCTCTATCTCTAAAAAACTTTAAACCCTAGCCGCCAACAGCCCTTTCCCTCCCCCCCTTCTCAAGCGGTGGGAGGGGAGGGATCCTTTCCCTCTGATCACTCTTCCTCTATTCCCTTCTCCCTACCTCCGAACCGTCTCCTCTCTCAATTCTATAACTGAAGTTCGGGCGTCCATTGGGAACTTTTCAGCCAGATCGTTTTCCAGCGACGTTTCGGGGCTTCGCTTTCAGTGGTTGCGGGTAAGATGTTGTTCACTCCCGTTCTCAGCCTCCATCTTCTCAGATCTGTGACCTGACGCCATCTACCACGTTTGTTGGGCGACCACCTCCCAACGATGTGTTCCTATTTCGTAAAGCAGAGGTGATGGTTATGAATCTATCAAGATAGTTGCGAAAGAGTGGCGACGGATGTCTCGGCGGTGCTTCTTTTTTTTTTGTTATTTATTTTAGTAATGTCCCCTCCTTCAGGGGGTTTATCCTCCTTCGGGAGGTTTTGTCCTCCTTCGGGGGGTTTCGTCCTCCATTGGGAGGTTTCTTTTTATTATGTAGGGCGGCGCATCTATGGGCTTATAAGCTCTTTCTGTTGGAGTGTTCGATCTGTGGACTCCCAACTTGTCCCCATGGGGATCTTTTGATAAATACTACCTCTCAACTTTTGGCAAAAAAAAAAACCTACGCGAGGTATGTCCCACACATTTTAAAAAAAAAAAAAAGAAGAAGAAGAAAAAGGCAGAACAAAATCAACGCTTCAACCTTTCAATCAACGCCCTAATTAATCTCCGTCACCTGCCGGCTCCTCCCGCTCCTAGCCACCGCTTTCCTTAGCTCAAAAACCAAGTCATCCCTCTCATCGCATATTGCCACACCAAATCCACCCTCTCCTCGCTCACCAAACCCTTGCAGTAAACCCTAAACGTTGTCGCATCCGCACCACTGCTCGACCCCTCCCCATATATATGGCCTCGCGAAGTTATCCTTGTACTGGTCCCACTCGTCCTCCGACATCTGATCGATCTCGGCCGCGGAGGAAGCACCAACACCATCCCTTCTCATGGAGGAACTAGTTCAAAAACAAGGTTGGTTGGGTATGGTACAAGGCAGTGCCTCAAATTATTGGGTAAATGAGACCCCACCTGTCTCAGCTGGTTAAGACTAGGGGTTCGTTCTCCCGAGTCCCCGGTTTGAGACCCTTAAGGGCCACCCCATGGGCTCCCATAAGAACATTCCACAGGTTGATTGGGGCTATAGAGATTTAGTCTTATGGTGCGTGTAAACTGGTCCAGAGACACCCTGTGTTATAAATAAATAAAAAAAGGATAAATGTACAACCATTCATGGGTTGAGTTTTAGAGCTTCCATTTTCTCTTGTTTGTGCTATTCAATGTGCACTTAGTATATGGTATGATAATTTGCGTTTTAGAATGGAAGGACACAAACAAGAACATCAATATCGATCTGAAAATTGTGCGTGAGATTTATTACTCCTCCGTCCAAAAACACTATATTGTGTTTTCACCACTTGGACCTTTTAAAATAATTGTCTGTAACTCATACAACAATTGATAAATACGGATAAGTACTATTTTAGTAGTCCAAATATCAATAATAATAAAAAAAGGATTGAGAAATCCTGTAGTGCAAGGCACTAGGGCGCACACGGGCCATCGATCTTGACCATGAATAGTTGAGATATGATTTTTACTACTAATTATGACCGGTAAAAATCATTTATTACCAGTCATAATTGTTTTTAATCTGGACCGGTGATTGATGAGATCGACGGTTGTGTGCCGCCCTACACACGGGAGGTTTGCCTATTATATATATATTTTTTTTTTTGGTAACTAGATTTGTCTATTATTACTCCATCTAAGAAAACAAATTAACATGATCAGTAGGAACACACTTTTCTTTTTTTCTTCTCTAAAGTACGTTACACAATTTCTTAATTAGACGCAAAGAATACGTCGTTAGGAGAACAAATAAAGAGGCCACAACCAAGACGAACGTAAGCAGAATAATGTTGCGGCTGGCCCGCTGCTTGTGGAATTGAAACGCACTTGGAAATTAATTAACACAGTATAAGAGGGATCGATGACAAAATCAAGATTAATTGAGGTCAACTATAGTTAATGAAACCTCAGCTTAATTACGAAATCACGTTTAGCTGTTAATTAATTAAGGAATTAGCAGTCGTTAGTGTCAGCTGTGGATATCGCTGGTCTGGATGCCTAATAGAAAATATTAAAGATTTAGATATGTTTGATTTGTTCTTGGTGACAGTAGTACAATGTATTTCCCGGTACAGTTGCAATGGCATTGTCATGTAATTATTATTAAATTGAAAAAATGTACTAATTAAATTATGGAAGTCAAACATGCATGTGATTCTCCAATTGGAGATGATGTAGGTGCAAATTCGTCGAACCCGATTGAAAGAGCATAAACAAGCAATATGGAGCGAAGGGATTTTTCGATTAGCGTTATAATGTTGTTGTCCTTAATACGATATTCGCCCCACCAATCGAGAGAATCTGGTGTGCAGTGGGATACAACGAAGCCGTCTCCATTTCCAAGACAAAATGAAGCCCAGTCTTAAAACTGTTGTCTAACTGCATCATGCCCTGACGAAGAAAGACCCGAATACCTTTAGATTTGCAAGCCCGTCCAGAAAAAGTACAGGAGATATAATTCTAGAGAGAAACAACAATCATAATTATTTTGATTATCTCTATCCCAATTGGTAAAATCCCTTGCCTTTATATATATAGGCACGGATCATTCACTGTTAATTAGCCAAGATCGTATCTCTAATTGATTAATCCCAATAGCCATGTCTATTAATTCATGTGACCTAATAGTCATATCTTTGGTTTGATCACGTCTATTCATTTAGCCTGAATAGACACGTCTTTTTGTGCTTAAATTCAATGTTCACGTCTATTCATTTAACCTGAACAGACATGCCTCTTGGATTAAGACTGTTCACCAATAATAAAATTTAATATCCATTATATATTTTTGAAATGTTCCAACAGATGATCCATGTGGCGTAACGACCTTTCAGAATAAACATTGGGCCCAAATCATCCGTAAGATATATACCATAACATTAGTTTTTGGCTCCCCAACATAAATAAAAATATATAAAAGAATTGGAGATCTGTAAAACTAATTTATGAGATTAGTATAATGGAGTGGCAAATAAACAACCATAATTGCTTTTGAGTTTGTTTTAATTTGATGACCCTGAAAGTATATGTGGTGATAGAAACAAATCAGTTAATATGGGGAAATTTTTACCTTTCTTATTTTAAACAAAATGAATTGTTCATGTTACACTATTCTATTCATATTAATGAACTCCATTAAAAGAGTATGACACTCTGGTGTCACAAAGGATGAAAGAATGCATAAGTAACTGCGGCCGCCACGCCACTCGGACGATTTTAAAAGCTTCCTAGCTATTAGCCTCACAAACTAAATTTCAGACGTCGTACCATTTTGGACTCAAATAAGAGGTCAAATTGCAGTGATAAAGCTTAAGCTATTAGATGGAGAGATTCCAACATTATATTAAGTGATCACTCATTTCAATTTCTTTTCTTCTTTTTTTTTGAACGGACTCATTCCAATTTCAAGCAATGTGAGATTGTATTTCCTTAACATCGATTCCCCTCTCGTGCAGCTCATTTGCGGTCTGTTCATTATAGGACTTGATTTCTATATTGACCATGATATTCTCCCTTGCTCTGATTGCCAAACATTAGATTTCTATCCACACCATGTCCATTATTTAAATAGAAAACAATTTCGAATACCCAATTCACTACCATGTCTAGAAGATAAAAAAAGAAAATCAGGAACAAGCCAGCCAATCATTATGATTGATGTAGAAGTTCCTAGTTTGTCTTCGATAACGTATGTCATTTAATTGTCTTTTTTGAAATAATATAGATCATTTGAGCTGGAGGCTCTTTTGGGGTCAACTATTGGGGATTCTTTTTTATTTAGTCTGTAGTCGTGTGGCGTGGATTGTAAATTTTTAAAATGTGAGGCTGAATGCGCCCCGCTCTAATAACATAAAAAAGATTTAGAGAGAGAACAAGAAGCTCTAAATCTTATGACTAACTAAGGCTCCGATCCGTTTGTTTTGACGTAAAATATTTTCCTATAAAAAGTTTTACCTATTTTCTAGTGCTCGGTTGGGAAAAAGACAGTAAATTGTTTTACCGGGTAAAATATTTTTGGTCATATGGATGAAAATGTTTTCCTCTCAGAAAGGGCTTAAGTCATTTTTGGTTTCCAATTTATTCCATGCGCTAGATCATCCTTTTCATTCACAGCCTCGCCTCTTCCGCCAAGATCCCAACCATTTCGTTCCTACTATATTTCCAATGTCCAACCACTCTAATTTCACAATCATACTTTAATCACATATAAAACCCCTATTTTGATGGTTCTAAGCGATGCGATATTCTTCCATAAAATTCTTTTCCACTTTCAAACAAAACACCCCAAAAGACAAACAGAAATTTTCTTTTTGGCAAAATTATTTTACATGAAAAATATTTTACACCGAAAAACATTTCATGTTGAAACAAAACCGAACCTAAATGTATATTTTTTCCATTCCGTAGTTCAAAATTAATCCAAAACTCGATCCGTCAGGTATCACCTAACCATGCCAACAATTAAGCCTCCCCTCCATACATATAGGGAACCATTTTGGACCCAAGGAGGATTGTGTGTTTGATCAGAGCTAGGCATCAATGTTCCAACAAATGGAGGGAAGAATTTGCAGTGTGAGCAATGCTAAACAGTTGTTTCGGAGTAACCGATTCATCCTTGTGTTGTTGCTAATCACTTCCTCGACTTATGCCGCGTTCTATCTGCAGTACTGCTCTCGGTCGTCTCACAAGGGTGACAACGAAGCTTTCCTTGGCCGTGAAGGAGTGCGCAAACAAGATGATCGTGTAGACAAAGCTGTATCCGAAGAGAACAATCATACACTGCCCAAACAAGAGGGTCGTGTACACAAAGCTGTATCCGAAGAGAACAATCATACACAGCGCGTAATTCCTATCGAGAATTCTCCGGTTGTCATGAGTGGGAAAGATCTAATGCGTGGATTGAGAAGGAATAGTACTAGTTATGGATTGATAATGGGTCCTTTTGATTCGACAGAGGACAGGATTCTGCAGAAGAGACCGACGGGAGGCTGCGACAAGAACGGGGAGTTTGCGAGGGTGGTTCGGGGGAGGAAGTTTGTAGTGGTAATGCACGAGCTCACGATGACCGGAGCTCCAATTTCGATGATGGAGTTGGCCACGGAGCTCTTGAGCTGTGGGGCCACCGTTTCCGTGGTTGTTCTTAACACGATGGGCGGCTTGATGCCGGAGCTCGAGAGGAGAAAGATCAAAGTGGTCGAAGATAAAGAGATTGCCAGCTTCAAAGCTGCTGTGGAGGCTGATCTTGTCATTCCAGGATCATGCGTCTGTGCTTCTTGGATCGGTGAGAATATTTTTCCAACTTTGTTCAATTTTTTCTATATCGTCGAGATTGTCAACCTTAGCTAATATTCAGACATCTATGAAAACGTTAAGGTCCGCTAGTGTGCAAGCTTGGTCGTGTAGCTACCTTTTGAGTGAGGTCTTGGATTCGACCTCGGTAGCCCTCTCTAATGAAAATTTGAGGGGTCGAATTTTTGAAATTAAGAATTTATTATTTTAAGGTCATAAAGGGTCGAACTTTGCTTGATCGTCGGTGGGTTACTCCCACAGGATTTGGCCCTGGAGAGGTCATAATCTCGAGACGTGTTAACGATGCCATTTGATCTCGTCCTCCCGTTCTCGTCTACAGGAGTCCCTATGCTCACGCCTAAGGGAAGCCCTTCCTCCATCCTTTTCATGCATTTTTTGTTTTTTGATAACCGGATGTCCGAGTCTTTGCGTGCACCTCGACTAATTCCATATATATTACTTCCCGGATTGATGTGTTGTTTGTAAAGTGGTGTCCTGTCGTTAAACTCTTCAAATGTAATTCCCTGGCGCCCAAAAGAGTCGCCCCACACTTGATTGAGCAACATTGTCATGGTTTCAGAGCAATACAGGGCAAATTTCCCGGGAAGCCAAAGCGAAAATATTGCGTGGTGGATAATGGAGAACCGAAGGGAGTACTACAAAATGTCGAAACATGTTCTTAACAGAGTGAAAATGCTGATATTTCTGCTTGAACCACAATCGAAAGAGTGGCTAGCTTGGGCAGCAGAAGACAACATCAACCTCGATTCTCAAGAGATTTCGGTGGCTCCCCTCTCCGTAAATGACGAACTGGCATTCGTAGCAGGGATTTCTTCTTCATCAGACAGTGATTCATCTTCTTCTGGCCCTGTAGTTTTGCTTGACAAGAGAATGGAGTTGAGAGAGGCAGTTAGGGAAGAGATGGGATTGAAAGACAGTGATGTGGTTGTGATGTGTTTGGGGAGCATTAATCCTGGAAAAGGCCAGCTTTTGTTTCTTGAATCTGCTAAAATGTTGGTTGAAGAAGAACTTCCCAGGTATGCTTCTGGCTCACTGCTTGCCTGCTTCTTTTCTAGCTTGAATAACAGCGCGCACTTCCCACCATCGCAACTTAGAAGTCAATGTGTTACTCCATTTGTCCTATATTCCCTGTCCACCGCAAGAAACTCAGATTTTAAAGGGGACATGCAATTTTTAATGCACGTTTTCTTCAAAGTTCAATTAGATTTCTCACACTACTCCTTGTTCTCTATATCTAAAAGATACTTCATATCTTTTATAAGGGTTAGTTTGTGAAAATTTGCAAACTTTTCCTTTTGACATTTCAAAGAAGGCGAATATTTCGGGACATCACAGATAGTATAAGGAGTCGCATATTGACACTTCGTATCCGAGTACATGCAATATAAATCGATCGCAACATGTGTCGATGACCCTGATGCTGTGATCTTTGACAGGGAAGCCAACATAAGAGAAGTGATGTCCGATAGTGAACGAGTACCGCAGGAACAGACACTCAAAATTCTGATCGGATCGCTTTGGTCCCGGAGCAATTATCAGAAGGAGTATGTCGAAGCAATGGTCAGAATTATATATGAGCATCCTAACCTATCCAAGTCGGTGCTGTGGACTCCGACAACTACGCGCGTTGCCGCGCTTTACTCTGCCGCAGATGTTTATATAACCAACACCCAGGTAATGGCCGTTCTTCCTAGTTCTAATGATATTGGATGACCATTTTGTTGGTACATGTCAAGTAAATTGTGCTTAACGAATCAGTAGAATAGACCCCCGCCTTTTATACACTTTTATACACATCTACCCGAGTCTCGCTCAAGGATAGATAGTTGAGCCGTCTTTCATCCTGATGCTCACCATCATTTTCTTTTCTCATCTATTACGTCTCTATTTTTTCTCTCACTCATATATGGATACTTATAGGCCCAACGGATCCCAATTTCCATACAACTATTGAACTACACACATGAGAGCACGATAGATAGCTCATTTCTACTGGAGCATCCGAATGAATCCATAAGCTAAACCTATTTCTAATATAGGACTGAAATTTTTCTGTCTTCGATCTTGTATTTGGACAAGTAGATAAAATGAACTTTATTGTCTCTGTTTACTAACAGTACGTGGACTGAACAGGCGACGGTTGGGGAAACATTTGGTAGAGTCACGATTGAAGCAATGGCATTTGGTTTACCGGTACGATTACAACCCTATTCAGTCTCATCGTTTTATCTCATCCTCGTGTTTATATAACAAAAATCACCGATATTGAAAAACGAAAGTCATACCCTTTTTTTTTTATTGTAATTTTTCATGAGCGCATGTGGTGCAGGTATTAGGAACGGATGCTGGGGGCACTGTAGATATTGTTGACCATAACAAAACGGGTCTCCTCCATCCCCTGGGGCCCGAGGGCAATCAAGTTCTTGCTAAGAATCTTCGATTTTTGCTTGAAAATCCTTCAGCGCGGAAGGAGATGGGCGTGAGGGGAAGGGAAAAGGTAGAGAAGATGTACCAGAAGCGGCACATGCTTGAGAAATTAGCAGATGCAATGTCCAGATGCATGACCAAAGTCTAAGTATCTAATGCCCTATGAACCATGGATACCAATACACGCGGACACAGCGATACGTGAAATTGTTGGAATTGAAGTTAGAATTAGTGATTATGTTTTTCTTTTTTCTTTTTTGATAAAGTGATTATGTTAATACATGGGTAACAAAAATTCATGTATTAGGTACATATAAAGAGTCTAAGTGTGTTCGATATATGTCTGGGGTACTGTGTACATGTACTCCCTCCGTCTCTTCTGCTATTTGATTGTTTCCTTGCACATGTATATATATAACGACTGTTTTAAGAGGAGGATTAACACAAAATTATGGATTCAGTTCTCACCACATCCACCAGGCCACCTAGAAATTAAGGACTCCTTGTGGAAAGAGAGACAAAGATTGATAAGTCTACAATCATTCATCGCCGCAGTGTGAGCGCGCTTAAGGGTGCCTCTAACAGCCGCGGGCTGCTTTATTGGCTTCTCTACAAGACCAAATAAAATGTTCGCCTTGAATGGGGAAGCATCAACGCCATGATCACTTCCCACGGAGAAACTAGTTCAGGGGGCGAAGCACCAACGCCATCACTTCCGACGGATGAACTAGTTCAAAACACAAAATTAATACAGAACTGGGAAGCTCCCTGCATTTACATGATATGTCCCTTGAAGGACGCAAAATTGGGAACCAAAATTACACTTGCTAACTGCAAAAGCTGAAAATCAAAACACAAAAATCTTTTCTTAGGTTTCTAAATGTCCAACCAACAACCAGATTGAACACAGCCACAATATTCCGCCGGTACTTCAACTTGCGTCCACTCGTACCTCTTCAAATCCAACACATGAGCACTGAGGGCCCCACCGAATTTCGACGACCCAATCATCAACATCTTGCCCCTCCACGCCGTCACGTAGGATATGCTACTCCGCACCTCGGCTGGCAACTCGGCCACCGCCTGCCACGTGGAATTCCCGCGGATCACCACGTCATTGCCGCGACACATGTACAGTCTCCCGTCCCCGCCGTCCGAACAAGTAGTTGGACGCGTGGCGGCTTCCAAGAAGTTATCTTGGATCTGGTCCCACTGCATAGTGGCCACGTCGAATTCTTCGGCACTTTTACTAAACTGACCTTGCATCTCGGTGTTGTAACCACCGATGATGTGGAATTTGCCATCGTGGAACACCCCCTCGCACTCGTCGCGTTCCATTGCCATGTCAGGCAGTTGGCCCCACTCGTCCTTTGCCACGTCATACATCAATGCAGATCTCAACGCGTTTTTCTCCTTATCATGTCCACCGGCAATATACACCGTCCGATTCAAATCGGACGCACAAGCAAAGAACGACCTCGGTCCACCGGGCATATCGGACCCACGCCTCCACGTGGCCAGTACAAAATCGAACACAAACACTGAATTCGAAACCACACACGTCACCGGGTCCCACCCGCCCATCACCACCAAATTCAACCCGACACCCACGATCCGACAAAACACGGGCAACCTGTTCTCGTATCCGGGCACGGGCGGCAGCTCTCTCCACTCACCCGTCTCTGGCTCGAAAACCGTCAACCGATAAATCATATTAACGAAGTGTTTCGTGGTACCAGAAAGGGGCTCAGACGGGTTCACCCGAGATTGCACCATGACAACTAGCGGCTGGGTTAACCCGGAAACCTTCCGAAGCCTCCGAAACGCCGGCTGCCGAATCTCCGCGTTCCATCTCCGGCAGACCGATGAAGCCGAAGAAAAGTGGGTATACGGGACCCGAACCAGACATTCGAGGCCGACTTCCTCGGGGAGACCCGGAATAAGGTCCATGACCGAATTGAGAGTGTTGAGCAGAGACAGAGAAACAGAGCACACTTTCAATTGAGAACAGAGGGATGAAGAAAGCCAGAAAACAAAAGAAAAGGATGAGGAATAACTACACAAGGGTCCGAATTGTTTGGTGTTGCTTTTGCTTTCGCCTTTTGAAGGGTGGGTGGGTGTTCGGCTTTCTTGGAAATGTTCGAACGCGGAGTAATAATGTTACACGGGTTATACTACAAAAGTTTGTGCAGAAATGGCAGAAATCTAGTGTCGCGTCTCTTGAGGGAACGTTGCGGCCTATCGCGTCCGGCCTTTTTTTGTTGCTAGATTTAGCAGTTAGCAACCCCCCTTGTTAATTAAACTCGACAAACTTGGGAAAAACCTTGTAGAAGGAGAGCGAAAGTGGCTTTCGGGGATATACCAAAATGGAATCATCACTCATCAGCCGTTGGTTGCTTTGTTCTCTCACCTTTTTTATGAGTGGGTATTTCTCTTTTCTGTGGTGGTGATTCTCTCTTTTTGGAGGAATTTTTGGTTGCAAATCGAGCATCACGTGGTAGTCGTCGATTGCATGTTTGGACGGCTCGGATGTATTACACGAGTACCTCGTCAGCAGTCCCCTTTGCATCAAAAATTACTCCTTTTTTGCCACAGGATGGGATTGGGGTGTTCGGCTCCATCATATCAGAACCCTTTTTTTTTCTTTTTCTTCTGTTTTATGCTCTCCTTGAGGGCAAAAGGGGGTGCTAACTGCTAAAGTTTAGCTAATACTTAGGTGAATGTCATTCCTGTCCCCCATTTAGGCAGTGCGTAAATTTGTTACCTAGGATTGAAACTAAGGCTCCGTTCTTTTGAATTTGACTTAAATTTCAAAATTTTGTTTTTATTTGAATTTTTTCGACATTTGTTAGTTTTGCGTCAAATTTTTATGGATTGTTGATTCGTCTCGACGACATTTTTGTACTAAAAAATGGATATTTCTCAAAACACTTGGGTAAAAGTGCCCAAATTTTACTTTTCCGTTTTCTCTCGTCGAAACGAATCGACAACCTACAAAAGTTTGACGCAAAATTAACAAATGTAAAAAAAAATTAAATAAAAACAAAATTTAAAATTTCTTCTAACAATCCAATCCCAACTCCTTCACATTACCAATCCCTTTTCATTACCAATTTCTTCTAACAATCCAATCCCATTATCTAATCCCATCTCAAACAAACATGATATTAATAATCCCATCATCTAATCCCATCCCAAACAAACATACTCATTATCAATCCCTTTTCATTACCAATCCCTTCTCCTTACGAATCCCAATCCTAATCCCATCTCCTTACGAATCCCATCCATCTATCACTGTTATTAAACGAGGCCTAAGAGGAAACTTGGAATTAAGACAAGTAAGGAGAAATTGAAACTATTCAATTGATGAGCTAGCAATACAATAGAACACAGATATCTAAGGCCCCGTTTGATAACAGAGATAGATGGATGGGATTCGTAAGGAGGTAGGCTTAGGATTGGGATTCGTAACCAGATGAGATTGGTAAGGAGAATGGATTTATAACGAGTATGTTTGTTTGGGATGGGATTAGATGATGGGATTATTAATATCATGTTTGTTTGAGATGAGATTAGATGATGGGATTGGATTGATAGAAGAAATTGGTAATAAGAAGGGATTAGTAATGAGAATGGGTTGGGATGGGACTACGAATACCAAGTCCCACGGAGTATTGCTAATACCCCCTAAAGCCCGGATTGGACATCCCAACGGACTAATAGTCCGGATCTTGTTTTGTTACCAAACAGAGTATTAATAGTCCCATAAAATTATTACTCCAATCCCAATCCTCAAACCCGTTATCAAAGGAGCCCTAAATATAAAGATATGATCAAAATGGTTCGATCCACAACCTTTTTTTTTACAAGACACAAATAAGAACCGTACACGTCGACCGAGGCCAAATACATTTGTGCTCAACTAGTACTTTCTGCAACCCCACCAATCATCTTTTTCCTCCACTATGCACCCTCTCGCTCTCTCTCTCTCTCTCTCTCTCTCTCTCTCACTGCACCACCACTCCCTTTCCTAGAAGATATTTTGCTTGTATTAATCCAAAAGTGTATGGTTTGTTCTTTGTGGTGGGCATGATGCATATGTACATATTTTGTACATATCCAATCATCCAAGTTTTTTTTTTTTTTTTAAAAAAAAGGGTCTAAAATGAGGATAGCAACTCCACATGGGATCGTGCTAAGCGTTACTGTGGTTCATGCACATCTTCATTTAATTATTTGTGCCTATCAATTAATTTACTATTCTTCTAGAAGGTCGAAGCAAACTAAGAGAGAGAGAGAGAGAGAGACACCCCATGTGGTCAGGCTCTTTTGTTTTTACTCTGTTTTTCTTTTTCTATCATTAGTTTGATTTATTTGTCTGTTTGTTAATGATGGCCTATTTTGCTTTCTTCCCCCATATACAGTGCGATTCTTTTGGTTCTTTTTGTTTTAATTAAAAACAAGGTGTCCGAGCCAGCAAGTTTGCGCACAATGCAACCGATATCGCAGTCATGAAATTAACGAGCGTATGAATCTCCGATCGTTTTCAAGTTTGAAATGACTTGCTCTCGTGGGATTCAACATGCCGGTATGTTTGGGCACGCGTTTCGGTTGTTGTCTCATGCCCACTCAGCTATCTAGACCTGCAGGGTTTCTACATAGGCATGGCATGGCAGCCTGTTGACCCAAGAACTCATTGTAGGGTCTTTGGAGGTGAGAGGGTCCTACTCTTTCTGTCTGTATATATCCATTATTTATTTAAGCGGCCATAATTAATCAGGCCATGCTTTTTCCAACTAGCTAGGCCCTCTTTCATTGCACTAAAGGGCCAGGGGTGTTTCCGACAGTATAAAATTTGAAGATTTTATTTATAATTGAGAAGTTATTAGGTATTTTCGATAGTGAGTAAGTTATTGAGAAATGTAAAGTTATTTTCGATAGTAATGGTGATTGCCTGTGAGTAAAGTTGCTGTAGCAAAAAGAGTTTTTATTGACAATTTTTTTGCAACGAGATGGTAGAATGCTGAAACTTTTTGTTAGTAGAAACTATACGGTAAAAAGTTAAGTTTTTAGTATTTTTTTTTTAGTGGAAACACCCCGAGACATGATGCCATCACAAATTTAAAGCATATGTATATTCATTGTACGTGTGTTTTATATATTGAGTATGAGTTTGGAAATTGGAAGAACGATTTTTATGTCTAAATTGTGCAAATAAAAAATGGTAATGGGGTCCTGACAGATTAAATTATCAATACAAGTAACCTTACTATTGTAAACTAACCAGAGATAAACGACAAGGTGAAGTTTACAGTCATGTGCGCTATATTGACCACTTTTCAAATATCTCGTTCCAGAACGTACACCTTCTTAACAATTAAGTATTTATTTTACATTTTCAAACTCAAAAATAATGTAAATGAAAAATTATTTTTTCAATTTTTTTTGCATCGTATCTCAAACAAGATCCATCTTGCATATTTTTAGATTTCATTAAACTCATCATCTTTTAGCTTGAAATTATCTTATTTAAAAATAAGTATTTATTTGACGTTCGGAAACGAGCCACTGCACTTATTTTTGCGGGAGGGTTTCATTTGTTGAGCGTCGCGGGCTCCACTAGCCTTTAAAATTGGAACAGCTAGACTGCTATGGTTTCCAAATTAGGATTCATAAGATGTTTTTCAGTTGATCGGGGGTCTCTGCGTGGTTGAATCCAGCCCATCCTTTGGGTCAAGAAAAAAGGAAATCACCCACAACTTAGTATAAAACTATGGGTAGATCATTTGGGGGTACACCAAATTTACGATACTAATAACTGGAAGAGAAAATTACCTCTAAGTATAGAAAAGTGACACTTAATTTCCATTAAGGAGAGATGAAATACTTAATTACCACTAAGTCCACTTTTACAAAAATACATTTACCATTAATAGAAATGTCACCCTAGGGTTTTAGGGTATCTTTAGGGTTTTATTGCAATGGTGCACTAGATCTGTTGCTAAAATCTTAAGTCTGAGATTTTAGGATTTTAGGGTACCATAGGGGTACCTTAAGATTTTAGATTTTAGGATACCCTAGGGTTTAAGGTACCCTAGAGTTTAGGTTTAGGTGATTTCATAGAGCCATAGGGTTTAGGTTTAGGCACTTTCATAGGAGTTTTAAGGTGCACTTTCCTATTATAGGGTTTTAGCGATTTAGGCACTTTTATTGGGTACCCTAGAGTTTTAGGCACTTTAATAGGGTACCCTGAGGTTTAGGCACTTTCATAGGGTGCCCTAAGAGTTAAGCACTTTCAGTATTGGGGGTTTTAGGCACTTTCATAGGGTTTTAGTGTTTCGTTAATTAAAGAAAACTTGGTGGGAATTACTTTCTATTTTCTGGACCTAGAGGTAAATTCCCCTAACTGGAATCGTTGAATTTGTTTAGTTGTTTAGGACATTATATATTTTAAGGGTCACGGTAAAAAATCAATCTCATCCGGATATCGGTAAATGATTGATTAATTCATTCAATTTTTATTCCCTACCGATATCCGAATAAGATGATTTTTATAGAGACCCTTCAAAACATGTTTTCTTCGAACAAATTGAACGATCTCGATCATCTGTGTAAGATGTCGAGGTGGGTCCCACACAATTCGGTGTAGATTTGGCGTGTGCCAAATTAAAAGAATTTTTATATATGCATAAAACATATGCAACTTATATACATATATGTGACACTATATTGCAAATCAATCTCTCTCACCAGACGTGATTAAGTGTGCAATTTTGGTTAATTGTAATTAATTAGTGGCTTCCTTATGTCTTTCATCAATTGGCATGTGATTATTTATATATTATGCGTCAAATAGTACCCGCTTCAAGTTATGGACGAGATAACACGCAAACGCTAGCATATATAGCCACTGCAAAAACGATTTAAAAAAAAAAATTCAAGATTCCACTAAAATAAATAAACAAAAAATGAGGTTGACCAATCATATATATACAAGGAAGAAAAAAACAAAGTGGTGCATTCGCGTGCTTCCAATATCTTGAATAGGAATTTGTGTTTTTCTTCGGGTTGTATTCCGCCTGAACTAGCTTCTCTTATATAGCCTTTGATAGACGTTCTTAATTAGTTTATATCGTGTGAGAAACACGGAAAAAAAATATATAAATCTTCTTCCAAAATTGCACACTTAATCGTTGGATTGAATTGATATACAAGCAAAAATTGCATTTCTTGACCGGCTTAAGCACTTTTCAACGAGTAATTTCGACATTCAGCTTACGATTAGGACGAAACTCCAACGGCTGAGATGGTTTTTTGCTAGTGATAGGAGTCGAACTTGCATGCTTAATAGAGTAAGCTCCTTGCAGTCATACTCCCGTTCGATTAGCTCTTGGAGTATGCCGGTACCAGTATAACTGGGCAATCTCTATTTGGAAAATTGTTTGCAATGTGGTTGTGTAAACAACTAGTAGCTCTCTTTCAATTTTTATCCCCAGAAAAAGAAAGAACTACAAACGACTTTCTTTTCTAACCCTGTTTTCTTTTCTTTACCTTCCTATGCATATGCACAAACTAGCAAAACACTCTATGTTTTTGTCTATATCTCCATACAACAGCCAGCCTGAACGTGGCCGGAATATTCCTCCGGCGACTCTAGCTTTTCCCAGCTGAAATTCTTCAAATCCAACAAATAGGCTCCGTGGGGCTCACCGAATTTCGAGGAACCAATCGCAAGCAACTTCCCCTGCCACATTGCCACGTAAGCCGTATTTGCCACGGCATCAGGTAGCGCAGCTATCACTTGCCACGCGAGCCCCTCGCGTGCAATCACGTGGCGTTTGTGGCACATGTAAAACCTCCCGTCGCTGCCGTCCACGCAAGTCCTCGGACACACGGCAGCATCCAAGAACTCCTCTTGGACCTGGTCCCACTGCCACGTGGCAACATCGAACGCTTCGGCGTCTCTCTGGAAACGGCCTTGATTCTCTGTGGGATACCCGCCGATGACGTGGAACTTGCCACGGTGGAATACAGCTTTGCACTCGTCTCGCTCTCTTGCCATGTCAGGCAGTTGGACCCACTCGTCTCTTGCCACGTCATACATCATTGCTGATTTCGATGCATTTTTGACATTATCGTGACCACCCGCAACGTACACCGTCCGATCAAAATCCGACGCGCATCCAAAAAACAATCTTTGCCCACCCGGCATGTCAGCTCCACGCCTCCACGCGGCGGTGACAAAGTTGTAAATAAAAACCGAATTCGAGACCTGCCAAGTCACCGGGTCACACCCACCCACCACAACCATCTCCAACCCGACTCCGACAATATGGCAAAACATCGGCAACCCATCTGGGAAACCCGGAACCGGCGGGAGGTCTGACCCGAAACCCGTTTCCGGGTCATAAACCGTGAGCCAATAGACTAGCCTAGCTAAAAGCTTGGCTACATGCGAAGTCCGGGTCGGCCCGACCCGAGCCCGTGCCAAGACCATGATTGATCTGGTAAATCCAGCCGATTTCCGATGCTGTCGAAATCCCGGCAGCTCAATCTCTGCTTTCCAACCCTTACATACCGAGGAAGCCACTGAGAACTGATCGAAAGGTAAGCGAATTAGACATTCGAGAGTGACGTCGTTTGGAAGTCCGGGAACGAGTTCCATGATGGGTTGTTTGGGAGAGAATTTTTTCGATAACTCAGGTGTCCGGACAGGCTGATTATGCTTACGAGAATCAAAAATTCAAGAGCTCCAAAGAAGAAATGGAACAGAGCAATTTTAGGGAGATGGGTTGTGTTTGGACGTATGAATTGGAATTGGAGTTAATGTGGAAGACTGGAAGTTTATATAAAGGGGAAAGGTCATTGGAGGTAAGTTTATTATCATAGAAGGTGGGTCATGTTCTGGAAGGTTTTCTAGAGAGAGAGAGAGAGAGAGAAGGTATGATTGAAAGAGACAGGTGACTACTATTTGGGTGAGACCACATGAGTTGGCGGTTGCAAGTATTCCCGTTGCATTTTTTACTTTGATGACCAAGGTTTTTGTTAGCCCATCAATGGAAATGGCCGACCCGAGGATGCGGTTAGTTGGTGGGTTTACTTTCTGCACAATTAATTACGGTTTGATTTTTGGCATCAGGACATAAGAAAATAATTTCTTGTGAATTCTCAAGTTTCGGCGCGGATGGTGGTCTGTTTTTGACCAAACTGGAGAAAGAATCAATTAAAAGAGATTCATGTAAAATGGTTCGGAAACCTTGACCGTCTGGAAATATAAGATTGAGACGGCAAAAGATTTTCCTATCCTATACGACACTTTGTCATGACGTGAGAAATCTAAAAAATAAAAAATCATTGTCGAAACCCCTTTTTTTTAATAAATATGAAAAAATTTGCTTATTGACTTATTTTTGTCTTTTTCGTTCTTAGTTTTTTACTTTTTGAATTCTTCTCGTCAAGAAGAATCAATAATCTACAAAAAGTTGACGAAAAACTAACAAATGCGAAAAAAAATTTGAATAAGGACAAAAAAATAAGTTAGTTAGCTTATTTAGCCAAATTCGAGAATGCTAAAATCGTGTATGAAAGTTAACTCTATATGTATCATAGTTTAAAAGATCTGTGAACTTTTTAGAAAAAGAAGGTAATTTCAAACTCAAATATAATGAAAATGGAAAATATTTTTTCAATTTTTTTTGCACGATTTAAAAGATCTTAATGAGATCTATCAAACAAGATCCATATTTAATCTCAGTAGATGATCATAAAATCTCTAATCTTAGTGCTGTAAGGTACTGTTGACTTTGATCCCAATACTACTCAAGGGCATTAGATTTTATTTTATTTTTTTTTTTTAACCTACATTTGCCAGGGTATTCGGTCAGCTTACGCATATCTGGACTAAATCTCATCGTCTGCTTAGTAGAGAGTTCAATTAAGGCCGAAATAATGTTGCGTATGGAATGGGCCATAAGATTACGGGCATTAGTGAAGCACATGTTTTGACCCGGAAGCAAAAGCTTAGGACCCAATGTCTGAAAAGAGAGAACCAAATCAAGTTTTTTTCAACTCAAATTTATTCCCGCCGACGAAGTCTTTAAGGCCATGGTCAGGTCCATTGATTTGAATCAAAACTTACCCATCGATTCCAGACATGGCTAACCGTATCGGATTTGAGTCAAAGATATATATAGAGCCATTATTGCTTTTATTTCAGACATACCAGTCGATTTAAAATGTCGAGACCAGCTTTTACACATCTCGACCAATCACTGGAGACTTGATAACAACTTTGTTGAAAATTACATGTTTTTAGTTTATTTTGTTGAATTTACAGCAATTAATTAATAATATTGAAAATTTGGATAAGATTGCCTAATTTGATTCGGTTTTCTTATTATATGTTTACATGGTCGGCAAGATTAAGATTTTGTTGCGTAGGTTTTATTTTATATAATTTTTTTGTTTTCTTAGGGACATCTTTGTAAGAATCAAAAAGTGTTTGATGCGCACCGTTATTTCTAGGTAGTACTAATTTAAACTAAGTTTAGAGAAAGGTCTTGATCTTCTGACATTCATTTCGGATCGACAGATCTCAAACTCGTTGTTTATTGTGTGCGCTTCATTTTATTAACTCGGACCAAATCGTGTTGAACGTCAAAAAGAAAGGAACACTGATCGGGACGGGGGGGTTCGAACCTAGCTAGCCAACCCTCCGTTAATTCCCCTAGCAGGATGTTCATATGCAAGGATGCAACCACGAGAGTAACCAACCACACATAATTTGATTCGTCAAAACTCGTAGTATCCGCCCGCTTCTGGTTGGCTTTATAATTGTGGCAGACATTAATTCGAGTCATGCGAACCAATCGCGGTACATGAATATTTGATGTGCTTGATACAACTTCCATAATTTTGATTAAATTCTACTAGTATTTCGTTGTCATGTGAATGAATGAATGGTCAGTAAGGGCATTAGAAAGAGTCAAAAGCTTTGAGGAGAATAGGCCGGAGTAATTGAAACAGACTTTTGCCGTAAGCTCTCAGCTGTTGCGACTTCTGCCACAAGTTTTTTTGAGAGAACAAGATTCATTTTACAGATAATTTTTTGTTATAAATAAGATAAGAAAATATAGATTGTATCATGAGGTGTGAATAATAGTTTTAGCAAGTTCAAGTGTCGGTGTTAAAATGACGTCGTTTAAAATTATTCATGACAAATTTAGAGCGCATGACACATGGAAAGATTACGTGGCTAAGATCGATCATAAGTTCATGTAACATACAAATTGAAGGAATTTCTGCCTCCTGAAACAGAAGACTTGCTTCGCTAAAACATGGAAGCCTTCGAGATATAAAGAAAAAAAATCAAATAATATATGTATGTATGTATGTATGTAGATCTTTAGGAAGATTAAGCAAAAAATCAGATTTCGTCTAGTGCACGCAATTCCATTTTCATATATAGTAGTTTTACGGAAGCCTTGTTGATAAGGACACACTAAACTTTTCGTAGTGGTTCCAGTCCACCTAAACTTTTCGTAGTGATTCCAGTCCTTATATGGACACGCGTTCTAAAAATACCCCTAGGGCACCCTATGAAAGTGCCTAAACCCTAGGGTACCCAATAAAAGTGCCTAAAATCCCAGGGTATCCAATAAAAGTGCCTAAAACCCTAAGGTACCATATAAAAGTGCCTAAAACCCTAGGGTACCCAATAAAAGTGTCTAAATCGCTAAAACCCTATAATAGGAAAGTGCACCCTAAAACTCCTATGAAAGTGCCTAAACCTAGGGTACCCTAAAATCCTAGGATACTCTAAAACCCTAGGGTACCCTAAACCCTAAAATCCTAGGGTATCCTAACACATTATATAGATAGTAACGGGCAGTCGGGGCATTTTTGTCCAGTAATGGACCTCCACCACTATAAATGTTACAGTAATGGACCTCCACCACTATTACAATTTGGGTTGGACTAAACGTCCAAAAGCACCTTCAAAATGGACCTTAGCCCAATTTACCGTAGTTTTAATCGGTAGATAGTTACTTTTTCACTTTGTGCGGAGAAGCGAGTTTTTTAAGCGTAAAACATGCTCACAATGGGTCCTCAAAATGAAATGAAGCATCTCTCTGTAGAGCGGTCGATCCGGCTGCTTTCCAACAGGTATTTTCCTTATGACTGCGCATTTCGGCGATCGACGGCTCGGATTTTGACCGAACAATAGACGATTTAGATTTGTATGCGCTCAGATTCGATCCAAACTGTCCGTGCCGAAATGAACGGCTGGATCAGCTGCTCTGCACCCGCTCGGCAAGGAGCACCTCCCTAAAACTCGCATCTAACACATGTTTTCTTTTGTTTTTGTAAATAACCAAAATCTCATAATTTTGTTTATGTAAACATGTTTTTTTGTAATTCAAGGTGTTCAGACAAGCCCAACCCAAGGCCCAAGAGGCATGGGCCTTGGGCATCCAAAAAAGTCCAATTTTTAGGGGTTACTCCAATATTTTTACTATTTGAGTTTGAATAGGACTCTTTTTTGGCGGGTATTAATTATCAAAACACGTCCTGGACCGTCATTTTCCCATAAAATAAAATAAAATGTCCAAAGGTAATGAGTTAGCCCAACCCATCATCCCATAAGTCCAAGTGTCCAACCCACTAAATCCCCAAAATCATTTCCCCCAAAGCACCGAATAACAACCTCCCAAAAATTGTTTCCCCCCAAACCCACCCCAAAAACTTAACGATCTCGTATTTTGTGTTCGATTAGTAGATCTTTATACTGGTTTGACTTTCTTGTATTGTGATTGTTACTTTAAAAATTGTTACGTATTAACTCTTTAAGGGCACATTTTTTTTTTTATTAGGCCTTGGGCGCTAAAAAATCTTGGGCCGGCCCTGTGTTCAGAGCAACTTACGCAGACCTTGACTAATGTTGGAAATTACTCCAACACTAATCTCACTGTCTACTAGCTGGGACAACGCTCCTTACGGATTCAGCCTATAAGAATTTATAGCACCGTAGTAGAAATGAACCTGAGAACTAAGGAAGAGTAAACCTCTACATCGACTGCCAAGCCAAATTGTTTATGTGACTATGTTACGCAAGTATATCGAAACTTGACCCTATGTATGCATAATTGTCTAAATCGTATATGTACTATAAAAGTAAACAAGGAAAATTAGCTCGAGTTGTAAAAATGATACTACATGTTACTGTCATCCCACCATAGAAAAGTCTACAAAACAAAATGATTGCCGTAGAATTAACACTCAGCCCTCGTGAAGGGTTGGAGTTTTTCAAAGCCCTCCATTCACATTTTGCCTTTTTTTTCCAGTCAAGCCACATCCACTGAGAAAGAGCATTCCATCGCAATCTATCAATATTTTCCTAGTAAATTGGGAAGACTTGGGGAAAGACTAATGGAAGCTGGGAAGACCCGGAAATTGTTTAGGGATCAACAGTTCTTTTGGGAGGAGTAGACTATAGTACGAGTAATCAGATATCATTGCACTATAAATCGCAGTATTGGCATGCCTTCAAGGGAGTCGCAATCTTCTTCCCCTTCAATATTTAGAATGCTAAAGTTGATGACGCTTATCTCGTCATCTCTGTTAATTCACATGATCAAGCTACATCAAGCTACTCAGTTTGGTGCTATTTTTCACCACTGCCACACAAGTAACGTACAGATTGAGCAACGGGACGGATCGACTAGCATTGCTTTCATTCAAGAAACTTATAGCCGAGGATCCGCTCGGCTTAGACGTCACTAGTTTGCGTGAGATGTCTGGGCCCATGTAGCCCCTTGGGCACGCTTGATGTTGAGATTGTAATCCCGAATCCATAAGTATACAAGGAAACATGTGACCCCATAGTTACCAAAAAAAAAACATGTGACCCCATATGTTTTCCAGAATTAGCTAGTCAGCCTAGATGAGCTGCATTAAAGAGGGACTATTTGTCCACTTAATACCTCATGTAATGGATTGTTCATTCACAAACAAAATGATCATCCAAATGCACATTTCTTAACCACCGGATTTGAAAATTTTAATGTAATTATATATAACAAATAACAAATCAAACACTCAAAAATAACACGAAAAATAAAGACAAGTGTAATTAAAAAAGCACGGCATAATGATTTACGTTGCTCCTCAAGAACGCCTCCATTCTCGACTCACGTCAGATCTCATTGTGTTCGCAGATGAGGATAAAGAGTTACAGTGACGGCGGTTAAGCTAGTCACAATGCGCCTAGCTAGAATTTTACTACATACAACAGAATTTACTTCGACACTCTTATTGTTCCGAAAAACAAGATGGCACTAGGTAAACAAGGCCAGAAGCATTGCCCCCTGCAGCTCACAGCAGAATTCAACTCCTGAAGTCATTAAGACCAATGCAAATCAGGCAGAATTTTCAAAGTAAGGCAGCTAAACAGTTCATAAATCCAACAGGAAATGATTAATTAAGATGAACAGAAGTTTGAACTAATCAAGTGTCTGGACTCTGGATTGAGCAACACAGCATTCATCCACCGTTGAACATATTTCTTATTTTCTCATGATTTGAACACTATCAAGCAACGCACCTGACAGGTTTATCTAGTGCAACTGGAAAGCCAACGTGCTGTTTACAAGGAACGAAAACATGAAAGTGATACACGAAATTCAACTTATTGTAATGACCGAATTTTTAACTTTTCCCCCACCAAAACTCCATTCTCTCAAGATTTACCTTTAAAAAACTTTGGGATCACTTTGGATCGATTAATACACCGTTTTCCAATTGGAAGTACCATGTTCTGACACTTGCATACCAGATGTCTTTGCTTCTTAATAAAATACGAGGTTTATAAAATGCAAATGTACAAACCAGCACAATGAGACCATATTACCTTCAGTATCAAATCAAACCACATCAAATCCCTATTGCATCTGGAGCACATGGGTACATGCAGTAACTTCCTACTACAGTATGAAAACAATGTTCAATCCTTTCAAACTATGTTATTTTTTCCAATTCCCCCTATGATATAGCTGGTATCTCCATTGAAGGCCGTCCGTTTCAATTAGATTAAGTGGCCATTTATGAAAACTGTTGAAGTTGTGCATAATAAACATCTCATCTAAAATAACAAAACTACCTTCAACAACATAAAAATAACCATCACCTCTAAACTCGTGCACCCTCTAAAAAATGGAACAGGTAATTCCACAACACGCACTAAGAGATGGCTGCGAAAGATGCATTTCTTGGTGCCAAGTAGGAGATAGAAGTTTCAAAGAAAATAACAGATCCAGAGGAGATCCAATTTTCTAGGTAGACCCACAAGACATTGACAATGGTTAAGAAGAAGACCTGGAGATCTCAGTGCAGTGCTGCTAGGTCAACAAGTTCTTTGAATTCATCAGACACAAAGGACTTGACCTTGATTGAGGGTTTTCCACCAGTCTCCTTCGCTGGTGACACGTACTTCACCCCAATTACTTTCACGCCTACA
Source organism: Rhododendron molle (assembly GCA_025413875.1). Taxonomy (NCBI): domain Eukaryota; kingdom Viridiplantae; phylum Streptophyta; class Magnoliopsida; order Ericales; family Ericaceae; genus Rhododendron; species Rhododendron molle. Next base: position 44,142,873 of record CM046395.1, on the reverse strand, counting down.
CCAAGAAACAAATTAAATCAAACTATCTATGCTCATTGAGATAACTCACAAGACAACATGTAATTACGCGGTTTCTGCAACCTAAAGTGGAATAATTCAAGAGAGACGCATTTAAATGACAATTCAAATAATTTGAGTACACTGAAAATGTCCAATTAAACTGTGGTCAGGGACCAAATAAATACCACATAGACGTATAGCCATTTGGGGGGTCAGAGTCTCAAAGATTATATGCAAATAACATGTGGTCAAGACTGTCAGCTTTAGGTTTTTAGGTTTCACTTAAACTTAGTTGCAGGACTGCTCAAAAGTCAAAACCAACACCATCTCTATTACCGAATAACAGCATTATACATCTTCCTAAAGCTTATGGGACATGCAGATCTTTGGTACCAAACCATTAGGTTTTTCATACTGTATTCCTAGGTGTATTTGTTTCTTGACCAATTGCTAAGACATCTTGTCAACAGGAATTGGCCTCAGCAATGTGCCATCCTCCAACATTAGCAGTGAAAATAGAGAAGAAAAAAAAAAAAAAAAAACCACACATATGAGAGCACGCACATGAAATAGAAAAGAATCGTATGCCCTATCAACTGAAAATACTGTGATTAAGCACAATGTAGTTGTATAATAATGTACCTAAAGAAGAACTACTCTCATGTATGCGTCCATATAAAAATCTTTCACCCTTCCAATATTCCAAAGGCCTCATCTTGATTCTCTTACTCCGTCTTACCCCAGCTTCCCAAGACGTACCACACCCTACAGAGATTAAAGAATGATATTCAAACTGAATAACTAGATATCCAAATCATGCATGCTTGAGTTAATTGCACAAGTAAAAACCTGCAAGGCTTTTCCTATGAGAAACTGCTTTCCTTTTGCTGCGTGGCGGTCTTTTTGCAGGACTTTGCTCATTCAATGGTACCCTAGAAGGTTCCTGATCATTCAGACAAACAAGAAACATCATTGTTTATGCATTTACCAGCAGCAACACTTGGTCCAAAAAATCAACACGCTAAAAACATGCAGGAACATAATTCGAGGAAAGCACATTTCAATCCACAGGTTCCACTTGCATCAATTCCAATTCGATAGAGGAAAATAGAATATAAAAACAACACACTCAATGTTATTAAACAAACAACAGCATGATTGAATCCTGTCCTGCTCATGAAACAACCACCATATCCTAGCTAGTAACTCATATGTGGAAAGCATGCATGCTAAAGTCTTCGGTGAAAGTATTCAACATGGAGAATAAAAAGCATTTACTTAGGATCTTCATCACATGGGAAATAAGACTTTCAGAATAATAAGAACAAAGGCACAAAGATAAGAGGCCAAAATGTAAAGAAGAAAAGGAATATGCATGAATACTTGTACTGTCAAAGGAGAAAAGCTTGCTACCCCTTTGTAGCCATATTTCAAGCCCACATATGGATTTTGAGACCTTTTTAGACCGCCACCTATCCCAAAAGCTTAAATTATTGGGAAATGAGTCCAAAAATGTAACTATTCAACATTTACTCATTTACATCTACCTTCCAATGGTGTTACAATAAATACTACAGAGAAGATTTGTGCAACCTTTCTGTTCTTTTCTAGAGAAATAGAAAAACACTATCAATGACAACCCTAAAAGTTTTTCTTGGTCATAACCAGTTTGCCGAATTTGACTTACATTAAGCCACTTACACATACAATAAGATAAGAAAGGTAAATACCAATCAATGTTCTGCTATAGTTTCTAAACCATGTCCTTGCAGAATTGGTAAAGCGTAAACCAATAGATTACAAAAACCATCAGCAAAAACCCTTGCTGAATTGGTATAGCATTTGTACGTATTAGTTCTTAATGAACCCAGTAAATGTCAGGTCAGCTTACCAACTCTTTTATCAAGTAACTTCATTTCGACTAATTCCAGACACCCCAATTGGATCTTTGCTACAAATACTCTAGTACAAACCACTGGAGAACAAAACTAAACAGAAGAAAGAAAATGACCAGGAAAGGTGGAGACCTTAACATGTTCTGGAAGCGCATCAGAGGTGTCAAAGGATACGTCCACCGCATGGGGCTCAACTGCAGAAGGAAGAGATTGATCTGTCAAAAGAAACAAGAAAGTCACACTTGCCACAGAGTCAAAAACATCTTAATCCTATAGGATAGAAAGAGCACCCAGTTCGTGATGTAACATGAAAACCACAAATGGATAGCAGATAACGTCAATTGATGTATCTCAGGAATGATTAGAACAACACACAATTTTCTTGATGGTGATTAAAATTCCTTGGACAGCCAACAAGCAACCTGATAATGTATGGCACAAATCTTAAATTTTTCCAAAAAGAATGAATGAAAAATAAGAACATGACAACAAGATGCTTATAAATGCACAGTTATTGTCTTATCATCCAAGAGTCAAAGATCCAACAATAACGACAAGAAACAAGAACATGACACAACAGTCTGCTCCCCTAATCAGATAGAGGGGAACAAAGGAAAGAACTCACCATTAAACTGCATTACAATATCCAAACTTTAAATTAATGACGAGAGATCCATAAGCTCTTAAACCTCAATTTATTCTCCAATGGAAAGCGTTGGATTCCTAGATATATATTGTTGGGCACATTTCCTAATAGTTCAAGCATTTGAAAGAGTTGGTGACTTAAGATGTTTTAAGAGGTCTTTGGTTCGAGTATCGTGATTGTAATTGTTCCCCTGCAATGTTTGGTACGGCTTATTTGTGTGATTGTGCAGTGTTAGTTCAGCTTATTCACCTCCGGCGAGACGGGGTCACGCATGCCGGGGAGTGCTGGACGGCTAAATTTATTGTTTAGACCAGTTGCTAAGAGAAGCTTTTGTAGTAATGGGTGACACTATACATAGTGTATCTTGTAATCTCACGATTCTAGAGTGTTACTTTCCGTTTTACAGCTTCATTTAAAGAAAGCATGGCAATATTAACTTCATGTTGCTCTAAACTGATTCTACTTGATATAAATTCATGTTACAGCTTCACCGCAACAGGAATTACCCACATTATGAATCTAAGTACAAAAAATAGGGTTATGGCTGACGCTGTAAACATATTATTCTCAAAGTGCCATGTTGTACTTGCAACGCAAACAAGCCGAGATATGCACAGAGATGCTTGAATGTGCTCACTCATTCCACAGCAACTTACAACTTGCAGCTTCGGGCAATACATAAAAATTAATCGAGCGAATATGAGTCGTAATGCCCAAGCAGAAAACTATAATCATTACCCTGATGAGTCTGATTACTGTCCAAATTCTCCGTAGCGGGCTGCCCAATGTTGCTATCTGGTTGTGCATCCTGTGCCATATCTTCAACCTGAAACTTGTCACAGAACATCATGCTTTAGCATCCATTATCAAGATCACAATCCTCTAGAGAGAACGACTGTAATCCCCATGCATAGGACCTTACATTGGTCTGAATAACAGTCTTCTCCATTTCATGTCGTCCATCTGTCTGAAATTCAGCGTCAGGCCTAGATGAGCCACCACAGTTGAAATCTGCAGATGGCCCTACCTCCTGGAGCATATCTCCAACCTGCATCTTGTCACAAACCATTATAATCAAACAGATTATCATATTGTCCCAGTATTCCAACATCATTCGAAGTCAACATATAACTAATCCTTACGTTGTCCTCCATTTCGCTGTGTTTGTTTGCCAGAATATCTGCTTCAGTATTAAGCGCAATTTCCTCCTCCATTTCATTAGGCCCATTTGTTCGGACATCTGTATCAGTGTTAATCCCACCGTCATTGTATTCCACAGCCCTCCCATCAACATTCCTGCTCCCCTTGGTATATTTTTCACCTTCAGATCCACTTGACAAAACATCAATAACCGGAAGTCTGACTGAGTCGTCATTCGTTGATTTTTCACACGAGGTGATTGACTCTCCTGTTATCATCTCTTGTGAACCCACATCATCAACTCTAGTTTCACCTATTTCAGCTATCGGTGACTTCAACTCACCAGAAACCTCAAACTCCTTCCTTTGAGCATGGTGATCTGATTGTTCAACAAGTTCAACAGAAGCAGAATCTCTGGCTGGTGACAGATCAAGGGCTGAGAATGGATCGCTCCGCAGATCTGACAGCAATCTGCGCTTTTTAAGTAACGAGATTGAAGCAAAAGGACTTTTTCGAGGGGTAGGTGAAGTCAGCGAAAGAACAGGGCTTTCTACCGCCTGTTTGTGTTTAACAGGTGTTTTACCAATTTTGCCTTTCTCCAAATTCTGTATATCTGATAGTGCTTTACGAGGCTTTCGCGAAGTTTTTCCGAAGTGCATAAAATCATCCATTCCAACATCATGAAAGTCGGGAAGGCATACTTTGTCGAGATCAAGAGGTTTGATCTCTAAGCGCTCCTGCAAGAAAGATAGTATCCCACCCCTATCTAAATTCGCACATCTATCCGATAGTAACTCATCGAGAAGTTCATCACCTCTGTCCTCGGTATTATAAACTGACCCTGTGTATTGTGTACTAAACTTTGTCATCATGTGAAAAAAGGAAGGGAAAAAAAAACGAAGACTGTAGAATAGAATTTCGCTGGTAATAATGGGTAAAACAAAATATGAGAATGGTACGGATGAGCGTTTCTCAGAAGTATAAAATTACCAACTAAATCTTTTTCCTGCAAATTGACATTAGGATCGGCTGTTTCTTGTTCTGAAGTATAATGAAGTGGACTGAGAATTTCCTGTCCTGACGTCACTTGGGAGGATTTACCATCAATTTCTGGAAGCGTCAATGAAATGCGATGCTTGTAAGTTTTCCTGTAATTGACGAAATTAAGGAATAAAAGATCATTAAACCCCAAAATAAAACAAAGAAACAGGGATTATAAGAGAACTGGTGATAGAAACACAAAAGATACCCCAGAATTCCAGGTCGACGGCGTCGTTCGGGTTTGGATGTATTGCAGTCAAAATCAGCCAAACTTCCACCCCTCATTAGATGTAATTCTAATCTGGCATCTAGACATCAAGTACAAGGCAGAATAAAAAATATAGTCAAATGTTCGCCAAATAGATGCAGAAAGTAAGAGTAAAAGTGCTTACTATCATATTTTTCATGGGCCAAGAAAAACTCATCCGGGTCTTGAATTTGATCAATGTCCAAAGTCGGTTCCAAGTTCACAGAAGGCTGACTGTCAATGGTACATTACGCAGTCAGCAAGATACATATGTCTCTCAAGGACTTTAATTTCATGAGAAAATTAAGCATCACCACAGTAATGATACCTTGAATCTAGCTTCAGAGAAAACCTAGCCCGTCTTCGGCCCAACCCCGGTCTCCGTTCTCGGGCATTTTCATTAACCTTTGCCGCCACGACATCTTCATTTATTTTCTCAGATGCTAAAAAACTGGCAAATTTAGAATTCAGGAGTTCTGAATTGCCATCAACAATGGCCTTTGCCTGCTCTAAATGCTTGCTGGGACTTCTCAACGCCTGAAAGGATACGCAAAAGCCATAAAGCCCTTTGGATTGTGAGAGCGGAGCTAAAAGAACTGATTGTGGCTTCCGACTAAATTGCCCCAAAAAATGGGAAACATAAACAGACCAATAAGAACCCATGTCTTTTCCTTCATTTCTCATCCTTCTCACCATTTCTCGCCTCTTTTAGTATCCAAACAAGCGATAGAACTCCCCTTTCTTTCCTTTCCCAACTTTTCTCACAATCCAAAGGGGCGGCTCTAATAGTGGTTTTCAAATCGAAGGGGCGAGAGTAAAAAACTAATTTGCATAAACATATTGACAGTTCCCAAGTGAGACAACTAATTTTGTCAACAATTAGCACAAGCGCATCGCATTAGCAAGAAATTGGCATCTTTTCATCGACTTAGAGCATCTCCACAACCCTTATCCTTTTGATTGACTCATAACCAGATTATGAGTAAAAGCCCCACTCCACTCTTCGACTCAAACTCGTACCAGATCGAGTTTTACTCGGATTTTTCAAGGCTCGCTTTGCTCTTCGCTGCGCCACTAACTATGACTTTACTCAAATTTGTGCTTAGTTCCGAATTCGCCCATCGGAGTGCTTTGTACAAAATGAAGCTTTTACTCATTTTTTTTACTACTTTAGTAATAATTTGAGTACAGATGCTCTTACAATTTTGGATTAACAAGAGGTAAAGTTTCAAATAAAACAAGTCATCACAATTAATCGAGAACAAAATAGAGCTATAATTAATTGCTATTTGCGTACTAAATCAGTGAACTACTCACCATCGATTTCATGAAGCCGTTGATAGATTCGAGGTCGTCGGAGCGGTTTGAGCTTGGGGCTTCAAAAGCCCCAATTGTTCGGGGGAACAGCGAGAGAACGGATAGTCCGTCGAGCGGGTCCGCTGGATCGGAGCCCCGAGGCTCGTCGCTGTCTTTCATGGCGTTTTTGTGTGGAAACCCTAGAAAGAGAGAGAGAGAGAGTGGTATTTCGAAATGGAGAGACTGAGCGGGAGTGGGTGTCGAAGCGGTAAGGTAGTTTGTTTTATTTACAGATATGTCCTTGCGTTGACGGCGTCCTTCACCGGCCGTTACCGCAGTGGGATTGTTAAAAGAATCGGAGATGAATACCGGTGAGCTGCTATTGCCCGTTTGAATTTTGAATGCCGGGGGTCGTTTGGACAAATAAGCCATTTTGGCTTATTTTTTGTTCTTATTCAAATTTTTTTCGCATTTTGTGGTTTATTGTCAATTTTTTGGGGATTATTGCTTCGTTATGACGAGACGAATCGGAAAAGTACAAAATTTCGATCGAAATCCAATTTTTTTGGAATTTCGACGAGATTTGGCGGGAAGGACGAATATTTGGATTTCGATCGAAATTTTTTACTTTTCCAATTCGTCTCGTCATAACGAAGCAATAATCCCCAAAAATCGGATAATGCCACAAACGCGAAAAAATTTGAATAAGGACAAAAAATAAGCCAAAGTGGCTTATTTATCCAAACGCCCCCTAATTTTTCAAAAAATTTCCCTACATTTTCCCAACTTCCAGCATTTCTCTCTTTATCTCTCTCCACTTACGAAAATGTTATTCGTACCGACCAAAATGTTAGGAAACCATACCGACGGCCGCGCCGGGCCGTATCCGGTCATCAGATGGCCAATCCGAACAGTCCAAAAATTCTTTAAAAAAAATAAAATTCGAGGGGCTCCACGCGGGAATCAACGGCATCCAATGTGTGTATATATGTATACACGAAAAATAGGGTGTTTACATCGGATGCCATTAATTCTCGCGTGGAGCCCCTTGGTGTTTTTTTTATAGAATTTTTGGACGGCTTTGATTGGCTGTCTGATAATCGGAGACGGCCCGACGCAGCCATCGGTACGGTTTTCTTACGGAAACCGTCGGTGCTCATAACAATACTCCTGTAGGGAAACCGTCGGTGCTCATAACAATACTCCTCCACTTATTACCCCTATTATTTTCCCCAAAAAAAATTCAAAACACAATCCAAACACAGCATAATGTAAAAGAAGTTATAAGAGAAAAATTTTATTCAACCACAAGGAAAACACGTATTTCTGTGCACTTTTTACACTCTTTAAAGCACATTCACACCCTTACTATTTTAGAATTTTCCAATTTTATTTTCGCACGATTTTCAATAAAAAAAAATTTTGAAAATGGGTTTTCAATTTCATTTGTCTATTTATCTCAACACAAAATTTTCTCAAAATCAAACAAAGTTGATCGTGGTGTCCATATTCAAGTTTAACGGGGAGTGATGTAATACAAGTAAATATTTGTATTTCTTACACCGTAATTGGATAATTGTGGTGTCCGTAAGCTCACTCGAGCATTCTTTATAAACTATACTCTATCTAAGGTTGCATTCTTATAAACTTAACTTAAACTGAACTTTAATCGAGAAATTTTGTCTTTACGAGATAAACAGAACTTAATTTTTTTGCATTTGTTAGTTTTATACCAAATATTTGTGGATTATTGATTCGTCTTGACGAGAAGAATCAAAAAAATAAAAAAAAATTTACTTTTACCCAAGTATTTTAAGAAATAACTACATTTTGAGGGTGTTCCAGTTTTGGCAAAAGTTCCTTTTTTTCAAACGGAAGAAATTTCAAGCCTAAAAATCATGTGTTTACGTAAATAATTTTCCTACTAATATGGATCTTGTTTGATAGATCTCATCGAGATCTTTTAAACGGTGCAAAAAAAATTAAAAAATTATTTTTCGTTTTCATTATATTTGAATTTGAAAATTGAAAAAAAAGAACTTTTAAAAAAAGAAGGAAAACCGGGAGGCCCCTTTATCCCTTACCAGAACCAATGCAATTGTCTTATCCCTTACCATTCTTGTTTGCTTATCTCCCCATGGTGTTATTGTGGAAGAATAGGAAAGTTGCCGATTGACAATCTAACAAGAATTTGCTTGAGTAGCCACAACTCCAACCAAAATCATGGTTGTGATCTCTCAGACTAATAAAAAAAAAAAAACTCTTCAGTCCAGGGACTCTCCATAGAAGATTAGAGAAGGCAAGGTTTTAAATCTCGTACAACACCACCGATACATCTTAGATTTATCTAAAATTGACACCCAACTCTTTTAATTTCGTTCCGACTAAAATGCCGGTTGGTACCAGGCGAGTATCGGACAATACCAGTCAAACTGTTTTTCCATTTTATTACTCCAGTATTTTTTAGTAGGTAATTCTACAACAAGACTTTTGTACTAAAACACATGATTTTCTTTATTACTTCATATTCGAGCTTCATAATAATCTACTCATATTTTACTGGGAAAGACTACAATACATATCCCTTAAAAGGGTATATCATATGCACCTATTTTATGGTTCATTCATAACATTTTAGCATGTTTCGTAACTTTTGTTCTAGAATTCATAACTTTTCAGCAGTACGATTCGTAACATTTTCATAATGATTCATAACATTTTGGTGTATCTCGTAACCTTTATACGATTCGTAACTTTTCAGCAATACGATTCGCAACATTTTCTCTATAATTCATTACGTTTTGAGGGGTACATATGATACATACCCAAATAAGGGTATGTATTGTAGTCTTTCTCTATTATTTTACTGGGTACATACTTTTTCATGTTGGTTGAATTTCAAGAGCTTTTTAAGTATACACATATAATAGCATTTCTAGTGGAATAAGTAAAACAAAAAATTGTTAAAGTTAACAATTTTGTCAATAACCAAATTTTATTTCTCAATCAAGTACACCAACATTACACAAAAATCTTCTCTCTTCCATTCTCTCTCTCTCTCAAAACAATGTTTTCAAAAAATAATTTTAAAAAACTGTAACTTTCAGATTTTTTTTTCACAAAACTTTTTTTTACAGAAAACAACAAAAATTTAAAAAACTGTAAGTAAATAAAGTGTATTTTTCAAAAAACTGTTTTTTACACAAAATCTATTTTGAAAATACTGTATTTATAATTTTTAAAATTTCAAAACTATTTGTGTAAATACAATTCTTTCAAAATTTCCAAAATTGTATTTACAGTTTTTAAGTGAACAAACGGTGTGTTTTTTGGAAAACTGTTTTTTGTTTCGAAAAACTGTATTTTTTTTTTTTGAAATGTTTCTAACATAAATTGTTTTTTTCCTTCAAAAACCGTTTTTTCAAAAAAATATGCATGAAATAAAGGGAAAAAGTTTGGAGGGCCCATTAATTTTGATTATGAACAAAAAATAACCAATGTGGGATTTGACATTGCTAACTATTAGGGCTGTCCAGAAATCCGACCCGCCCGAAGACCCGACCCGAAACATATTTGCTTATTTCACTGCTGATGCTCTAAGTATATATATATATTCATAAGACAAATTCCGAAACGGTACCCGAATAGTTGCTCCCTACAGTATTTTGGTGATGTACATATGATACTGTGCGTTCTCGTAAACTTTATAATATGAAAACTTAGATTCCGTTTCAGAAACCTTTTTAAAAAATAAGTACTTATTTGTAATTTTCAAACTCAAAAATAATAGACTTACGATATTATTTTTTTTCATCGTTTAAAAGATCTCATTGATCTATCCAATAAGATCCTTATTGCATATTTTTAGATTCCAATAAGCCCATATATTTTTTATCTTGAAAATTACAATAAGTACCACTTATTAGAGGTTCTGGAATGGAACCTAAAGTATTTTGGCATCTACTTTTCATAACTTTTTGTCTAGCTTTTTAGGATTAATCGTTCGTCCCGTCAAGAGAAGTCTATAAAATATCCAAAATTATGACGGAAAGCAAAGAAAAATGCACTACAAATGGAAAAATATCAAACGAGTGTCTTATTTATTTAAATGTTGTCTTATTTGAATTCTTTCAATTTTCGTCTATATTTTTATATATATATTTTATTTGACGAGACCTTTAGGCTCTGTTTAGAACTTAGGGAAAGGAAAAGAAAATAAAAAAGAAGGAAAATGAGAGGAAAAATTTACTGTTCATTACACTGAAAATTCTTATTTTCTTCCCCTTTTCTCTTTCAACCAAACAATAGAAAGGAAAATTCAAAAATTTTCCCTTCCCTTTCTTTCCTTTCCTTATGTTCCAAACGGAGCCTTAATCTAAAAAATTACGATGAAAATAAACGAGTTACAAAAAATACCGAAATAAATTTTCAGACTATAATTTTACAAGATCGGATCCTGAAAGAGTCACTGCTGCCGGTACGGTATTTCAGAACAAGGAAGGTAACATTGAGGAGGGAGAGAGTTCGGAAGGTATAAATTAAAGACCTCGACGGCAACCTCCGGCGGTCCTGTACGGAACGCGACAACTAAAGACCTCGACGGAGGCGATGTGAGTTATCTGAATTACCTGCGTGTGTTATATCTATATATATCAACGAATCGTTTATATGTAAAACCCTATGTATTGCTTTCGTGTGGTGTTGAGCTTTCTTGTGCTCGTGGATTCCGGCTCCGATCAAAATTTACTGTAAATCATAGTCTTTGGACTTCTGGGTTGCGCATATTTGCCGAGAATTTTTGACGGGTTTTTCTTTTTTGCCACAAAATGCTTGTCATTGTTCATCTGTGTTCAAGAAGACCTAGGTGTCCGGATATAAACTGTTAATTTGAATCTCTTAGTTATTTTATTTGCATGTCTTAATGGGTATGTCTAGAGGGAGAGGGAAACTTCGGACCCGTTTGATTGACCGGATTTGAGAGGATTGGACATGTGATTAGACTACAATAGACATTGATATAAAGGAAATCCAGCATGGGATACACATTACCTTGTCGGATGCGGTGTTGCTGATGCCCTCAGTTCTGTGGGATTACAGTTCCGTGGGATTACAGTTCCTCTCGCTACCAGTCTGAGCAATCAAACACAGCGATTGCATTTAGGAGTTATGTTTAGCATTTGTATGAAGTTGCTAGTCTCTTTTGCCAGTGAGATTTTCTTGTCTATTTTAGCTGTCTTAAAAAAATGCTTGTTATCAACTGACTCTGCGACATGGAAAGTTTTGTTGTTTTGATCTTGGCATAACCTACTATTTAGGACTAAGTTATTACGGTAACTTACTATTTGGAACGGTTTGCTGTTCAGTTCAATAGGCTAGGCAAGAGCATTACAATTAAAAGGAGGATGATCTAGGTACCATTAATGTTAACGCATGTTGAACTAGTAATGGTGATGCTGTTGCTTATTAATGTTATTGTTTTGTTCTGCTATAGTCTGAACATTTACTGATTCAGTTTTCTTCTGATAACATCACGAAGGACAGTATTTTGAAGTACTATTTTTCCTCTCTTTTGCAACTTAAAAGAGAGAGCTGCTGATCATTCAACTCATCCGTGTGATTTGTAATTGGGAGAATTGCAGCTATTAAGAAGTATCTAGTAGTGATATGACTGATCCAAGGGCAAGCCTTCTCAATGGCGCTAATACAAAAGCGGGACGAAGTCTCCCTTCATGGATAAGTGCGAGAGAGAGTGAGACCAAATCTCATGGAAAGAAGGCAGCTGATGAGGAAAATGATGGCACCAAAACATCTCAACAAACTAAAGAATCATCTCCTTCCAAGAAACCTGAAAGCAGCAAAAAATCTTCTCCATCAAGTTCCGGCCCCCCAAACTTCTCCAAACTTTTGGTATGGAAGTGATCTTAGTTTAGTAGTGCCGATGTAGGATCATGTTTTCTCCATAAATTTCGGTTTTGCTAGTAGAACTGAGAATATGATACTGATTTCTGCAGGAAGGTGTTGTATTTGTATTGTCAGGATTTGTTAATCCAGAACGCAGCACCTTACGATCTCAGGCACTGGAGATGGGAGCAGAATATCAACAGGACTGGAACTCAAATTGCACCCTCTTGGTTTGTGCATTTGCAAACACCCCAAAGTTTCGACAGGTTGAGGCAGACTGCGGAACTATTGTTTCTAAGGTGACATTATATCCTCGATACATGAGTTAATGGTTCTAAGCAATCATGCTTTTTTTTTCTCTGTTTACATGAAATTATCTGATCAAAAACTATCAAATCTGATCCGAACACTCTTGGACTATGTATGCAAGTTTGTTGGGGTGATATAACGTGTCTAGTTCGGCAGGTGGGTTGATAGAATCTGCAATGGTGGACATTCACGTCCATTGTAGTTTAAAATAGCTCTAATGTAGAGAATTAATGGTACTTATACCATTCAAGGATATTGGATTTAAGTTTTCTGTATCCTTGGCAAGTGGTTTTTTCCATGACAATGCCTAGGTGCTGGAATCCTCTCATAGATTTCTCCTTTGATAGTGGAGCTAGAGGCTGGGTTCTTTAACAAGAAGGGGATCTGGAGGATTGAGTTCTTTGTTGGGCTTCCAGTTTTTCTTGGAGTTGCTCATATGCATTCTAGACACCAAGTTATTTCTTGCATATGCTTTGCATGGCTCTCCATTGATGGTTATCCTTGGATTTCTTACTTTTTCAGGGGAAGTTATCCCATCCTTCATTTTTTCCCGTTTGCTTGAGGGTAATATCCACATGCTGAACAACTTAATATTCTGTGATTTCACGTCACCATACATATTTGTAAATTCCTGTTGCTGTCTACTTGGTCACAGTAACTTGTTCACCCTTCCAACTCGGCCTGCAAACAAGTGATTGGTATTGGGATGTCAGTTTTTCCGGTTGATGCGTGGGGTTGTATGTTACCTAGTGAAACCATTTTTGTGGTCTATCACGCTTGAATTGTTGCATTGTATTTGTTTGGTGAATGTTAATGTTACCCCTTGCAAGTAACAAGCTGATGACCACAACTTTTTTGTGGCCTAGGAGTGGATATCAGAGTGTTACAACCAGAGAAAGCTTGTTGATATTGAAATTTACCTTATGCATGTTGGGAAACCCTGGCGGAAGCAAAATATTCCCAACAAATCAAGCCAAGGTCTCTCTCTCTCAGTAATTTCGCTCTGCACAGAACCATCAACAGGATGGAGACATTTTGCTTTCGCTAATTCTCTTTTTGATATGGAGCAACATCAAAAAGTGATTTGTTTGTATAAATGATAAAGATGAGGCTGTTTATGAGGATTATTGCAGCTTCACTGCACTTATAGATCTGCATGGATGGATAAAAAGGACTTCGTTTTTCTCAGTTATACGAGGGATTGAATTAGCTTTGAAAAGTACTATTATGGCAGAGCTAGATAGGGTTTAAATCAGCAATTCCTTCTCAAATATTGTGATCATAAGGGTCTTCCTTCCCTGATCTTCACTCAAAGATTGAGAAACATTTGCTGCTATCAGGACAATGCAGTTGGCTTCCTATCTGTAATGCGCCAAGTAGCTTATTGATCCAGTAGGATTTAGGGGTATTGTTGTCATTTTAGTGTCTTTAGCGTGCGTAGGGTTTTGAGTCTATAAATAGGTGTCTTGTGCCCTCATTAGTTAGTTTTTTTTTGTATTGATAAAAGAATATAGAGAGCTTTTGCTCCTTATATCCCATTTTGGGATTTATCTCTCTTATGAATCTATCATTTGATTTGGTTTGCATCACTTATCGACCCACTAACTTGAATAATAGAGCCCAACAATATGCCCAAAAGCTTAAGCCCAAGCTCCTACTAGCTTTCCACATGGTTGATTATATTCCACACATGTCATCTCCCATCAATGGGTGATGGGATATCACACTGTCATGGTGTGTAAACTGCCCATACGAGCGCCTATTTCTATCGAGATATTTCGTTTCTGTCATGTGGTGAAAGTCATCTATATTCAAAAACATGCTGGCTTACTAACATTTATAATTTTCTTAACTCAATGGCTACTTGCAGACCTAGAATCTTCTTTGTCTAGGAAATCTCTGACGCAAATAGATAGAAGATCGCATGCTACTTCTCCCAAGGTAGTTTTTATATTTAAAATTGTTTGCATGGAGTCGCATACTTTTTATTCGTGGCATTTAATGACGTGCAATTTGCAACAATGTTGTCTATTATGAATCCACATAGTGCAACTTGGCACAAACATTTGCCATAGTTGAAAGCTGCAAGTCAGATTTTCCATTTTGTTCTGCTTTCATGTTAGTTCAAAATCTTCCACGATTCAAACAAAAGGCTGCATATTTTCTTTTTAGCTCTGAATTTCTATTTACTCGTGTTGAAGGTAAAGCAGAGTGGATCTTCTAATCCTGCTAAGGAGTGTTTCTCTCCTTCTAAAGTGAAGAAGTGGGCTATTGATGATTTGAATAAAACTGTCTCATGGCTAGAGAGCCAAGAAGAAAAGGTATTTATGTTTTGGTTTTGTTACTATTGTGTGTTCTCTTTCATCATACCATCTGATCATCGTTGATGTGTTTTACCTTCAGTGTCAATGTAGTATGCTTTGTTTACTTTGAAGTTTGTGTCTTTGGCTTCTTTCCAGGTTTATATGGCTTGCTTGATTTACTCTCGCCTCTTGATATGACATTCATCAGTATATTGATTCCTTAGAACAACTGCTTTTATTTTATTTTTTTAAGTTCTATTTTTGCAGAAAATAGAAACAGGACCCATTAGGTTAGTTTTAGGCATTAGCTTATGGTTTCAATGAGCGTTCAACTTCAAAATGTAGAACTGAAAAGAAAAAAAATCAGATTTTACAGGTGAATTAGAACTGTGTACCGACAGACAATGTTATTGTTGTTTGAGCTACACTGATGAAATAAAATGGACACAAAACTAACTTTCAGATTGATTGGTTGAAATGCTCTTTCCAAGTTACCTCTATATTTTGCCTCTGTAATTTAACAAGATAACTGCTTATTAATCCATTCTTTTGGTTCTTTCCTTACAGCCAGAGGCCAGTGAAATAAAGAATATAGCTGCTGAAGGAATCCTAACCTGTTTACAAGATGCCATTGATTCACTCAAGGAAAAGCAGGTATACCATATACCATTACTTTCTGTTTCAACGGCATTCATGCTGATTTTTTCAACGGCATTCATGCTGATTTCTTCAGTCCATAGACTTGCTGAAAGTTCTGTACTTGCATTAGCTATGTGCAAAACTTTCGAAGTATTGTCCTTTGAACTTGCTTAATGTGCTTGATTTTATTGAAGAGAACGAAATATTTTGCAATTTTTGTAACTCGCTCTCCATTTTTATTAAAATTCTGTGAAGGATGTCCAACAAATGACTGAGCAATGGAATTTCATCCCTCGTGTGGTTGAGGAGCTGGCAAAGTTTGAAAGCACTACAAATGGTTCAGCATTGCTCTCGAAGGAAGAACTTTGCAGGGAAGCTATGACCTGTAAGAAGATTTATGAGGTTGAATTTCGCAAACTTGATGATGATGCATTAGCGGATAAGAAACGGCCTAGAACTGATGAGGCTAAGAATGATTGCAAAGGTAGAACCGGAGCTTTAACTGGTGACGAAGCAGCTTATGACAGCGATGAAACAATTGAGATGACAGAGGAGGATGTAGAACTTGCTTACAATGCTGTAGCTTCTAAGCTCAAACGCTGAATGAATTTGTAGAAGAGAGACTCCAGTCTCCCCTACTGAGCTTACATTGCCCATACGTCTACTTGTACAGACAGCCACATCATCGTTACTGCTTTCTTGTTTTTTGATATTGTTCACACCTTTGTATTGTCTTTTTAAGCTTTTGTGGGTATATTTTCTTCACCTGCCACAAAAGGTCGATACCTTCGAACTGAAAGGACGATGCTTTGATATTAATCGTCTTGTGAAAGTCACCGTGAACCACGTCTATGCTATCCTAGTTTTACCATTTCTCACCATTCTCGTCCCTCCTCACTTTTCCCAACCCAAAATCCACTGCATCAACCTCTCTCCTACACCACGCCACCATTGCAAATTGCATTGTCGCAACACATGATGATAGCTTGACCTTCTAACCTTATTCCGCCACTCCCAACCTTTCGGCTCTCCCCCACTCTCCCTTGCCATCCTTTCCCGCCACTCCACACCCATCGTATATGCCGTTTGCCACCCTACCCCTTCCCACCCCGCAAGTCCTGACATGATACACTTTGATCCTTCACCATTTTAACATTACCTCTTCATCAATTCAAAAAGTCTCATGAATTACATTCTTCATTCACCCGCCACTTGTTAAGATGTTAAATAGCGAGGAAAGGAAATATTGGAAATTATGAAGGCGCAAAAAGAAAATAGAGAATCTATACCACAAGCAACTGTGTTTTGTGAGAAGCCCCCGAGTGCCACAAACATAGGGTCGGCAATGGGGCGGATCAAGGACAAATTTGACCATCCCTGCCTCCAAATCTCATGTTTTGCTCCATCCCCGCCCATTCGTTGAATGGGGAATCACCTCCACTCTCCATTCCCATCCAAAACGGGCACCGAGGATCTCAACTGAATTTTTTCCTTAAAAGGAATAATAAGTGAATCCAACTCTCTCATCATTACAATTAAATTCTCATATCAACCTTGAAACATAGAACATGTAGTAACAAAAGTTGTAGAATACGTGTACTCTAACTGTGTATATGAATGACTGTATACAATAGTAAACAATAGGGAACCCTAGTAATTATTCATGACTATACGGGTAAAACCCGAGTAATAAAATAACGGGCTGGGGATTAGGACAGAGGTACGTGAAACCACCTCCGATCTGATCCCCTTTTTCTTTTTTGCCTCCAGATCCACTTATGATAGAATAATATTGATTTGAATGTAATCGATACGATCCCAGAAAATTTCTGAAACTTCGATCTGAATGGGGCATAAAAAGGAGCGGATCAGATTGGAACGGTTGAAATTCCATCTCCAATACAAAAGGCTTAACCTAAAAACTTTAGATAAATTTACCAACAATTTTAAAATTTCAATTGGTCCCAACAATAAGAACTTAAAATTTGAAAAATCCTAGTATTAGTAAGAGATCTACTATTTACCTAGGTATCTCGATTTAAATGTTGTGATAATCAATTTATTAAATTTAATTTTTATTAATTAGTTTATTTCTTTTCAATTGCCGTGATTAGCATGGAATTATTATTCTAGTTTAGAGGATCTAGAGGCTGTGAAAGGAAGGTGAGTGCGCGCAGTGCGAGAATTTTTTGGGTGTCGGATGAGTACCATGTCACTCAACCGATGTGGTTTCTAAGTAACACATTTGGACAGTTTAAAAATGTATTGAACGGTCTAAATTGAAACACACTCTCTCTCTTTTATCTTATTTTTCTTTCTCCACATCAGAACCGCTCAAAATTGAACTGGAAATTTTCTCGTGCAGTGGAGAAAAACTGTTTGTGGCAGCCGACCATTGCGAAATTACCAACCTACCCTTGTTAAGTCTCTCTCTACTTCTCCTCTGCTTCTTCTATGTTCACTTCTCCGTAGGGTTGCAGCAGATAAACGCCACCACCACCCTCCAATTCCTCTCTCTCTCTCTCTTCCTCTTTCTCTTCCGCAGCCCTTGAAAAACACTTCCCCACGCCTGAAGCTCTGATTCTCGTACTCCGTCTCTTCCCTCTCGCTCTCTGTAAAACCCGTCGTCTCTGCAACAATGGGCGCTTCGCTTCCCCCCAAAGAAGCAAACCTATTCAAGCTCATCGTCGTAAGTTAACCGAAACCCGATTCTCTCTCCGTTTCACCTACTGGAACAGTGTTGAAGTTCAATTACTCTCGTACTTCAATCTTACTTCGTCTTAGAACTAAAAACCCTAGATTTTCTCGCCCAGCGGTTGGGTATTTTTTTTGAGTTTGACTGTCTCTCTGGATTATTAGTAGGGCAATTTGATGTTCATTGCAATTCTCTTTGCTGCAAGTACTTGGGGAGTTTTGATGTGAAAACATATTGAAGGTGCTAGTTTTACCTAATTCAGTGCAGAGCTCATTAGAGAAAGTGCAGAGCTCATTAAAGAATAGATTTTTCGTGCAAAGATATATGAGTGCATAGAGGAGTCTACTGGACAGACACGATAAGCTGTTCCGGTGTTCCATTGTGAAGCTATTTCCCTGAATGAGAGTAAAGGTGTTATCTTTCATGGAAAAGATGGCAGTGTTATAAAAGACGATATGCAGTCTGACGGAGGAGGGGCGCCTAGTGCCTGGGGGCCGACTAGTTGGGCACTTAGCACCTAGCCGATTGCCTAGGCCGATTTTATCCTGGGCGTTCGACACTTCGACCACCGCCTAGCGCCTACGCACAGACTAGTCAGCCACCTCGGCTGACTTTTAGAACATTGAAATAATGGATGTAGATTGGTAATGTGTTGAATGAAAATGTTGTTGTTTCTAATTTGGTTGTAGTAGCCTTGTTGGGTGAAACAAGTTAGATTATGTTTGACACTGCCTTCATCCCGTATGAAGTTGGGTTTATGTTGTTAGCCCTTTGATGCGTGGATACATATTTCTGCTCATTTAAGGAGTCTCTAGCCAGAAAATGGTGATGTATTATGCTATGTTATGCCCCATGCGTTTGGATGCTGAATCTACCATATATGCCAGTAATCATTAGCTGAACCATGTAAAGAATGAACTTTTAAGGCCTACCCCCTCTTTTTTTTAAGTAGAATGAACTTTTGGTGTTTGGGCTCGTAGCTTTATTGAAATACAGAAAAGGGTGTGATTCCTAAGTAGTACAATAGGCTGCAGAGATCCCTGCAGCAATTTGAAATTATATACAGCGAACTCATACTACAACCCGTTTCCAAATCAACCTAAATCAGCATTGCGTAATGCAGGGTCTTGTACTTTTGGGTCATCTCTGCAGTGATATGGTTTGGCTGGTGTGCTTGATTAAAACTGAGGAAAAGTTCCACGTTAGATGTTAAGTTTTAATCTTCCTGTTTTTTGCCGTCATATGTCAATTATCTACATCCACTAGTGAAAAGTTGTCAGTCTCATATAACTTTTGTTATTTTTTAAACTAATTCTTGATAGCGTGGATGTTGGAAATAAATGATGATTTATCTTGCAAATAAATAATTTTAGAGGTTTATTTTGGATTCCATTACTTGAAGATGAACAAAGTACAATGATACTACTATTATGCGTTGATTCATTTATCATGTCGCCTTATCTCTTTGATTGTAATCATGTTTGATATTTTGGATTAGAAAATGCTGTTACTAAAGAAACGCCCTTGTTAATTGTCCTCATCCTTGCAGAAATCGTATGAAACTAAGCAGTATAAGAAGGGCTTGAAAGCGGCTGATGCTATCCTCAAAAAATTCCCAGATCATGGAGGTGAACGAAACTTCATGCAGTGTCCAAATCTAGTCTTGTGAATTTTGATATTTCAGAATCTCTTTATTTTGTGATAAGCGGCTGTCTTCTTTTTATTGAATTCCTTTTTGTAGTTATAATGTTTCGTTTCTCCTTTTTCATATGTGGAGAGCGTGGCATGGAACTATCAAGCTTCCATTCCAGTTTAAAATTCTGTCCTTAATGGGTTTCTGTTTCCACTTATATAGTTTAGGAGAATAATGTTTTGTTGTGCCATAATTTGAAATAGTAAGTGTCTTTTTTCTTTTATCCTTTGTGAAGTTTACCGACAAAAGGAAAGCCCTGTCAGTAACGAATTTGGCTCTACTAATATCATAAGTATGGATAATTTGGTCGCTGAGGGTTTTTATCTAAATCCTTGGTTCTGGCAAGCAGAGTATCTGCTCTGAAATATCAGGCCAAAATAACTGAACCACTGTACTTTAGTTTTGTCACAACTAGAATTTTTATGATATGAGCTGGGCTTAATCTGTTTTTTCGTTTCGCTTTGGGTGCAAGAATTATGTAATGAGAACTATAAAATATTTCTTTCTTTCTTAGGTACTTGGTATGGGAGAGAAGAATCTCTGCGAGATTAGAACTATTGATTAGGATTTGTTCTTTGTTGGGTTCTCTTTATTCATTTTTACCCTTCTATTCTTCTATTTTCCTGCCATGTCATGATGTCAAAGGTGACTTCTGTGAAGTATGTAAATTGATTACGGCACGATACATATTTGAATATATGTATGAAATGGAAGTGATTCATAAATCAACAACTTGATTTGGTAATCTAATGCTTTGCATTGTTTTCTACCAAATGTTAAGATGATAGTAAACATTTTGTACCAAAGGAAAAATCGGATGGAAGGTCCAGACCTTTTGTATTGTACTCTGTCTCTATCCCCAAACCATCAGCCTTCACCTCTATCAAGACTGCCCTTCTCCTTTTCCTCTCTCAATCAGCGTCTCTCTTTACGTTTGGTGCATGAGAGGCTGATATAAACTGTAAGGGAGTGCTTTCCAATATTGGTACTTACCCTCCGTCCTGTCAGCAAACAGAAAAAGAAACAAACCCAGATAGAGGTGAAATAAATGCTGCAAAGATTAATAGTTTCATTTCCTCTTGTTTAATGTTTATCATTTTCGTATTGGATTGTGATTTTTTCCATCAATTGTTTTATCTGTTTTCTTTCTTGGCTCTACCAGAAACTTTGTCAATGAAGGGTTTGACGTTAAATTGCATGGACCGCAAAGCAGAAGCATATGAACTTGTTCGGCTTGGGCTAAAGGTTGGGATTCTTGCTTAGCCCTCTTTGGTTTTTCTTTTTTCTAATTCCTTTTACACAACTAGTATGGCTATTGTCTCCATATTGGAATATATTAACAATATGTTCTATTGCCAATGTAGAATGACCTCAAAAGTCATGTTTGCTGGCATGTTTATGGTCTCCTGTACCGGTCGGACAGAGAATATAGGGAGGCAATTAAATGCTACCGGAATGCCCTAAGGATTGATCCAGATAACATCGAAATATTGCGGGATTTGTCACTTTTACAGGTGAATATGAAATTGGGCTAACTTTTTTCTTTACGTGTTGGGTTTTCATTATAAGTTGGGTACTAGGTACATTAACCTTGGTGTGAAATGCTGATTCTTCAAAACATGTTGATGAAGCCCAACTTGGGTATGAGGGCTTAACCTAGTTCTTGATGAGGTTTTTATTTATTTATTTATAATAATGGTAGGCTAGATTACGCTTTCCACTCTACACCATATTTTTGCGTAGTTGTCCCATGTTTTCCTGTAACAGTCAACCAAGGTTAAAAAGCACTTACCACCTTGCACTTTTTGCTTTATCTAAATTTTCTACTTCCTTTTACAGGCACAAATGCGTGACTTGTCTGGTTTTGTTGAAACAAGGCAACAATTGCTGACTCTAAAACCAAACCATCGCATGAATTGGATCGGATTTGCTGTTGCCCATCATTTAAATTCCAAGTATGTTATGGTTCTTTGATGTGGACAAATTGAATATATTCTGCATGTCTTGTTCTTCAAATCCGTGATATTCACATGCCAGCTGTAGAATTACGCAATGGTATTTCTCAGGCAGTGCCATCCCGATTATTGAATTGGACGAAAGCACCAAAATATTAAGTTTATTTCTTCATTGTTTCCACTTTCCATAGCGTCTGTTTTTTTGTGAGGCTAAACAAGATGGTACTATGTAACTAGAGTAACTGGTGAGGAACGTCCAAATTGTTTATGTTGGCTTGATGGCATGATGTTTGTTTCTTGGTGTTGCTACATTCTGGGGAATTCATGCGCATTAGATGTTCTCATCAAAACATGAATTGGCTTTTCGGTCATGGCTGAGAATATTAAGCATATGGTTTACCGCCTACATCAATTTGGACTTTCTAAAGCTAAATCGCTTTATTTAGACATGTCATCTTTGTACATGGCTTTGAGAGGGAGTGCAGGGGTGGCCTTCCCGTGGTAAGGCGTTCGGTAGGGGATCCTTTCAAAGTTGCCCTTTTTGGTTGGACCTTATCATTTGGGGACCCATTGTAGTGAACTGGTGTCTCATGAGTTAGTGCGTCGGGGAGTCAGACTTTCATCTTCTCATTCTGATTTATTGCGGGTTGCTAGAGAGCTGTGGAGTTTTATCTATTATGCTTTGTTTTTGATGACTTGGGTGCTTCACAGAGGTATGGTCGGTTTTTGGGGTAGTTGGGAGGACTTGTAGGGTCGAGGAAGGAGAAAGGCCTGGTTGCTTGTGCTGTTATGCCTGATGTGGATGTATCCAAGAGAGCACAATAAGACTTCACAAGGACTGGAGAAGTCAATAGGTTACACAATTCATGACTTAAGGGTAGCGAACCACGGACTGGATCGCAGATCTACATTTTCAGTGCGAATGTAACTAAAATTCGCGTACTCATTTGTCAGGTCGTGAACTGAAATCTAAAGGAGGCAAATTTGGTTTGTTGAACCAATTGTTTCGTGTAACGTGTATAGAGCAGCTGCAAACCATCAAGTACATCTGTGTACATTGCAGGCAAAGAAGACTATTCACCTGTCAGTCAACAACGTCCAATCAAACTTTGTGGGTCTGAGGATTGGACTTTTGCTTTCATTATGCCGACTGTCAACTAAGGGGTCATTCGGTAAAAAGCAAACCTTGAACTAGGTAGGCCAACTGAAGTGTTTATTGTTCAGTTACTGATTTTGAAACATAGCATCAACATAAATCACATAATTAGTGGGTGTTAGCACGAAATTATAATGGTCATATATTTTTGTTGGGCACAAATTTTATTATAGGATGCTCAAATTTTAAAAAATTAGGTATTAAATATATCGGGGCGGTTCAAGGGACACCCAAAAAAAATCCCAAATCTCAATCTCATAGTTTCCGATCAAATTTTTGTGATGAATGTGTGCAGAATGTGATATAGAAGAGGCACTCAGACGCTCTGTTACTCTGTTTGTCAGTTTTTTTAAGTATCGACGCACTCGCACCGCGCTCACGCAACGCGCACGCTCTGTGTGACTTACCTTTGGCCTGATAGTTGTTTTTGTCATTTTATTTAGCTGCGAGGTGTCTACAAGTGTTGACTCTATTGTTTAGTTTTGTAGATTCCCTTAATCTACAATTAAGGTGGGCCTTTTTGCTTCTTTTGTCCTTTTTTTTGGTTGTTAGGGCTGATGCTCCTTTTTGTTTGGGTTGCATCCCTTGGTGCTTTGAGTTGTATAATAGTTAACAAAAAGTAAAACTGAGTCATCATGGGTCTGTTGGTGTCCTTATCTGTGAAAAGCAATGACTAGTGTTGAAAAGCTGCGACATTTTTAGGAGGGTAAAGCGTGGAGCGGTTCTCATGTGGATGAACGGCAATCTTCCTCACACTGGATTGCCTCCGTGAAGGACTGTATGTCAAGGGCCCCTCCTGGAATGTTGACGATCTTTCTCAGTGTGGCTTTCTTCTTGGGAATTGGTTTATGGACTCAAAAAAGGTCATCTCTTGGGGAGGGGGATCCATGAGTACATCTTGACCCTCCAAAAGTCCCCTTTCTGCATGGATAACCTGGAAAACTTTGTCCGATCTTGTTTAGTGTGTTGTGTGATTACTGCTCCTAATTTGTTAGTACCAGTTCCTACTACCTATTTTCTTTCTCTAAAGGTTCTTTGGACTCACTTGAAACTTTGATGTCTCATTTTGGTTGCCTTGTAGATGCTTATTATTCTTATCTTTGGTTTATTTACTAGTGCTTCAAAAGCCATTGATATCCTTGAAGCATATGAAGGGACACTTGATGATGATTATCCTCCAGATAATGAACGTTGCGAGCATGGGGAAATGCTGTTGTACAAGGTAATACCGACGAGACAGTGGTTGGTGTACTTTTTTCCTGAGTTCTCCACTTGTGGGGTGCTTGGAGTTGATACGGTATAACTCATAAATATGCAGAATGATGTTGCCTGTATGTGCACGCATTTTCCTGGTTTTGATATCATTGTACTGTATATTGAACACCAAGGCGTGATAATTAAGCAGATGTCACTCCCATTTTCTAAATGGTAAAATGGATCTTGAATTGAAGCCGGGATTGAAAATGATGAGTGGCTAATTTTGTTTTCTTGGTGGGGGTTTAGGTTTATGTCCACCAAAAAATCAAGTTAAGTAGTTGACAGAAGTGTATAACCAAGGCATCATGGTCTATTAAAGACGGTTGTTATGTGAGATCTTTATTTTTATTTTTTCACTTAAGCTGCAAAAAGGACTATGCTGTTGGACATATAATTGTGTTAATGGTTATTTTTTGGGATATTCTCGTCCAGATTTCGTTAATGGAAGAATGCAGCTTTCTAGAGAGAGCTCTAGAGGAACTGCACAAGAAGGAGTTTAAAATTGTGAGTATTGTCAAGATAGTCTGGTGGTCTAGATGCATAAGAAAACTTACTCAAATGTGAAACTTCTTTCCATACTTGTTTTTGAAGGTTGATAAACTAGGCTTCAAGGAGCATGAAGTTTCGCTTCTTGTGAAGCTTGGTAGTCTAGAAGATGGTGAAAAATTGTACAGAATGCTGCTTTCCATGAACCCTGACAATTACAGGTATATGATAATGTTTAAGGGGTTTTTGTAGCTGTAAACGTCTAAAAACGAGGTGTCTGTGCCTCAAACAATTGGTGACATTTTCCATTTATCTTTTTTCACTCAGGATGAATGTATTGTGCTAAGGATTATCTGTTGATTTAAAATTGGTGCTCTAGATGAATTTATATTTGTGTAAGTAAACACAATAGAAGTTGAAAGATTTGAACAATACAGCCACAACTAGTTTTTTTATTTTATTTTATTTTTTATGTTGTGGTTATAAGGCTGAATACTGATTAACTTGTGTTGAGAACTGATTCTGGTAAAGAGCTAGCTGTTGACTTAAAATTGGTGCTCCATATGAGTTTGTTTGTTTATCATCATAGTTTTGAAAGATTTGAATAACCGAGCCAGAACCAAATATCCAATACTCCTGGTTCTAAGACTGAAGACTGATTTAACTTTTCGGGGAATATCACCCCACCACACCCCAAGCCCCCTACAAAAACTAGCTAGACTTTCTAATCCATGTGGGCCCATGGTCAAGTTTTTCTGATTTAGCCTGACTCCAGGGTTGAAGTCATTTTATTCATTCTATGATCTCATATCTAAGTTTGCACGTGTTCATGATATATAGATGTCAAGGATTTTGTTCATGAACTAACTTCAATCTTTCTCCGCTAGAGTTGCATATTTCCAAATATACTTTGCCTAAACATTCTTTTTACGGAGTGAATTGATTATCTCTCAATTCCCCTCTCTTCGCTTCCTCTCCCTTTCCTCTCAGATTTTTATTTTTATTTTCCATAATGTGGATGTCAATATAAAAATGCAAAAGTGCTGTGTAAACCCTGCACCAATCCCACCCAACCCCAAAAGATGGAGCAGGGTGCTCCTCTGCATATGTTACGTGTTGGTTTGAAGTGTTATTTACATGAGCTACATCTCTCTTTTTACTTCTTCTGGTTTTTAGGTATTATGAGGGATTACAGAAGTGTGTGGGTCTATCATCAAAAAGTCACTGCTATTCATCTGAGGAAATTGATCGATTGGAGAGCTTATATAAATCACTTGGGCAGCAATACAATCGGTCATCTGCTGTTAAGGTGACACAGCCCCTTCTTTTCTGATTACTGACAAAATTGGGCCTTTTCTTCAGAATGGGGGAATCATTTTTTTGTTTTTGTTTTTTTTGGGAGTAAAGTTTGTGGAGAATTACTTCTTTCTAACTAACCTCTAAGCTGTTACTATTTCTAAACCTAAAAATAAGAACATTCATGTGGGCTTGTGTGTGCTGCGCAACTTTTAATCTTCTTATGGCGACCTTACTCGAGTTGTATCGGGATGGAATAGCTTTTATACTTCCACATGCTCGCTCTCTACCTCTCTGTCAGTCCAAAATTCCATATTTTGATTGTCCCGTTATGCAAGTCCATTTAGAGAGGTCAGAGGTCAAATTAGAATTCCCTTTTGTTTTTATTTTTCTTGCTAATTAATTCCCTTTTGATTTTGAATTTGAGTAAATCAATCCAACGAATCAAATTATTAATTCCCTTAAAGTGCATGTGTTATGTTTCCTTGAAAAGTTGGATTTCAAAAATGGCCAGCAACAAGGGTCGGGAAGAACATAATTGCTACTTATCAGCTATCTCTTACCATATACTTAATTGGACTATTGGAGTCCTTTTTGGCTTCTTTTAGGTTTTGTATGACATTCTACTTTTCATGAACTTGATACATCATTTTATCTTTGAAATTTTTGGTTTGAATGTGTCTCTGGGTACAGGTTTTTAATTTGTACCCTGTGTCTTTACATGTACAAGTAGTTTTGTAGACTTTATGTGACTTTTTTCTCCTTTGTTGCAGAGGATACCACTTGATTTTCTAAATGGTGAAAAGTTCCGGGAGGCAGCAGATAATTACATTCGGCCTCTCCTGAGGAAGGTATGCTTAGTTTTTACTTCTATTACTCCAACTGGTTAGGCCACTAATGAGTCAAAACTTACAATTACTCTTTGTGATGCATTTAGGGAGTTCCTTCAGTATTCTCGGATCTTTCTCCTTTGTATGATCACCCTGGCAAGGTTAGTGTTGTCCCTTCTACTTTGTATCGGATTAAAGAGTGTTGAAAAACTCGTTGCAGTTTATTTGATGGGATTTTTCTTTCCATTAGCTTTTATCTAGGTTTTGTATCTCTTATCCAGGCAGACATTCTAGAGCAACTGATTCTTGAGTTGGAGCATTCAATTAGGACAACTGGTGGATACCCTGGGAGGTATGACTTTTTTGTCCTCAACTCTTGCATTAGTGTAGTTTACCTGGTGGAAACCACTGACAGATCGAGGAATTGTTAAATGGTTTGGCCACACCATTAGTTAACTTATACTCTCTCCTGATACAGTAGTTTATTGCACGTATATATGCTAGGTAACCATGTCGGACATCGTATTGTAGTTCTTAAATTGTACTTAGTTGAAAGTTATCAGTAGTCCGTCTTATTCATTACCATGCTTGCGTTTCGTCTGGTATGCAGGACAGAGGAGGAGCCTCCTTCAACTTTGCTGTGGGCTTTGTTCTATTTGGCTCAGGTAAAGGTTTTCAGTAGTCAATGTGCCTATTTACATTTTCATTTCACTCTTATCATCGTTGTTGTCGCTTAGTTAAGACTTGTGTTTTTGTGCAGCATTATGACAGACGGGGCCAACATGATATTGCCCTAGTCAAAATTGACGAGGCTATCAAACACACTCCAACTGTGATTGATTTATATTCCGTCAAGGTTTGCAAATACTAATACCTTGTGATATTCCACTATAATTGTTTCGCCAAATATTGACTTTTATGTTCTCAGTTTTATTACCATCTGAAGATTGTCTTCTATGTTGTGAGGAACCATCTTCCCTTTGATTTGTAATGTCATTCATGAGATTTTAGGCAAGTTTTTCTGGTTCTATTATAGATGGTAATGTCACTATTGATCACAGGCCCGTATATTAAAGCATGCTGGTGACTTGGTAGCTGCTGCTGCTCTGGCAGATGAAGCTAGATGCATGGATCTTGCTGATCGCTATGTAAATAGTGACTGTGTGAAGCGTTTGCTGCAGGCTGATCAGGTTAGAGATCTACATTTTAATATTCTTTAGATTTATAGTAATACTCACGACGGGTCATTATCTCACAGTTCTTTGCTTTGACTTCTGTAACTTCTTATGTTGATTATGCTTTCCTATGGGCAATATTTCTTGAAGGTGGCACTGGCAGAGAAGACAGCTGTGTTGTTCACAAAAGATGGGGATCCGCACAATAACCTGCACGATATGCAATGCATGTGGTGTGTAATTTGGAGCCCAATCCCATTTTTATTTTGGTTTTAGGTTGGACATTTTGGTAGAAAGATCACCTCATAACTCCGGTATCTTGCTTTTGAAGGTATGAACTTGGTTCTGGAGAAAGCTACTTCCGCCAAGGGGACCTTGGTAGAGCGTTGAAAAAATTCTTAGCTGTGGAGAAGCATTATGCAGATATAACTGAAGACCAGTTTGATTTCCACTCCTATTGCTTAAGAAAAATGACTCTGCGAACCTATGTGGAAATGATGAAATTTCAAGATCGGTTGCATTCGCACAATTATTTTCGTAAAGCAGCAGCTGGAGCTATCAGGTTAATTGTTTTTAAGGAAATGTCAGGTTGAACTTTTACTATGTTCAGCTAGTCGGACCTTAAATGATGTGATAATGAGGTGTTTGTTACCTGTTTCCACTACTACTAGTGTATTTTAGTGCAATTGCGTATTGTCACTCAATGTTCTGATGAAATTTTGATTACAATTTTGGGATGATAACAATTTTGATATGCAGTACTCTTTCTTTCTTCAATCGGAGTATTAGTGGTTCATGATCAGCTAAAACTTGATTTTTGTTTTATTCCCTCTTGATATTTATGATTGTCTGAATTGAGGTGCAGGTGCTATATAAGATTGTATGATTCACCTTCAAAGTCAGCAGCTGAAGAAGATGATGAAATGTCAAAGTTACCTCCTTCTCAGAAGAAGAAAATGAGGCAAAAGCAGAGAAAGGCAGAAGCTCGAGCTAAGAAAGTAATTTTGTTTCTTTAGCGTCACAGAATTTTTTGGCATGGATAACTTGCATTCTAATATCCTTCATTTTCTTAGGAGGCAGAAGTGAAAAATGAAGAAACAAATGTTAGTGTTGTCTCGAAGTCTGGAAAACGAAATGTCAAACCAGTTGATCCGGATCCAAATGGGGAGAAGCTGCTGCAGGTTGTTTCTGGCCCTGTATTATTTGACCTTTTGGTTTCTGCTTCTTAGTATTAGTTTTCCGGCTGCTTACCGAGCTTTTGTGTCATTTCACTATTCTTATGTAGACATCATTCTTAGCTTGGTTGGTATAAGTGATGTAGGTTGAAGATCCCCTGTTGGAAGCTACAAAGTACTTAAAGCTGCTTCAAAAGCACTCACCTGATTCCTTAGAGACACATGTGCTCTCGTTTGAACTAAATATGAGAAAACAAAGAACTCTGCTCGCCTTTCAGGTAGTTTAATGTCTTAGTGTGGAACTTGTGACATGTTGATTTTGATATTAAATTCATTCACCCGTCATTTCTTGGGTTGTAATATGTCATCTGAAGGTTATAGCAGTCAATTTAGTTAATGGCCGACAACTGGCAGTCTAACTGTCAGCTTAAATTTCTCAACTGACAACATATTCCTTTTAAGTTTTTGGAAACTGTGCAGGTGTTATTTCTGCTATTTTACAAAGTGTCTGAATGCATTTTTCTTGTTTCTTTTCCTAAAGGCTGTAAAGCAACTTGTACGGTTGGATGCTGAAAACCCGGACTCACATCGCTGCTTGGTACGCGTCTCTGTCTTATAGCTAATTGAAATACACCTGGCATACAATCTTACATCAGAATTTCGCATGCATTCTTATTTTCCTCTCTCCGGTGGAGGTTTACATGAATGTGAACCTTGTGTATCTTATTTTTTCAGATAAGGTTCTTCCATAAATTGGGTTCTATGCCTACTCCGGTGACCGACACTGAGAAACTCATTTGGGCTGTCTTAGAAGCAGAGCGACCTACTTTCAGGTTCTCTTGGAAGTGCTTTTGTTATCTTGATTTGATCTCATGAAAATTGTAGTGATGGCTCATTGTACTTATTGTAATTTTTACTGCAGTCAATTGCATGCGAAATCTCTTACGGAGGCAAACACCCTTTTCCTAGAAAAGCATAAAGGTCATCTACCTTATCTAATGCGCGCACAAATTTTCAACCTTTGATTGTGCAATATTTCATGTTATCCTGCATTTTGCAGACTCCTTGATGCATAGAGCTGCAGTTGCAGAAATGCTTCATGTATTGGATCCTAGCAACAAGACTGAGGCTATCAAATTACTTGAGGATTCATCGAACAACCTGGTGTCAGGGTAATGTTTCTCAGTATATTAAGCGTCCATTAAACTTTATTTTTATAACTATTTTTCTCTTGGATGGCTGTTTTTGGTAAGATACCTTCAGGCTTTAACTAAGCATTGCAACTCTGCATGTTGCATTAAATCAGGAATGGAGCACTTGGACCAGTCAGGGAATGGAAACTCAAAGATTGCGTTGCAGTTCACAAACTTCTGGGCACAACTTTGAATGACCGAGACGCTGCAATGAGTAAGTCTGCGAACTGAGATGTGTAGTAGAATTCCATGATTCAAATGGGGGAAGGAGGGCAAAGTCAGACTTCAGAGCTTGTTAACTGTTTGTTATACTGATCGAACTTTTATGTGCGGAACAACAAATATAAAAGATTTCACATACCTCTCTCTCTCTCTCTCTCTCTCTCACAACACCAAAGACTACAGGGGTGCTGAAATTGATTCTTTCTTGTAGGATGGAAGGTGCGATGTGCAGAATGCTTCCCATACTCCACATACTTCGAAGGAAGCCGCAGCTCTGCCATACCAAACTCAGCTTACAACCAGACACACAAGAACCCCGAAAATGGTGGTGCAACCCATCTCGATGCTCATCACAAGTCAGAGTTTATTTCTTCAAATGGGAAAGTTGAGAAACTTGAGGCATCATTTAAGGACCTAGTTGTCTGACCAGACAATTTGAATGCAACTTGTCACGAAGCCATCCTTTTACCTTTGCCTGGGTCATCAAAGTGTTACAAATTAATTCTGTGGCTTTGGATCGTGGAACTGGGTAAATGAGTCGAAGGTCGGTCATCAAGGTAGATGATCAAAGTTTTGTGCAAGTTATGGTGAGATCCTCTTTTCTGTTGCTTTGAGATTTGGTGCCTCTTTTAGCCCACTAGTTCAACCTCTCCACCTAATTGTGGAATGCGTTTTCCCTTGCAAATGTGTACAAGTTATAGACATAGGGTTTCCCTAAGTTGTTGAATGCTTGCTTTCGCTCACATTTGAGATCCTGGACAAGAGGATCTTTCGGTTTGCAATGCTTCGCAACGTCTGAGGTTACTCCAGGTCGAGGGGTGCTCTACATTAGATTTTTTTTTTTTGATAAGTCAGAACAGATAATACGCCCAATAGAGTTGATCTCCATATTTTGTTGTACTTGGCTCATTCGGTTGACCGTTATTAATGATGTGTAAATGCTTTATTATTGGAAAATTTTGGCATGGAGTTATTCAATAACAGTTTCTCTTGTTTTTATGCATTTTGATTGGAGCAGTGGTTGGCTTTCATGTTGGATGAATTTCAATGTCCCCATATCAACTGTTGTGGATTGGAATTGTGGTTTATCGCTGCATGTATTCGGTTAAATGATACTCCTATAGGGATACTTAAATATTAGTCATCCTTTTTAGAACATTTGTGTTTTCATCCCAGTTGCTTTTAGAAGTTCTTATTTTATTCCGACATTTGAATAAATCCGAAATTGTCATTTTAGATAATACTCCGTATCTTATTTTTTGGATGCTTATAGTTTTGGGATCTAAACATAACTCGGAGGTCCTAAGCGTAATATTGTGATACTTAAAAGGGTACCATGTACACCCACATACTATTTTGGTGTGTATTGGACACATTGGTACTTTATTAGGAGATTAAGTGATAGGTTCATTATAGATATTTCATAAATCTATAAGTTAATCAAATAGTTTTGTAAAGCTACAAGTCTACACAACCTGAACCCTAGGGTAGCTTATGAAAGTGCCTAAAATCTTAAATCCTATGAAAATGCCTAATCACTAAAATCTTATAATAGAAAAGTGCACTATAAAATCTTATAAAAGTTGTGAGACCCACTGTGGCAAAGTTTTCCCACATCGACAACTTGGAGAAATGTTGTATAGTATATAAGAGATTCTGACCAACTACTGTATAATTGAGGTTAACCTTTTGAGTCACAGGGTTAGTCGAATGGTTAGCAGGTCAATTGGGGCGGGTTGTTATTGTTGGTATCAGAGCACAATCCTGGTCTACATATGAGGGCCACCTTGGTCTGTATAGACCTAAGTGCTACACTTTGACCACTGGGGGAAGGTTGCTGGGCCAATGCAACAGATGCAACGGGGATGTTGCAAGAGAATCCACTGTGGAAAAGTTGTCCCACATCAACAGCTTGGAGAAATGTGGTAAGTATATAAGAGATTTTGACCAGCTACTTTATAATTTGAGATTAACCTTTTGAGCCACAGGGTTAGGTGAATCGTGAATGGTTAGGAGGTCAGCTAGGGCGGGTCGTTACAAAAGTGCCTAAATCCTAGGGTATCATATTCTATAATAAAAAAGTACACCCTAAAATCTTATGAAAGTGTCTAAACCCTAGGGTACCTTACCCTACTCTAGGGCACCCTAAAATGGACTTGAGACCTTATAAAATTAATAAATAGACTTGTGGGCTTATGAAATTTACATAATGGACCTAAGACTATTTTTCTAGTCTTTTCTTTATTTCCTCCATATTGTGGGGCTATTTCTTGGGGTTTGTTCACTGGATTTGGCAAAATCACGGAATCTCATATGGTTGATGTAGACGTCTTCATAATGTAATTCTCATTTGATGTAGTGTATGTAGCATCTCTCTTCTCATGATATATATGAACGTAATTCTTCCATGATCTACTTGACGATAGATGCAATACTAGCTAGTTCTATAGTGGTTTCGGTCTTAAAGGGCAACCAACAGGCTAGTCTATCTTCGTGTCAAATCCCTTACCTTCGTCAAAATTTAGAAAGAAGTAGTAGGGCAAAAAGGCATCCCCCGGGTAAGCCAAGCCAAACTTGCTGTTAAATTTTGATTGAAGTCATTTCTGGTATCAACTTTGGCAACAAGTTTGCTTCGTCAAACTTTGCCTCCTCTCCCAACCCAATCAGTCTCTCTTCCCTCATCTCATCCGTCGAAGAAAAAAATAAATACGGAGTATTATTATGTGAAAACACCAAATGGGTGCAACGACATCGTAAACATGCATGAAAATGTCGAATTTGGTTATTACTACTATTTGAGATGAAACCATTCTACCAACCAGCTTATTTTATTATGGTTCTCATGGAGTGCCAATCCAAGGCATCGGCCACGCTTCGGCCACCATGTAAGGGTTTGCTACATGAGGTTTACTCCCTCCTAAGGTTTCAAGTTCGGAACTTCTTAGATTTTATCAACTCCTTTGGGGATCAATTCATAACCCCGCAAGTAGACGGTGAAATTGATCCCCAGAATTAGTCAAGGTGCACGTAAGTTGGTTGAAACATCTGAGTTATCTAGGGTTTGCTACTTTGGCTCCCATGGTGTTGTTGGGTATAGTAGACCCACAAAATCTTGGGCTAGGAAAAGAAGAGTTTAAATATATGTGTGTGTGTGTGTGTTCAAGTTTAATTTGTTTTATTAATCACATCAACTTTATCAAGTTCTAATTGAATCACACTCGAGCAGCTTATCTTTTTCCACAGTATAAGCTTAGAGTCAAGTAGTGGGGACGGAGGGAGTATGCATGTATGTAACACACTCATTTTGAAACGGGAATTAACGACGTAAATATAAATCGAGTTCGAATAACTTTGGTTCATTTAACCCTACAGGGAGTGGCTTCCATTCTACTAGCTACGTCTTGCTCGCTCGATCAGAGATCAATTCACTCAAGGCCAATTGCCTTCATTTCGATCGCTGTACGAATCCATGCTTATATCAATATTGTGTCACAATCAAATGGGCCCCTAATCCGCTACCTGAATCCATGGATCGTTTGGATACGCATCACCTAGCTAACGTCCACAGATCGATTAAAGATCGTCAGTGGCGGAGAAACTAGGGATATTCAGTGGTCTTAGGTCATAGTCTCGTGGCATCCTTAATTAACCCTTAAAGCACCACACAAATATTTGAAATTCATTCACATAATTCGTAGTCCTTAATTATATGATTGTGTAGTGGTTATAGAGTTAGCCCCGATTTTTGGGGGCCTAAATAGAAGTTTATAAATGAGGCCGAACTTTTATATATTGTACTAACATGGAGTATCAAAGTAGAAGGGTCTAAGTTCGTAAATTTTTGGGAGACTAAAGTGGTCGCACCTCACCTCCAACTTTAGTACGACCGGGTCTGAGTGGTTAGGTGTCCCAGTGACCATGCCATAATTTTGGACTAGGGCTTGTGTTGCACACCCTGGAGGGAACAAAGGCTAGGCCCACAATACTATTGGCCCACCAAATTTGTTCATTCCTAAGATTCTAAGACCGGGTTAGGAGATAAGAATGAACAGTTCGGATCCAGTCAGGGATTCTGGATTTTAGCTTTGGTGCAGATCTTGATCTCAGCTGTTGGATTGTATTTTCAATTGTTCGGATCTGCGGACGATTTCGTATTGCTAAGAATACATTCTTATCGGTAAGAAAGCATCTGCAGATCCGGATCATTGAAAATACAATCCAACGGCTGAGATCAAGGTCGGCATATTAGGTAAAATCTGGGATCCCCGACTAGATCCGGACTGTAAGAATTAAAAGTCAATCGATGTTGTATACAAAGAAGGAAAATATCAAACTCACATTAACCAGTTCAATTACCACCAATAATTTGTTGTTTTAAAGACAGAGTTTAGGTGATAAGGGCCCGTTTGGACAAATAAGCTACTTTGGCTTATTTTGTCTTTATTCAAATTTTTTTCGCATTTTGTGGCTTATTGTCAATTTTTTAGGAATTATTGCTTCGTTATGACGAGAGGAATCTAAAAAGTAAAAAATTTCAACCGAAATCCATTTTTTTTTGAATTTCGACGAAAATTGGCGGGAAAGCCACTTATTGGCGGGAAAGACGAATATTTGGATTTCGATCGAAATTTTTTACTTTTTAGATTCCTCTCGTCATAACGAAGCAATAATCCCCAAAAAATTGACAATAAGCCACAAAATGCGAAAAAAATTTGAATAAGGACAAAAAATAAGCCAAAGTGGCTTATTTGTCCAAACGGGCCCTAAGGCTCCAGAAAATAGTTGGGTTGCATCTCGTACCTTACAGGTTAGTCCCGGCCGGTACGTACAATTTTTGAATGAATTCGGTAATCTAAAACTGGAATTTCGTTGCGGCTCAACCATTCGCCGGTAGCGGACACTATATATTGAACTATTATTAATTTTATCCTCTCTGAATAAATGTGCATTTTATGATGAACTTGCAATACTTCCGAAACAGTACGTGATGATATCTTACCGGACAACAGTACCAGCTGCGTGAACCATATTAGTAAAAAAAAAATTGGCGCTCCAACCGGCCGTTTCGATCGATATTCAGAACCTTGATCGGGAGAAAATAGTTTTTGAGTTTATAGATCTTTTCCACTAATGCCTAATGTCAAGTTTGTCATGAGTATAAACAAGTTTCTCTCTCTCTCTCTCTCTCTCTCTCTCTCCTAAAGAAGCAAATTAAAAGCTAGTCATGCATCTCTCTCTCTCTCTTCATAGGCGAATGCATGCACACATTCAGCAGTTAATGAAGAACAAATGGTAGAACAAAAACTTCTCTTTCTAGTTTTTAATTTACGCAGCATTATTTAATTACCTCAACCACAAGTTTTCTCCTGCAATTTTCTCGCAATAATAACTCCAAAGAAAAGACACCCTCCTTAATTTGCTTCCACTTCACGTGATGTTCACGTGCCTCTGGGTCCAAACAATAATCCAACATCTCGCTTCCTCCCTAACCACGCGTTTCATATTAATTTCCATCATCAACTGATTCAACGGCCAAGAATAAATCGCAATTCTTTTCGGTGACGTAGGATGTCCCGTGTCAACTTCTGCGCACCTTGGACTAATCTCTACGGCCCTCCCACAAACTTGCGCGTTGGGGTGAGGTGACCTGTGACCCTAAAAGTTGTCGGCAAGGAAAATCGAACTTGAGACCTTAAGAAGAAGCAAAACCCTAAGTCCCAAGTCAAGACCACCATACTAGTACCACGTCGAGAATAAAGGGTGAGTACTGAGTAACAATAAATCACACTTGTTGGAGAAGTTGGCCCAGACCCAAAAAGAAGATGGTGCACACCATATCTCCGTCGTCCATTTGGCAATTCAATGGTTCAGATCTCATCTTCACCGTGTAGCATTCGAGCTGTTCATTGTTGAGATGTCCGAAATTAAATCTGGACCATTAGCTTGCCGAACGGTCGGCCGAGCTGACGCACAACACGGTGCACCCCTGCGCAGCTCCATCTCCCGGTTCGAAAAAAGGGTAACTAATTAACAATATTTAATGCCAATACCAAAGTCTTTCATAAGGGCTTGTTTGGATATATTGTTCCAAACGACTTTGGGTTAAAATTAGTACCCATTTCAGAAAGGACCCTTAAAAAATAAGTACTTATTTGTAATTTTCAAGCTTAAAAATAATAGGTTTGCTAAAATCAAAAAATATACAATATGGATCTTGTTTGAATCGACATCTATCAAACCCTGCAAAAAAATTTAAAAAATTATTTTCTTAAACCCATTATTTTTAAGTTTAAAAATAAGTCCTTATTTTTTAAATACTTATTTGGGTTTCTAGAACTGGACCTTAATCGATTAGTGGTGATTGGATTCTCATGAAAAAAATAGAGTATTTGAGACGTGGGTTCGATGTCTAGTTGAGGTCGAACCAGAACCAAAAACTACACACCCCGGGTCCAGAAATATGCCAGGGGAGACAAGTTCCAACGCATGCATGTGGCTGTTCTTGGGGACCCTTTTGATATAATCTCAATTTCCTTGTCTCTCCCACATGAAACATATGCTCGGTTGGGAAGAAACATCTTCAATTTTAATCAAATTAATATTATTATATAACTATATGGGTTTTGATTGGATCACATCGTAGGTCATGATTTATGTCTTAAAAGCTTAGTAATTCCTGTTTGATTGGTCGGAGTTAGAATCTGGACATTTGCATGTAGTAGCATAAATTTTAGTTCCAAATGGAGTTAGACCAAGGTTTGGTTACAAAAGTTTGTTAATTAGTCATCATATTGTGCATGCAGGTGGTGATGATCACCCAGGGTATGCGCTAGCGCTCTTGACAGGCACTCCAGAACCCAACCATCTCTATATATCAACGACTGATTAGAAAGAAGCCGTAGTGTCGTCGGTCGCAATCCCCTCCAGCGGTGTGATGAGTGCTGCTGCTACTACTACCCATT
Source organism: Rhododendron molle (assembly GCA_025413875.1). NCBI lineage: Eukaryota > Viridiplantae > Streptophyta > Magnoliopsida > Ericales > Ericaceae > Rhododendron > Rhododendron molle. Next base: position 44,105,361 of record CM046395.1, on the reverse strand, counting down.
CTTCAGCAATGTGGGAGCTAGGGTGAGACACCGCTAGATAATAGGCACAACAGCCAACATTGGAATTGTTAGCAACTATAGATAGATGATCGAGTACTCGAAGACATTATTACCTGACCGTCGGCAGATGGACATTGTACGTCCATGCCATCTAGCTTTTCCAATTAATTAGTCATACTAGCCCATTTCCTTTTCCAATTAATTAGATTACGATGTTTTTATTTATTTATTTATAGAAACATAATCATTTTAGCATTTGTGACGGGAAAAAAAATTAAATTTTGCAAGACCGAATATTGGTATTTAAATACCACATGTCATGTGGTATATATTGAGTGATTTCGGTAAGAATTGGAAGAACAAATGAGAAAATAGTGAGTCTAATAAACTTCTTGCAATAATTCCGCAAGTCAGCAGTGAAATTGCACCCCAAGATTAGTTAAGGTGCATGTAATTACGCTCGACAAATACTTAAGTTATCAAAAAAAGAAGAAGAAGAAGAAGAAACTTCTTGCAATAATATATACTATATCATATAAAGGGGACTAATAAATTGGGGGGAACAAGGGGCAGACACAAAATTAAAAATTTTAAGGTTCGAGCCTGTCAAGAATCCCAAAAACCCTCGTCAGTGGTTGGAACCTTTAGGCCACAACTTTTGCTCATTATACGTACAAGTTAAAGACTAGCTAATTAATTAATTAAACACAGATTAAAGACTAACTACCCAACTACTTAAACTAACAAATTAACAATTCCTAACGTCTTCATGTGCTCAAATTCCTCTGTCCCCTTTTGGCTACCCCGCTAATCATAAAACAACCGATTTTTCTAGGACAATTAGGTTCTTTTAAGTATGTTTAGTGCAGTAAATTAATCATTATTCCATATCGAAACCCGGGAATCATTACTAGGTTGGAAGCATGTACCCAACAACACGGTCATTATGAGATGTGATGTTCCTTAATTACGTAGTGGTGGACGCAGAATTTGTGCCAAAAAATATAGTATATTTTAGAAGTATGTAGTATATTGCTAGTAGAGAGGTCCGAGGAAGAGCTATACAAGATTCAAGATTTTATATATGTGCGTGGTCACCATTCAATTCAATGTTATACCCGCAGCGAAAGAATGATTGTTCAGTTGAAATTTTAGAAAATATTTAGAAATTTAGATAAAAAAAAACTCACCAAGGGACTTGCTGGGACCAATCTCATAGATTTTTTCTAGATTAACTTGGAAAACTAGTATAGTACGTGCGTGTATTTGGAGTTATGGCTTCTGTGGTTATGTGAAGTCTAATTAGCGATAATTTTTTGGGATACCACACACGTGGTACTCCGTCGGTGATCCAGAAGTTTGGGCGGTCCGGATTTGAGAGAGAGAGAGAATAAATCTGAGTTGTTGGATCACAGCTTGGACGGTCTGAATCGCCGACGGATACCGACACGTGCTATCCGCTCGGCACCCAAAAACTTCTCCTTATTAGCCCAAATTTTTGGGCCATTCCTTCCTACCCGGTTACCAAGTGAACGCCCATGAGAATTAGATTTCACTTCAATTTTCAAATACGTGGTCACATGTATGATACAACAGAAACACAAATTAATGATTACTACTCCCTCCGTCCCTAAATAAGTGTCTGATGCGCAAATCTAGGCCTTTAAAAAAATGCATTTGTTTAGTTAAAAAGATCAATTTTTTTTTCACAAATCAATAGAAAGCAATGAGTTCTATTAGATTGTGAAAAAAAAATAGATTTTTACACGAAAAAATGCATCTTTTGTAAGGTCTAAGTTTGCGCGCCGGACACTTATTTAAGGACAGAGGGAGTAATTATCTATATCGTATCCTGTGATATTATTTAACATGTACCAAATAATGCTAATCTAGATGAGCAAAATAAAGATTTAATGAACTTTTAATGTTTCACAAGAGCGCTAGCTCGTCACAGTTTACAAATTTTAATGACATCTGATGTGAGTTTAAATATGATGTACTTGTTTAGTAAATTGATCCCAAAATTGCGAATCAATTTAGTTTAGTCCCTTCATAATTGAAGCAATATTACATTGGCCGGTTATGATTTTTTTTCTTCTTCTTAATTTTCATCTTAACACAATCAATTGAAAGTCTATGAATGGATTGACCCCATCAGTCGAATATCTTGACTCCACCACCAGTAAGATTCTTCGGTCGAATATATTGAATCCGCCCCCACTAGTAACCTATGATTGTCAATTCTAACATCGAATGCACGTTAGGAAAATTTCGCCAATAATTACATAGACAATCATGTCATTGAACTTTTTTTTTTCTAAAGTTCAAAGTCCTCTTGACATAAGATTCATATTTACAAATAAATACAAAAAAAAAAATAATAATAAGCACACCAACTAGGGCAAATCACATGGCCTGTTCCCATTGATCAACCCATCCAACGGCAACGATCTAAACCCACCAAAACCATCCAGGATCCACAGCCCTTGGATCCACATCCTACTTTAACATTGCCGGTCTTTTTTAGTTGTCAAATGGGCCCCCTATGTATTTTGTAGCTCATGTGACCGACCACTAATCCCTACTTGGTCTGTTGCTGCACCCTCCATGTCCTCTTCCTCTTCACCACATATAAAACTTAGCCATTTCCATCTCAAAAACAAAACAAACCAAAATTTCTGAAGGGAAAAAAAAAAAATTAAAACCCATAAACAAAATTGCGAAAGAGCTGATACCCATCACCCGAAATGGCGAAAGAAGGTCTGGGGCTCGATATCACGGAGCTGCGACTAGGTCTGCCGGGGGCGAACCCTAGCTCGGGGGAGAAGAACGAGAAGAAGAGGGCGTTTTCGGAAATAAGCGGCAAGAAGGAGGCGGTCGGCTGGCCGCCAGTGTGTTCGTACCGGAGGAAGAACAACTTCATTATCAGGGCCGGCGCCGCCGAGACGGCGAAAATATTGTACGTGAAAGTTAGCATGGATGGGGCTCCTTTCCTTAGGAAAATCGATTTGGGCAATCACAAAGGGTATGATGATCTTGCATTGGCTCTTGAGAAGCTCTTCCAGTTTTATGGCATCGGTGAGTGCATGATCTCTCTCAATTTAATTTGTAGTATCTTTTCTTTTTTCTGTGCTTAATTAAAAAGACAGTAGTAATTAACATAGGTAATGATCATGAAAATTTGAGAAAAAGGATGCATTTATTTAGCTTTTCAAAATATCGTTTTGATAACCTACCTATGCATGAATATGCATGAATATTAGTTAATTTGTTCAGGAGTGGAATGATTACGTGCGTACATATTGTCGACATTAATATATATTGCGTTAACGGAAACCCTATTAAATCCACCCCATGAAGCGAGGGTATAATTCTCGAAGTTAGCATGTTCAACTTCCACTTCCATTGGTGGCTTGAGGCCAGTGGAGGTGGTCTTAACTTCAAAGCCTTGGCGATAGTCGAGGTGGCGTAAGCTAAATTAGTAAAACCTTTGACGAAAACATTTCATAGAATTACTAAATTAGTAATCTGGACATCTTAACTTCAAAGCCTTAGGTTGGTCGGGTTGGAATCAGGGTAAAACCTTTGATGAATTTTTTTTACTAAATTAGCGATCTTGCCATCTTATTGCACTATATATATATATACATAAAGAATTCTTTGAATTTCATAGAATTCTAAGAATTTTTTTAACACCACTTTGGATGGAAGATAAAATAAATGAACTTTGCCCAATTTTGGCCAAAGATTTGACAGTTGAACCTAAACAATGCGGCTTGAAAGTTCTAGAGTACAAGTAGAGGAGAACCAAATGAGTAAATAACAATAATAAGACAAGGTCAAGGATTGGCGTCGATTTTTTTTTTTTTTGTTGAAAGAATCATTCATTCAAGCACATCGGGCAAAAGATTTCATAACAAATACAAGAGAGAATCAAAACAACCTAAACGTCGATCTCAGGTACCTACTGCCGAAGCAGGCCCTGCGACAACGCCGGTACATAAGAACCAATCTCGGTCTAGATAGCAGAGGATCAAAATAGATCCACAGTTCAAACCCGTAAACAATAAAGTATCGCTGAAATCTAACGGGAAAACAACAACGATCAACTGTAATCAAACAAATATTCTGGACAAAAACCAAAAGGGCCACCGGCATGATCAGGAAGAGAAACGAATACTAGTATATTATATCTGGCAATTAGGGGCGTCAAAAAATTTTAGTTTGGAATTCGACTCCTCCTGATCGAGTACTGCTTTAATTCTTGTGTAGCGTCAGTTCATAAGAATCTTTATCCCACCTCGATTGGGATTGGTTACCAAATTAATTGCTGCATTAATCTTTTTTTTTTTTTATTAAAAAACAAAAAAAATTGAACAAAGGGCTTTTTTGAAAACTAAATGATCGATCATGAAGAAATCCAGTTAATTAATTAGTGCTAATTAGATACTCCATTTGTTTTGGGGGATATTTGTTTGTGGGGGTGACAGGGGAGGCATTGAAGGACCAAGACAGCTCCGAGTTCTTTCCCATCTATGAAGACAAAGATGGAGACTGGATGCTTGTTGGTGATGTTCCTTGGGAGTAAGTTCTCTCTCTCTCTCTCTCTCTCTCTCTCTCTCTCTCGTTTTTTAGCATTAGAAATAGAATCCAAAGAGCTTTGTCTAAAAGGACATTTCAATGAGTTGTGCACACTGATAATAGTACAATACAAAGGAACTCAATTACTGGGTGGTACAGATGGAAGGGTACCGACGGTGGACGCGGGCCATTTTCGGATTCCCGCACAAATAATTCGAGTCGTTCGTTAATTTTGGAATAATTTTTCAACTGGCTCTGCAAAAAATAAGCTTCCTTAAATTATCTAACTTTCATTCGGAATTTAGGATCCTCAATTTTGAATTAAATATTAAAAGATTTAATTTGGATCAAAAAATAGACATATATGGGGGCTTGTAGTGACAAAGAAAATGCAAAATGTGACAATTTTGACTTACCCTTTTTATTTTATTTTAAGGACATTTCTTTCATTACATATCTTTTTTTTTTTTTTTTTTTTTTTTTTTTTGGGCATATGTAAGTCATGGGTATTTTAACATCGTCGGTGAGAACTGAGAAGGTACGTAACAAAGTGAAAGTTTGAACTTAATTTTGTCATTTGACGGTACAAAAAAGGACATAATTATCTGTCCACTTCCACACAAAAAAAAAAAAAAAAATCTCCCCCGCACTACTTTGATCTATTTGGAATTTACCTTCGCCGACAAGAGCAAACGTGCAAAAGTATCCAAAGTGGTACTGAATTTTAGGTGACACTGACAGAAATCAGAAAGCCTACTCCTGCGGCTTAACATTCACTGATCTTTTCACTGAGTTTAATTTTATCGTTCAAAAGTTTGAATTTAAAAAAAAAAAAAAAAAAAAAAAACTCTTCTAGAGAAGAATTCTTTTTAAAAATTCAGACTATATTGATTGTCGAAACGGACGGCAAGATGTTGAGCAGCGGGCATAGTACATCTAGTTGGAGAGGAATTTCCCTAAAATTACTATTACGGCGGAAAGAATTGACCTTTTTCAATTTTAATCCATGCTTTTATAATCTTCCGAATCCTATCATCGATACGGAAAAAATGGCGTAAAAATTTGATCTTAATGTAGTAAAAATTAAGAAAACAACCAAAATGACCGTGTTAAAAAGAAGTCCGGGATAAATTTGGCCAAAGGAACCCTAATGGACTAAAAAAGAGAATGTGTTTATCAGTTAATATGCTCGATGAAAGCACTGTACTACAAGCAAAGGTTTTTTTACCCGCGCGAACCTAAACCTAATATAAGAGTTATATGACATTTACAGATTTCATCCAAATACAGAGATAAAGAAACTCACAATCCAAAAAACTAAAAATAAGCAATAAGCACAACGTACGTCGTAATTAAGTAAGATTAGGTAACCCGACATTGAGTTGCCTCAGACTGACGAAAATCCACATCAGAGGCTTCAAGAAGCGCCGATGAAATTTGACGAGGAAGTGGGCAAAAAGGCAGCGAACCCACTCCCTTGGACAACAAGCGCCAAAGTTGGTCTTGACTTTTTTCACCCAAAGCAGAATTGAAGGACCGGGACCTTTAGACATTTTTTCAAACAATATCACAGAAAAAATAAATTGACATTAAAAACGCAAATTATTTTCTTTGAACACGTCATTACAATTGTTCTTGTTTTTTTTTTTTTTTTTTTTGACTTAGGCCTTTTCAAGAGTTTTTGTACAGTTGTACGAGGTTGATCTCATTTCCTACAAATTAAGCCAAGTCAAAAGTGGGTTTATAACACGTTAATTATGAGAATGTGAAAAACCCTAATAGTGAAATAATTAATGCCCATTTTAATTGCAGGATGTTTACAGAATCATGCAAGAGGCTGAGGATCAAGAAGAGATCGGAAGCAAAGACAGATGACCTTAAAAATTTGCTTGTGGGAATGGAAAACAACTAGACAGGACTCTCTCTCTCTCTCTCTCTCTCAGGCCTTTTATGCTTACTTAAATTCGTGGTGTTTAATGTTTTAATTTTAAGTTAGATTTTTGTTGCTTAATTGCGTGATTTGTGACGGTGATATAATTAGGTGAATGGGATGGAACCCTATATAATAGCTGTTTGTGTGGCATATGATCAATTGCAGTATGTGTTTGACTTAACAATTTATTCATATTATTTGTTTGTGGTGGTTTGTTATAAATAAAATGGATTAATAATTAAGCCCCGTCAATACGATCATGAAATTTATTGCCTTTCATTTTGTTTTGAATTCTTCTTCTTTTTCCTGTTTATAACTCAAGGCGTCCTGACCAAAATATATACGCACCTCAGACCTCAACTGGTTCCTAAAGAACCAATAGTGGGGGGATTGATTACAGCTGAAGCAAAATTTCGTGAACTAGTACCACTAGCACCTATGGGGTTTTGCAACTGCGACCATAAGAGCAAATCCCTTATTTCGAATCTTCGACAACCAGACCAACCCCTTAAAATTTGTTTTGCTTTGCATTAATTTGCCTTATCTCATAAGAACAAAATGAAAGATCTAGGAACCATAGATTTAGAGCGAAATGAAAGATCTAGGAACCAAAGATTTATCGAAACCCTCTGTTCACACTGAAAAAAGATATATAATTTCACAGTATGTACTTTTTTTAAAGCTCATTAAATTTTTAAATATAAGTTTTAACAACCCATTAATCTGTTGATCAATTCAGCTTAACAGCCCAAGCCCTTTGTCCCACACCTGGGTTGGCTAACTCCCAATTCTAGTTAGAGCTAAAATTACAAGGGTGGAAGATCTTAATCATTTTTCTTAAGGCTGCTGATTTTGCCACTTCTTTTTTTTGTTAACACCACTCACTTGCAAGTGTATTTTTGGTGCAAAAATTCAATTGCAGGAAAGTGGCGTTAACAAAAAAGAGAGTGGCAAAATCATTTTCCTTTGTTAATTATTTTCTTGTGCATATCATGGCATGTTCATGTTAACGAGGTTCTTTTATTCCATGATTCCATCCAAATAAAATACTATTTAAGTTTGAATTAAGGACATCAAAGTTGTTTAATTCCTTGATCAGGATTAGTCAACCATAATTAGGTTCATGCACAGTATCAAACACTGTCAGAACAGAATCTAATCAGCAACCAATCGGAGGCTTAGTTTAGTTTAATCTAAGAATCTCTGTCAACCTTATCTCAGACATGAACTCTATAGGTCATTTTCCTAAACCTAGCTCCATTAATTAATTATTGGTAATCAAATAGTATTAATCTAGAAGGAGTATTTGAAACCATGTTCGGCATGCAATTCCATGTTCTCATATTCATGCACATTCATCTCGAGGGGGAAGAAAAAATTAAGGCATGATTAGTTTGGAAATTAGGAACTCTTAATTTTGATTAATTCCAGGTGCAGAATCTTTTCTGCATTGTGTTTGTGTATGCATACAAAGTTTATACTAATAGTTAATCAATAATATTGTTTTTAAAACAGGCACTAATTAACTCTTAACGTTGGACCGGGGCTTCTAGCTCAGTTGTGTACCAGCTGGGCTTCTGGGTTCGAGTTGATGAAACATGTCGTTACCCTTTGTAGTAATCTAACCTACTAATATTCTCTCGTCTAGCAAAAACAAAAAAACAAAAAACTCTAACTTTGCCATATATTTTCTATGTTCAGTGAACTGCATTAATTTGTGATCATACTAATTAACTCAAAGGACTGATTGAGTAGGAGTATGACAACAGGTAAGACGTATCAGCCTCATGAGGTCAAAGGTTCGACCCCTGCTACCATTAAAATCCCTTAAGAGTCATTGAAGGTTTGTTTATCTGGTCTTAACTTCATATTCCGGATTTCAAAATTAACTAAGTTGTGCGTAAGCTGGTTTGGCATATACAGTTGGCTAGAATCATAAACTTGTATCAATATTCTAACTTTGCTAACTTTGGGTTACCTTAATTTCCACAGTCCTACCATAAAATATGAAGCATAAACTCTGGGATAGTTTTCTATATATTACGCTCCTGATCCAAGTTCTAGTCTGTTTGAACTTCCCAAAATCCAAATCAACATTCTGTCCTCATGCTCTGAACTGCAGCACAAAGTCAAAAGAGTTAAAACAAGGGTGAGGCCGGCCTTGAAACAATGTGCATGGTTCAGTGGGCATCTGATCCACAACGGTAATTTTAAATGGCAACTACCGCGCGCCCAACGGTTGTTTGTTCATTCAATTTCAAAGACGTGTTATACCTATCTTCGCCTTTCCTAGCTAGTTGTGTCCAATACAGATACGGCGACTATTTAGATGTGTCGGCGGCTTACGTAGTTGAAGTTCTTCGTTCCTATTATGATCTGTTGTTAAACTTCCGTACTAGATCTGGAGGCATTTTGAGTTTGTTGTTGTCTTATGGAGACAAATGATGTCGGAGAAAAATTCCCGAAATCATGTTCATAGTGCCCCTAGACATATCATTGTTCCAAATAAAATTTATCGAAAAACAAGATTCTCTTCCTTTTATATAACTCATGTATTCAGATAAGCTTATGTGCACCTCAATTAATTCCTGCGACATCAATCTCGTTGTCCAATAGTGGGAGTGAGAATTAAATTCGAATAAAACTCCATACATATTGAGACCCCACAAAAGTTTATAGAACCGATGTAGAAATTTTTCTATCTCACGGTAGTCTGATTGAGTACCCATACGAAATTTTCGTTAAACTCTATATAGATTGACCCCATAAAAATTTATCGTAGCGATGTAGAAATTTTTCTATCTCATGGTAGCTAGCCAGATTCGGTACCCATACGAAACTTCCGTTACAGGGTTTAGCTCGATTTGATATAGCTAGTTCCTAGACTAAAGGAAACGAAAACTCACCCATTAGGGTAAGTTGATAAGATCAAATGGTACAATCCACGAATCCATTAATTAACGAACAAGAAAGGTACCAGCGGAATGGAAATCGTGCAATGTCTTGTCAATTTGAGAAAAGGAGTTAAATGTAGAGATGAGTACATTTTTCGGTGTCGGGTGGATATATCCAACGTGGTACCCACTCGGCGCATTCGGGATGACTTGAATTGAAACCTGCTTTCTTCTCTCACCGTAACGCTTTCTCTCTTTAAATTCGAGCCGTCCAAAAATACAATGGACGGCTCGAATACGCCGAGCAAGCACCACGTGATACCCATCCGGCACTGAAAAAGCATATGTATAGTGTGGTCCATTTCTCATCGTGCGTGGCCAAATTTCAAGTACAAGCCTTGTAGCAAGGAGAGGACAAACCTTTAAAATCCCACTGAAAGATATAAATGCGATGTTTAGTCCTTTTAGGCCTGCATGGTTGTCTAGGACACTATTGGAACATGTGCTTGTTAGGCCAGCACAGAAGGCCAACCTTGTGAGGTTGAGCAGGTATTGAAGTGGAATAGCTACTCCATTTGATGCTGTTGGCCTAATTAAATTTGATTACGCCTACTAATCTATATCGAATTCAGCTAGCAACCTGAAAATTGAACGTACACAAATTTTGAGGTATAATTATTAGATTATTAATCACCAACTCATCTAAAAGTTTAAGCTGTTAGAGAGAGAGACAACTTTATTATTTATACATTCAACACGTCCTTTTACGTGTAACCAGACTCTCCTCCATAAGCGGGCTAAACACGTGTAAATATTTTAACATTAGGTAGGCGGTGAGGTTCGAACACATGATCTATTGCCTGCTTTGATACCATATTAGATTGTTAACCATCAATTAATTTAAAAACTAGAGAAACGCAACTTTATTATTTATACCTTCAACAATAATGACCTTGAAGGACCGTTCATTTGATCGGATATAAGCATCAGATGACACGAAATGTCCAGTGATATTTCCGATGTTTGGTTATAGTTTCTACCGATCACACGAAATACCCATAGGATGCCGACAAATGCGGGATATACATAACAATGGAGACATTACTTAGCTAGGTTTTAATATCTATTAGTACTGTTCACAAACAATGCCATGTGATTGCAAAATGAAATTTAGGTTGCAAGAAAAACATGTCAAAACAATTCTATAGAGTGCTATATATATCCCATCTCAAGTGGTGTATTTGCTCTGGTTACGAGTGGCCGCACTAGTAGATGGTGCATCTATGGTCTTCCAAAATTGATCGAGCTATGCATAAGATAGCTCGGACACCTGGATATAGAAAAAAAAAAAAAAAACCGCTTAGTATGCTATATACCATCTCTCAAATTATTTGTTTCGTGCGTGGATTTGTTGACTGAAAAACAAATCATTTTCCATGACACAATATTCAGGACGAGCAAGTCAAGTGGAATGATTAACATAATAAGGTTTATATATTATGTAGTGCTACAAAAGTTTTGGCCTTTCAAGAAAAAAAAAAAGGTTTATATTAGTGCTATAATTTATCATAGTGTTCATGGGAAGAATTAACATCTCTTGGGAACTTTACATCTTTTCACTGTTTGCTCCCTCCTTAAGTTTCAAGTTTGAAATCGTCACGATGGTATCAATTAATTCTTTTGGGGCTAGTCAATACGGAGTTTTGTTTTGACTTTCCCGCAAGTGGACGTTGTGATTGGGCTTTTAGAATTTTTTTTTGAAACAACAAAATTTTTATTAAGGATAAACTCGATAATAGGTACATCGAGGGAAAAGAATAGCGTAAGTAAAGAACAAAGAGATAGGGAAATCGAGATTTGTATAAGTTGACTGTTGGCACAGAGAATTAAGCGAGATACGTGTAAGTTGGTTAAGTTGGCCAGAATACTGAGTTAAACAAAAAGTTAATAATTAAAGAAAACAACAAGTAAAGAAAAAAAGTATTCAATGCTCCCGTGACACCGCTACTTTAATAATCCAAACTCTATAGTAAAAAGAGTACTCCGTAAATACTGTACCAGCTGAAACACAGCCGTATATTTTTGACACCTGACAAAATCGAACATGATATGATGTTTCAGAATCATACATTTGTGACTTTTTTAGTGTTTAGGTTCCTGTGCTACCTGGAATTACATATAAACCACTGAAAATGATATTGGTTCCGACCAATATTATCCTGAAATCGTACGGCAGGATTTATTGGGTCCATTTCAACCATAGGATGACTGATTTGAGCCGTTTAAAAATTTTAAAAAAAATCAAAAATTCTATAAAAAAAGAACAAGGGGGCCTTGCGTGGGAATTAACGACATCCGACGCGTATAGGATGTTCGATCCAAACACCCCATTTTCGTATATATATAGGTGTTTGGATCGAGCACTCTACAAGAGTCGGATGCCGTTGATTCTCATTAGGGACCCCTCATTTTTTTTTATAAAAATTTTGAACGGTTCGGATTGGCCGTCCGGTGGCCGAAGTAAGCCCGACGAGCCTGTCAGTATGATTTCGGGATGGTACCCGTCGGTACCAATAGTGAGACCCGGGAAACAATTAGGTTGAAGTTTGTGACTTTTTTTCAAGTACAAGTCTTGTAGCAAGGAGAGGACAAACCTTTAAAATCCCACTGAAAGATATAAATGCGATGTTTAGTCCTTTTAGGCCATGGTTGACAAGGACACTATTGGAACATGTGCTTGTTAAATCACTTGGAGGCCAGGCAAGCACAGAAGAAGGACAACCTTGTGAAATTGAGCAAGTCAAACTGAGCAAGTATTGAAGTGGAATAGCAACTCTATTTGATGCTGTTGGCCTGATTAAATTTCTTTACACCTAGCTAATATATATTGAATTCAGGAACCTGGAATTAAATTGAACACAAATTTTCGTATATATAATGACCTTGAAGGTAGGTCGACCGATTCATTTGATCGGATATAAGCATAAGATGATGATACGGAATGTCCAGTTATATATCAGATATTTAGTTATAGTTTCTACCGATCAGACGAAATACCCATAGGATTAACTACGCACCATGACAAACAAACGTGGGATATACATAACATTGGAGACATAGCATTATTTAGCTAGGTTTTATCTATTAGCAAACAATGCCATGCGATTGCAAAATGAAGTTTAGGTTTCAAACAAAACATGTCAAAACAACTCTATAGCATATGCTATATCCCATCTCAAGCGGTGTATTTGCTCCGGTTGGCTCTATTAGTAGACGGATGCGTTCAAGGTCTCCCAAAATTGGTCGAGGTACGCGTAAGTTGCCTCAGACACCTAAATCTAGGGGGAAAAAATCGCATAGTGTGCTACATACCATCTCTCAAATTACTAATTCTATATATGTGCTCTTGTCGAGAAAGGAGGAGATTTTTGGAAAAGGAATGACATTAGTCTAAATTACACTTCCTCATTTCATTTTCGATGACACAATATTCAGGACGACCAAGTCAAGGGTAATGATTAACATGATAAGGTTTAAATTAGTGCTATATATAACGTATCATAGTGTTCCTGGGAAGAAGTGACATCACTCGGGGACTTTACATCTTTTCAATGTTTGCTCCCTCCTTGAGTTTCAAGTTTGAAATCGCCACAGTGATATCAATTTCTTTGGAGCTGGTCAATACGGAGCTTTTATTTGGGAAGAAATAACATCTCTCTTGGACTTCACATCTTTTCACCGGTTGCTCCCTCCTTAAGTTTCAAGTTTGAAACCACCCTGGTGGTACCAATTCCTTTGGGGCTAATTAATACGAAAGCTTTGTTATGGCTTTTTCCGCAAGTAGGTGTTGTGATTGGGCTTTTCAAAATTAATCTAGATTTGTGTAAGTTGGCCACAATAGTACCGAGTTAAACAAAATGTTAATTAAAGAAAACACTGAGTAAAGAAAAAGTATTCAATGCTCTCGTGACACCGCCACTTAGGAATGGCAACGAGGCGAGGTGTTTTTTTTTTTTTTTTTGCGTACGCCGGCCCCGAAAATTATTACCCGACCCGACCGGGTATTTTTTGGTTACCCATTTTCCACCCTGATCGGAGAATAGGTATACTTGCCCCGCCCCGTTCCGTAAAAAATTAAGAAAATTGCTAATCTAAAAGCAAAATAATAGAAAATAACTAGAAATAAAATGTTAGTTTAGTATAATATATGGTGAAAATATAAAGGTAAGAATACAAGGGTTTTTTAGTATAATGATAATAACATTAGTGTAAAAATATAAAATTTGAAGTATTAATGATAATTAGATTAGGATAAAAGTATAATTTTATAAATAAATACATTTCGGGGCGGGGTACTATCACCCCGAACCCGGCCGGGTTTTACTATTTTTACCCCAACTCCGACTTAATACCCGAAAAAGTAGTGAAAAACCCGCCCCGCTCAGGCAAGGCAGGTACGGGCAGGGCGGATCTAATTGCTTTTTTTTACCGCCACTTGATACTCCGAACTCTTCCGTAAAAACAATACACTGTACCAGTTGAAACACAGCGGTATATTTTTGACGCCTGACAAAAACAAACAGACAATTGACAGGCAGGACACAAAAGTTACCCCCCCCAAAGTTTAACACTTTGGAAAACCTTAATAACAAACATGATGATATGATTGATGTTTTCTTTTGGTTTTTTTTCACGGATGGATGGATATGATGTTTCAGAATCATAACATTTGTGACTTTTGCTTTTTTTTTAATTTGTTGTTTTGTTTTAGTAGATTCCAGTGCTAGCTGGAATTTACTATTATTACAGTATATATACGAACCCACTGCCCTCCCCTCAAGTCGGCCGGAAATTTCGGCAAATGACATAAGTGCCTACGCTACCTTTGATGCTCCGGTCGGGTAGCTGTCTCTTGATGCTGTCGTCAAATATACGTACGTATTAATATACACGTAAAAAAAATTGAACCCGGGTTCTAATAACAGCATCCCAATTGTAATAAATAAATAGACGTGAATAAATAAATTTAAGAACAATGCTAAAACAAATGCCCCACATTGGAACAAACAAAATTTCAAGTCAAATAGTCAAATTTCACTCGTTCCATAACCAAACTTAACAATTTTTACCAATTTAACCAAAACTAAAAAATACACCACATTGGAATCGTCTCATCGAGACGAATAATTTGGTGTGGCCGGGTGCGTGATTAGAATCCGGTTACAATTGGACAGATGTGCATTGTGTATTGTGGATGAGTTTTTTTTTTTTTTTAAGTTAGGAATGCAAAAATAATCAATGTGGAGGTTGAAGTTGTTCAGTTTGATTATGGACTAAATGGATTATCAAATGTTAACGCGACACATTTTGGTTATTGGATTTGATTATTACCATTGCGGATGCTCTAGGGGCGTTCGATTCTATCTGAACCGATCATCTTGAAAATCAATAGTTTAGATTTGTTAAATTTATTACCAGTCATAATCGTTTATTACCCTTCATAAATTGAACACAAATCTGGACCCTTAAAAAATTCGTCCGACGGCTATGATCACTTGGACCGTACATCTGCAGTCCAAAACTGGACTGCAAACAAGCCATTGAATGACTCGGAGCATTCGTGCAGAACCCGAAGTGAACTCTGCGTGCCGTTCTTTGCACCGCATGTGCACACTTGGTCCGTTCCTTGAACATTTTTCATCAGATAACATGAAACAAAAATATCACGCTACAGGAAAAACTTTACGTGAACGTTTTATGTGAATCTGAACCGTTTATATTAGTATTTTTTTACTGAACATTTTACATGGGATGTTTTCATTTGAGAAAATGTCATCCCTCGACGTGAAAACAACGTCAAACCACCACGGGTTCGAGTTGGTCGACGTTGCGAGCCTGTGGGCGGATCACCGGTTCCAGAATCCCACGTGTCGGTGGGTCCGGCCGGCCGGAAGCAGAACTCATTACCCCGACAGATCAACACGCTCACATGGTAATCGTGGGACCCAAACGCGCGTCCACACATGGACTCCCCAAAAAGCTGACTTGTATTGTACCTCAAAAAACCCAAACACACGGGCCCACCCTCTTTTGTGTTTTACATTTTCTTTTTTTAAGTTAAAAAAATCACTTCTACACGGGCCCACGATTCCGGCATTGTGCGTCTCCGGCACACGCTAACATGGACGCGGGGGGCCTGCTCCCCCTTGGGAGAGCAGGGCCCTGCTGCCTCTTGTTTGGGGCCCACTCTGAGTTCTCTTCGATAATCGGGATCGTTCACTTTGTAGAGCTTGTCGAGTAGAACAACCATGCAAAAAATCAACTTAATCGGATATCGTTAAGTGCTTAATCGGAACCTTTTTATTTTGAAAAGAATGGAACCGAAACACTGAATCAAATCCACTTAAACCCATGTACCGAGAGTTATATGGGCTCCGATCAGGCACTTAACGATATCCGATTAAGCTGATTTTTTGCATGGTTGTTCTACTCGAACTCTACAAGTGAACGATCCCGACATCTAAAGAGCCCTGCTCTCCCTCAAGGGGGAGCAGGCCCCCCGCTTCGCGCTAACATGTGTCTGTGCGCCCGCACCTCGTAAGCTTCCGGCTCAAATTTTTTGTGCCGCAAAAACGTGTGTCTTTGTTTCCGTAGAATTTCGGCTGCATGAGTGCAGAGAAGTATCTTTCCTGGATGAAAATTTTGCAGCTGAAGTCGTGCGGGAACAAATGTAGAGACAAGTTTGGATACATAGGTATTAGTAAAAGTTTGTGACTGTCTATTGTACGGACCGAAGAGTTGATTATCGATCCAAACTGAATTTTAATTTGAGTTCGAGTTAGTTTTTTCTCGTTCAAACTCTTCTTTATTGAACAATAGTTAAAACTCATTTGATATACATCACATTTTACTATATAAAATAATGACACACAGTTTGAACACTGATTTGGAACTTGTCAAGTTTTGAGACTGAATTTGAATAAGTTAGTAGTATACTCGTCCTTTTAAAATTTTTCTCAAGCTACTCAAAATTTGCTTGACCAAAAGTAGACGAAAAGATACTTTCTGCAATCCTACGACTAAAATTGCGCAAAAACAAATGTACTGACAATTTTGGAAATAGGCGGCCTGAGGTAATAAGCTATACAAGTTTGTGATTGTTTATTGTATGGACCGAAGAGATCGATTATCAATCCAAACTACCTGAATTTTAATTTGAGTTCGAGTTAGTTTTTTCTCGTTAAAACTCTTTCTTTCTTGAACAATGGTTAAAACTCATTTGATATCTCACGTTTTCCTATACAATGACACGGAGTCGGTTTTTTAAGTTTTGAGTTTGAATAAGTTAGCACTCGTCCCTTTAAATTTTTTTCTCAAGCTAGTCAAAATTAGTTCGACCAAAAGTCTATTTTAGATTAACTCGTCGGGCTAGCACACTGAGCCTGAATATATTATTTAAGAATATGTCAAAATTCGTTGATCTGCTCATTGAATTTCTCTATCAGCCCTAGTTAATTAATTTCATGTCTACAAGTCTTGATGACTGTATATATATGAACTCATCCTTCCAAAAAGGATGCAACCAAAGTCTCAAGGAGTTGAGGACATGTACATCCAACGGATTTTAATCAAACAAATTCTAGATGTTCTTAAAAGTGGGGCCCCATTCCCCACTCCTCATGGATGGAGTAAAAAAATCAGGCTGTGAAAAGAAGTCTTTCTATTGACTCTTCATAGTTGCCATGTAGGGATGCAAGGGTGCACTATAGAGGGTGTAATGTGCGATTTTGTCCATCCGTCTCGGTACTTAATTGTCCAGATTTTAACTCAAATTTGTATGTTTGAGTTGAGCACATGTTTGAGTTGAGCATTGCCGAAATAAAGTCTGTACTATTAATTGTCGAGAGGGATGTCTCGGATCGTGCACTACAGACCCTTCCAGTTCACACATATCTGCCATATGGTTTAAACCAGCACACAGAATCCATGCCTAAGCAAGTACTATTCCAATGAAAGGAGAAATTTTTGGGTGCCGAGCAGTATCACAAGACGCTATCTGTCGGCAATTTCAATCGTTTAAATGTGTTTTAGATGGTTCAGATTTATTCCTCTTCTCTCCCTGCACCCGAACACTCTCTCTCCTCTTTTTTCCTCTATAAAATTCAGGTCCTTTCAAAACACATTTAGATGATTTGGGATTTTCGACGGGATACCCTATGTGTGTTACACGACTGACCCCAAAAACTTCTCCCAATGAAGCGACAGGGTAGGGACCCACGAGGGCCCAAACTTGAAGGCACTCAAAATCATAGACACACGCTTTCCATCATTCAAAATCACCGTGACGTGGACCAATCACGCTGCTCTTTACAGGACACGCGTCAACAAAACAGTGGCTATCCAAAGCTGGAACTGTGCAATGCCTTCCCATCAGATTATATATATAGAGGGTCACCAAACACGGTTTCGTAATTGGTCTAGAATAACCATTCTAGAAAGTCTGCCCAATAGGAGAGACTAGAGAGAGAGAGAGAGAGAGAGATGTCGCCGGAGATGGTCGGGAATTCGCCGGGAAATGACGCAGCTGGGATGAATTTCGAGGAGACGGAGCTGACGTTAGGCTTACCCGGCAAATGCCGGAGTCAAAGCTCCGGTGGGACGAAGCGCGGGTTTTCAGAGACGGTTGAGTTGAAACTTGGGAGCACTGTGGATGAGAGTTGTGAGGATGGAGAAAATAGTGAGATCTCTCAGACAGCCAAACCTCCCACCACAAAGTAAGTTCATTTAAATCCTCTCTGTGTTTTTTTTTTTAATCTTTCGATCCATACGATTGGACGCCGTTTTTCTATGTCACCCAAACTTGATTAATGGAATTTCGAACCTAGATACTCCACCTATTGCTAAATTGGTTTTAAAACGGAACCCTCCAAGAAATCGAAGCGGATACATCGATCATTACGTTAAGTTTGTGTTCGGATGATTAATTTATGGAAGTTTTGGTGGAGGGGGTGAGAAAAAAGTGACAACATGTGAACGTACGTAGCTTAAGAAACATCATAAGTTGGTATCAACAAAACTCAAACAGAATTTCCAAGAATCATGTGGGTTTCCGGGTTTTTTCATTTCGAAACCATTGGTATCCCCAGACTTTGGGTTATAGTTTTGAAAAATCACTGTCACTCCCATCCAAACAAATTTTTGTAAACAGGAAAATAAGTACTTACAGAATAAGCACGTTAACGGAACGGGCACGGACTTGAATGATGTGATTGATTTAGAATTTTAGATCCTAAGTAGTGATATTGTATATATATCTCGGATCTCAGGGCTCAAGTAGTAGGCTGGCCGCCGGTGAGATCATCCAGGAAGAACATGACCGTTATAAAGAGTAGTTGCAAGTACGTGAAGGTGGCCGTCGACGGAGCACCTTATCTCAGAAAAGTCGATCTAGAAACGTACAACAGCTACCAGCAGCTCTTGAGCTCATTAGAGGAGATGTTCACCTGCTTCACCATTCGTAAGTACACGATCCCTGAATTTTAACGAATTGGATTCTCTCCGGTTCCTTAATTTAGAATATTAGAAAAGAGACCGCCCAAATCTGGATGGTACATCCATTGCTGTAATTAATTGTTCGGATTTGCCGAGAGAGAGTGCCTTAGGAGTTTCTCAGCAAATCCCAACCATCAATAACACTCATGTACTATATATGATCCAGATTTGGACCGTCCCGTCCAATCCAAAACTTGGAGCGGAGAGAATCCGAACCCAATTTTTTACTATTCAGATTATTATTACCAGGCAATTTGTTGATTTTGGTTTGTGTAATAAATTTTTAATTACTACCAGGTAGTTGCCTGAATGAGAGGAAGCTAATGGACCCGGTAAACGGGTCGGAGTACGTACCCACTTATGAAGACAGAGATGGGGACTGGATGCTAGTGGGCGATGTTCCATGGAAGTGAGTTTTATTAATTAATTCCTAATAATTAAATAAGCTCTAATTAATTTCTTTAATTTTGCATAAGCTACAATAGTTAATTAACTGTGGTAGATTTTGATTTGTGACAGAATGTTTGTGGAATCGTGCAAGCGTCTAAGGCTGATGAAAAGCTCCGAGGCAATTGGCTTAGGTATCTTCTTTCCCTAGCTAACCTTTACTAGCCGAGCAAAAAAAAAAAAAAAATTTTTAGGTCCTGTTTCGTTAAAGTTCTTATTTTTTTAGTACTTATTTTTTTTGTTTGACGAGACGGGTCATTCGCACATTAATACACCACTTTTAATTCAAAAAATAAGTAGTTTATTTTAATTAGTTAGTGGAACACACCCGTACTATATGCGTACACAATGGCGGATCCAGCTATTTGGGGAGTGGTAGGCAACCAATTGCACTAGGCGGTGGTTCTTAAGTTTGTAGGGGTTAATCGTTAACACCAGGGTTGGCTTGAGACTTAAGGGTTGCTCCTTCTTAAAATAATTCAAGAGGGCACGTGGTCCACTGGTCCTTAGCTGGATCCGCCTCTGCGTGTTATGAATATGTAAAATATATACAACAACAAAAAAAATGTTACGTATATTTGGTTAAGCTTCTTTGATTTTCACCATTACATTATGGAGTAATAATTCTTGTTTGTCATTATGTGTTTGGTTTGATTTTGCAGCACCAAGGACACCATCTAAATGCTCAAGCAGCAGCACGAGTTGCCGATGAAGTCTTTGATGTATGCATGGATTCGTAATTTGTACGTACAGAGGCTTTAATATGTTTTTCCCCTTTTAATTAATTAAGGTGTATAGGAGATTAATTTGGAGTAAGATAAGGCACATTTCTGCATTCTATTAGTTGGTATTTTTTTTTGTTTTTTTGATAACTCGGTGTCCCGACCAGTTAGTATATTTTTGTTGGTAAAATATTATTTGTATTTTCCGTTTGTGTGTTAGGCTGGTTTCCCTTTTAGCATTGACGATTGTAACGTATGGACACACTAATATGTATCGCGTTCAATATCACCGGTATTGGATCATTTCTTGTGGGCATAATAATCCGATCAAATTTTTTTTTTATTTAAAAAGGACGTGAGACAAAAAGATGAAACAGAATCACAATTTTGCTGCATAGTAAGGGCCCGTTTATTTCTCATAGTTTATTTAATTATTTCATTTCTTGATTCCAAACGAGAGGAAACAATCGTCATATTAATGATTTAATAATAGTGATAAATAACATTTTAGTTAGGAATCACTGCCTAGTGCAGTTGGTTGTTCGAGCCCCTCCGTGGGCGGTTTGGGGTCAGGGCTATGGATAGTTCTGCACTCCTCCTGTGCAAACCTAACACACCCCGCTAACTATACCGTGTGGCCAAAAAAAAAAAAAAAACATTTCAGTTCAGTTCAGTTTTCTTTTTGAAATGTATACAGTACAACATTTACACAAAAAGAAATGGGGAGTGATTTTCACACTCCCCTTTTTGATATCCATACTCCCTTTTTAATTTTTTAGTGTTGAAAGTGCGTAATTTTTTTGTTAAAAGACAAAAAAACAGAGTGAATATAAAAAAGAAAGAGTGTGAAAATCAATTCCCGAAGAAATCTGAGAACATTGATTCAAAAACTGGGTAATGGCCTGGGCTTATGATGGAACGGAGAAGGAAGCCCATGTTCTTAGTTATACCTTGGCCCAGACACTTTTTTGGATTCAGAACTTGAGGCCCAATCCACTGATTTCCTGAGTTGAATTCTTTGATGTGCATTGGGCTGACCCCTCTTTTAGCTGAATATATATGAACTAAGAAAATTGATTTTTACATTCTCTTTTTTAATATCCACACTTTTTTTTTTTGGTCTTTCAGCAAAAAAAAAATACATACATACACCTTCAATACTAAAAAAGAAAAGAAAAAGGAGTATAAATAAAGAAACGTGATAGAGATCTCGGCATGCAAGCATTGGAACCATATATATATATTGTTTTTTGTTAATAAGCATTTCAACTCTCTAAAATACGCATTGTCCACTAAAATCCTCACTTTCAGGGCGAAGCAATAATTGCTTAATCATTTTTTGCACGGTTGTGTAGCTGCAAAGAGAATGGCATTTCGAAAGATTATGTGACTAAGAGCATCTCCAGCCTTGACCCATTTTAAGACCCAAATTCAAAATTTGGGCAAAACCCTCCAGAACTCCTCTCCAATCATGACCCAAACCCTTTCCCATATTTGGGTTTTACCCATTGCTTTCCCTAATTCTGGGACAAGATAGGCTCAAATCGATTTTTTTTCAACTGTTCTTCAGAGAGAGAGAGAGAGAAGAGAGAGAGAGAGAGAGAGCAGACGAAGAAGAAGGTTGTACCTAGCTGGAGAAGAAGAAGAAATTGCAGACGAAGCAACTGCAGACGAAGAAGGTGCAGCGATCGAGGTTCAGCGAAGAAGAAGGAGTAGCGATCCAAGTTCTATACGAAAGTATAGACGAAGAAGAAGGTTTTACCTCGTTGGAGCTGCTGAATTTCATCGGAGTTTACTGGACTGATCGTCTCCTGTCTTTTATTTACCTATATGCCATTGAATTGGGTCCATATAGGGTTTTGCCATTGGTGTGAGTCTAACTCAAAATGGGTTTTTATCAAAATTTTGATCCCAAATTGGATAAAAATTTAGGTCAAGGCTGGAGATGCTCTAAGCATCTATATAATAAAACAACTCAGTATTCGAATCTTATGTACATAAATCTAACAACTCAAAATTATCCCACATAAATCCTACGGCTGAGAAGAGTCATAGGGCTTGAAAATCCTATTTTCTATCTTCTTTAACCTGTCCTATTACAACTCTCTTTTGTTATGGAAAGATAAAAAATAATAAAATTTCATTGCCAAAAAAAAAAAGAGCCAGATTTTGAAATAAGAAAGGGAAGTAATTTTTGAAAACTTAGCACTATCTCTCTCCGAAGTAAGGCGAAATCTTCTTTTCTATCTCAACTTTGTTTTGTTATGGGAAGATAGATAGTAATAAAACTTCGTATATAAAATTAGTGCAAGGCACATCGTAAACTAAACAAAAAGGTAAGAAATATTTTGTTTATCGGTTGATCAATTTCAATTTTTTTGGGGCATGTGTTTTTTTTTTTTGTAAATTAAACAAAAGGGTAAGAAAAAAAATCTGTTTGATCCTAATTTAAGAAAAATCTTTCCGTATAAATCAGTTTCATTGGCGGGGGTAGTAAATGCGTTGCGCCATACCTTCAGACATGGGCAAATGCGAGTAAAGGAAAATCATATACCATGATTACATTATAATTTGTAGATAGAACAAACAAAATGTTTGTATGTTTGTATATCCTATACTTGGTGATATCGTATATTCGGTACATGTTTTATCCTACAGTTATGCTAATACCACACACATTATACACACATTATTACACAAACTCACTCACATCAAACGTGGGGCCCACACGCAATGCATTTACTGTGTGTGTGGGCCTCATATTTGATGTGAGTGAATTTGTGTGATTATGTGTGTAAGTGTGTATGGTATATTAATTGTTTATCCTAAGCATTCTAACCAAAAACATGTGTTAATGACCGATCAAAGAAACAGGCTTTAAAGTATCATACGTTATGGATTTACTCTTTTTATATCCACCACAGCCCATTTGTGGGGTGATCTGGATCGGGCCAAGCCCATTGTTCACCAATGATCCATATTACCTTATGAAAAGTGACAAGTTTTTCCTTGATTAAACAAAAAAAAAAAAAAAAGAAAGAAAAAAGAGTTTTTCCCTGAATCACAAACCTTGTAACGAGCATTTTTTTCAACAAACTAAAAGATGCACGAGAATGTATGAGATGTGCGGTTCAGGTCTCACATTTTGTTTGAACCGATGAGTGTAATGCTTTATTTATTTATCAAAATATAGATCTCTAAGAAAATAAGAGGGAGTTTTTTGTTATTTTCAATAAGACTGTCCAATTCGATAGCCTTTTTTTGGTCTAATTTGATTTTGGCGTCTTCTTTCCCCAAATATACCAATTATCCCTGTGATGGGACAACAGATGGCACGCGTGGCCATGCCTTAACAACCACACACTCTTGTGAGATTCATACACGTAATCAAATTCTCACAAAAATTGTGCTTGTGCGGTGTTCGCTCTATCATTGGATAGCTTATTCTTTTTTAAAGTAGTAGTTGGTGCTTGGTGGTATTCCCGTCATGTGGGTATGTAGCCTAATTTTGTCTGTGGATATTGTTTTTTCTAATGGTAGCTGTTTTATTCGACTGGTTGGAAGTTAATGGATTTGGTTCCTTTGTGTGGGGAACTTGGGAACACCAGAATTATGACCTAACTAGGTTGTAATGGGGCTTGGATCGTATTAGCTTGAAGAAACTCAATAATAGCAACCTCTCTGTTTGAGCATTCATCCAACTTTTCATGATCGGTTGTCGTTTGTTCGTCGTTTGTCTGTGGGTGATAAACCTTATGAATTTCTCGACTGGACCAATAGTAAAGGAATGTTTAACCTCATGTTATCTAAAAATAGTGAGGGGATTAATAATACAACATCTTCTAAGTATAACGATCTAACGTCTTGTGTTCTTTTCCTGGGAAGCCAATGGGATGGAGTTGTTGATAGACGCTACAAGGTAAGGACGGGTAAGGTGAGTCAGGTGACCCAACCAACCTTTGTTGATCGGCACCAGCGATTGTGCCTAGCCCGGTCGGGAAGAGAATCACATAGAGACTACTGCTATCCGGGAATCCATTTCTATGTTAGATAGCAGGGGCAGGCTTTCCTATGGTAGTCTCGCAACGGTAAGAAAGTGAGTTCCAAGAAAGCGGTTGTTCACATCAGGTTGCTTGTAGTTTGAATTTTTTTTTCGAGATTGGGTTGGTGTTCTATGTACTAAAAAAAATTCAAAAACAAACAACCTTGCCTTTGAGGATTTTCAAAGGTATTCTCGCTCGAATCAAGTAAGTTGTGACGATTATTTTCGCAAAAGTTTGAGCCAAACATAGATGCACTACAAGCCTTGTAGGGCACTAAAACACTGCCGTTTTGACAGATAGCGAAGGAGTCGGGGACCCTACCATGTAATGCAGGGGTGCACTGCAGAAGCATCCCAGCCGCCCATCTCAGAATCCAGGGGGTGTATTATGTTGAAACTATAGCTCCCTCCAATCGGATCTAGACTTGATATCCAGTCACAAAGATGCTTTCGGACTTTGATACTCTATTTCTCACACTTATTACAAAATTTCAATACCTTAGAATTATTACTTGTTATTGATCAGTTCTTCTGAATTGTGATTGCCTAATTGATAGGGGGACGAATTCATCTTTATTGGGCAGTTGGGCTTTTAAGGATGTGGTGGGGTTCTTGTGGGTAGAGTTGGGTTCTAGTTATACTACCTATCCTACTAAATGTGAAAGTGATAAGCATAAGAGGAATTTCGCTCTCCACTTGCACTACTAGTCCAGCTCATTTGCATCCAATGTTGCCTGAAATTGGAGGAATTTAGCAGAAGAAGGGGGAGTTCAATTTTCATCAACTCCCGCTGCATATCAGAGAGAGAGAGAGAGAGAGAGAATGGAAGGAGCGCCAGGAAATCAAAAAATGTCACACTATGACCATGTCCAAAAACGTCGCGAGGAAAAAGGCTGCCTCTACGCTTGGTGTGTATCTATCAATATCTACACCTGTATCGGTCTTCATTTTTTAGGCCGAATCAGCTTACGCGCACTTCAACTAATCCCGAGAGCCCAATGACACAGCCTACTTGTGGGGAGGCCAATTAAAGCCGAAGCAAAGCTCCGTATGCACTAACCCAAAGGAACATTGATTCGTCAAAAATCTGTACATGTTCTTGAAAAGTTTCCATTCAATTTTTCTTCTTCTGAAAAGTTTACAACCAAGCAAAAGCAACAAGTTTTAGCTTCTCTGACTTGTTCTCTTGATATATACCCAAGTCCCAAATTAATAAGAGATCAAGACATTAGATAAAGACAAAAGAAAACGGTATGATAGTCAAATGTCCAAACAATAAAGCATAATTTTTCTGCTATTTTATCTTTTGGTGTAGGTAGAGACCAATCACTGCCTTTCCAATGTCATTGTTTCTTGTGGATCGAGATCAAATCTCTTCAGTTCTACCAGCTAGGGTTATTTACACACACATATACATATAGTCAGTCTCTCATGAGGGGGTCCTCATTTTAGTTAAAATGCGGACCTCCTCATTTCTCCCATTTTCCGATCGAATTTCGATGATCCGAACCGCTCAATGTGTTCATAACGTATTTTTAAAGGTACCGCCAAAAATCAGCAAAAAAAAACTCGGGAAGAGCTTCATCCAAGTAGTTTTTATTTGAACCGTTCGATAAAAAACAAACAAAAACTGTTCGGATGAAGCCATTTCCGGTGTTTTTTTTTTTTTTTTGCTAATTTCACGCGGGTACCCTTAAAATCACATTCTGAACACATCGAGCGGCTCGGATCATCGAAATTCGATCGGAAAATGGGAAGTCCGCATTTTATTAAAATGAGGTGGTCCTTGCAGGAGACGGACTTTTTATATATATATATATATGTTTGACTCTCTTTTTTTTTTTGGGCAAATTTTGTGTTGTAGCTTGTTTGCAATGTGCGGCTGCTGTTGCTGCGTTGAGACTTGCGAGTGCTGTTTGGAGAGTGCCTGCTGTTGCTCCTAGCACTGGATTAAGACCCTCCTTAACTTAATTTAGGTACCAATTTACCCCTTACTTTTAAATGAGAATCGACATTAATCGTATTTTATTGTATCCAATTGTATCAGTTTAACTGCAAATTCAAGATTCAAGTCACCTCATGTCAATAAACTAAGTATACCATTTTAAATACTTCATCTTTCGTGCTACTACTGCCATTTACCTAGATATGAAATTTGTTTACGTATATGTGGCTATTGTGCGTTGCTGTGTCATGTCACCTATGAAACATGAGTACCTATACTGAATATAGATGTGAACACCATTTAGATACGACAATACAATAAAGTCTTAATATGCTATGTGGTTACGACTAGAATATGTTACACTGAAGAATATTTTATAGTTTTATAGTATTGTATTACACATAATTATAAAAATGGCGAGAAGCAATTTTATTCTTGAAAATTTGTTGAATAGAAGATAATATTTTAAGTTTATTACAAATTTTTTTGGGTAAGTATTAAGTTTATTACATTGTATCTATGAATTGTGTTTTCCAATTTTTTCCTACAACCATTTTGGCGTTGCCGGCCTCAACAACCATTGAAGGAAGACTTTGTGGAAGACCAAACATTGTATCATAATGCCTCCCGAGAGAGAGAGCCATCCAAGGTGATCCAAGGTTGTGCAAGTAAACAGTACCCTGGGAAAAAAAATTATACCTGTGATAGTTAAAGTTTTAATTTATCTCACTTGTATCTCGGCCTATCTTGTACCTGTACTTATCAACAAATTTTTGGGGGTTGGTACATCATTTAAACTTGCTCTAAGAAATTGTATGAGTATATTTATCATATTCGGTTTCCTTTATAGAACTTCTAGACCTACGCATGAACTCACAATCCACCGAACACCCATCTCACAAAATTTGCACACCCATTTCCCTTGTACTTTTTTGAGCAAAGCATTTTGCCGGATTTGAACAAAACGATTCAAAGCAACCATCAAGAAAATAAAAGAACATTACTAGTTTTAGTATAGAAGCAACTAACTTCAGTAATGACGATATCATGTAGTAACAATACTTACAAGGGTAATTATAATATTTTGTCCATTTTGAAAGCAATTTTATTAGAGTTTTCTCAAATCTATAATATCTTGAAGGTATCTTGTACTAAAATTTTAGTTTCAGAATAGCAACCCTAACAAAAATTCCTGAAGCTGCATCAGTGAGAGTGTGTGTGTGTGTGTGTGTGTGAGAGAGAGTGTGTGTTGCACGTGGAGACATTTATATATACAACGTTAATCAAAGTGGGTGAGAGTGGCAAATTACCAGTGGAATCTTAATTCTTAAGCAATAAGACATTGCCAGTCACCTCCACCCTCTATAAATGAAAGTGCAGTTCCCTCTTCCATTTGCATCTGAATCAAAACACAGAAATTTTAGCTACAGCAAATAGTAATCCCTCTGTTTTTTTCCTCAATCTTTTATCAAACAGACTACACACACACACACATAGAAATGGATATAGATGCTCCAGGAGCTCAGGATATGTCATACATGGAACATGTCCAGAACAGGCATGCAGAGAAAGGCTGCCTCTATGCCTGGTCTGTATTTTTGTATATTCCTTCTCATGTTTTTACCCACCAAAAAAAAAAAGTATTTAGCTACATAAATGAAAGCCTACACAATAAGGGGAATTGTTTTCAGAAATCGGTTTGAAGAGTAAAAGAGTTATCGGGCTGCTATGCAATTTATCTTTCCATTAGTTCGTTATTTTCATGACATTTTGGCTTTTTCGATGCAGCTTGTTCATGGCATGTTGCTGCTTTTGTTGCTACGAGACTTGCGAGTGTTGTTTGGACATTCTGTGTTGTAAATGCTTCTAGTGTTCCTCCGCAGAAGGGATTGCTATGTGTTATGAGTCCGTTTCTCATCTTATTTCATTGTCATTTTTCAGTTATATTTTGTTACCTTGAGTAACCCAGAGTCACGAGTTTGTGAATTGGGAATTGTTTATGAAATAAAGGTGTTGTTCTGTTTTACTCCTAATAAAATTAAAGGTCAAACACTGGGCTAATGTGTTCATCTTTATTGGGCAGTTGGGCTTCTAAGGATGGGGTGGGGGTTTTGTGGGAGAGGGTGTTTTTTTTGGTCTGCATGTGGGAGAGAGTTGGGTTCTAGTTCTACTACCAACTATGGGGATGTTTATCCGATTGTCTTTCTCTTCTGGCCTCCGGCTCGAATCTGAACAATGAAGCTCTACTTCCTCCTAGACCTACAAAACGACACTACTGCTAGTGCCTAACCGGCCGTCGGTGACCGGCAACTGCGATGGCTAAGTAAGTCTCTGAGTGATGAGAGGAAAGTACAGAGCTCAGATGTGAAAAAGGATGGCGTACCTTCACAAGAGTTTGGTCATGTACTTTATATAGGGAGTGACTTGCGTGCCTCCAGTGACATCACAAATAACCATTTTCGGTTATGACGTCATGCATGCCAAATGCCACACTGGTTGTGGGGACGTGGCTCAACTGAGCCATGTGATCGGGCCATGACTGGTGCCACTCAGCACTGACATGGCTCCGCCTTTGGTACACGTCATCACATAGGGTTTGACCCGTGATCCTGGCCCGCCCGTGACGATACGGGCTGTACAGTCCACTCAGCGATCGGGCGCAGGGTCACATACCACTTGAGCCTCCCTTGGTTGGGTTTATACAAATGTTCCGGGAAAATGACCCGCTATTCGGTCCACTACACCAACCATGTTACATTTCGATGCGATAAGCATAAGAGGAATTTCGCCCTCCATTTGCAGTACTAATCCAGCTCATTTGCATACAATGTCAGCCTGAAATTGGAGGCATTTAGCGGAAGGGGAGTTGTTCTCTATTATATGCCCGATTACTATTTTTCTGATAAGTTTCCTTTCATTTTCTTCTTAGTTTCTATCCCAACAAAACAAATTAAAAGCAACAAGTTTAAGTTTCTCGACTTGTTTCCCTTTGATATACCCAAGTCCCAAATTAATATGGCACTAATAAGAGATCAAAACATGGGAATGTAGATAAAGACAAACGAAAACAATATAAAACTCAAATGTACAACAAGAAAGTATTTTTTTTCCAGCTATTTTATCACTTGCCGTAGGTAGAGAATAGAGATCAATCACTGCCTTCCAATGTCATTGTTTCTAGCGGATATCAAATCTCCACTTTTCTTTCTACCAGCTACAGTTATGTGTGCATACTATATGTATTTATATGTGTGTGTGGACACGCACCCGCATATAAATGTTTCACAAGTTTTTATTTTGAAAATTTTGGTGTTGTAGATTGCTGTGTTGAGACTTGTGAATGTTGTTTGGAGAGTGTCTGTTGTTTCCGCTCCTCCCAGCACTGGATTAAAACCCACTTTGAAAAATAAATATAGATACCACTTTATAATCTCGTGAATTTAAATGAGAATTGATCTTAATAGTTATTTCAATTGTCCACTTATATCTTTTCAAATGAAAATTCATGATTCTGTCAACTCATGCCAATAAACCCTTATGTTGTTATCTTCATCTTTTGTAATACCATTTATTTATGAAATAGTAAATGTACATGTGCCGTTACCAATTACGTGACTCATGTCACCTATGAGCATGAATACACAGACAAAATATAGATACGAAACGATATGGATCCGACAACATGAGAAAGTCTTAAAAAAAAAAAAAAAAAAAGAAGCTACGTGTGGCTACCGTTAGGATATGTTAGACTTAAACATATATCTATAATTTTTAGTACCATATTATACAAAATTAGAATGGAAAAAAACCATCAAATTCCTTGTATGCTAAGTGTTGTATACAATTTTTTCCTTTTTACTTGTTGAAATCATAATAAAATATTGGAACATATGTATAACACAATAAATCTATTCAGAATTTATATCTAAAGAAGAAGATACCATTTGTTCTTCACTATATCTACCTCTCTAAAAGGTAAGTAAAGTATTTCAGTATGCCAAACAATTTTGCTCTAGTAATCTGCAAGAGGTGCTAGTATAATTTTCATTTCACAAAAATTCAAATACGTGGCCGAGACTAATCAAAAAGTATCCAATACCTTGAAAAGGAGTACTAAGTTTGTATTGTAGATACTTCTAGAATATATGTATATCTGCCAGTGCCAGAGGAGTATCAATATTTTATAACGTATGCGAAACGAATACGTGTCCAATGTAAAAGTATTTGTGCTTCCTAGCTCCTAGTATCTAGAATAATTAATCCTGACTAAAAGAGCGTTTACTTAGCTGTCTAACCTTTGCCATGAATTCAAGTATCTAAAGAAATCTAAAAACTAAGACATTATAACAAAGAAAATAAGTAAAGTTCACTAAAAACAAAATTAATTCTAAAATAGTTTTTAGTCATTTTTTTAAAACTTTTTTCAACTTCGATTCCTAATTTTATTCTTTGCTGATTTTCTCGAATGTGTTATATCAAATATATGGACCAAAAGTTCGGAAAGAAAATTTACTAACCACGAGAATAGTTCCCAATCTAAAAGTATAATTAATGCCATCCAAACTCCCAACCTCCAAACTTTTGTTACTATGAATTGTTTGTTTCTAACTTTTTGTTGAGGTTCACATTATACCAATAAGGAATCATTTTGGCCGGCCCCAACAAGTCAACCATGGAAGGAGCATATGTGGAATGGAAGACCACATTACTTCGATAATGCCTCCCCAGAATAATCAGAGAGAGAGAGAGAGAAATGGACAGAGAAGCCGACAGAGACATTTATATTATCCAACTTTGATAAGGGTAAGAGTGGCATATTTACCAGTGCCGTATATTAAGCATTAAGATATTCCCCTTCACCTCAACCCTCTATAAAGGAAACTGCAGCTCTCTATTCCATTTGCATCTGAGTCAAAACAGAGAGTTTTTAGCCACTGCAGAGAGTACTTCACTTTCTATTTTTATCAAACCACATAGAGAGAGAGAGAGAGAGAGAGAGATATGGATGCTCCAGGAGGTCAGGGTATGTCATACATGGAGCATGTCAACAAGCGGAAAGAGGAGAAAGGCTGCCTCTATGCCTGGTCTGTATTTTTCTCTTCCTAGTCATATTTTTTTACCTGCGAAACAAATACAAAAAAAAAAAGGGATTGAGCTACATAATAAATAAAAGCATATGCAGTTAAGGGTAATTGTTTCCAGAAATCGTTTTAAAGAACAAATAGTTCGTTGGGTTTTCCGCGATTTCATTTTTCCGCTAGGTTGTTATTGTCATGACATTTGTTGGCTTTTTTCGATTGCAGCTTGTTCACGGCGTGTTGCTGCTTTTGCTGCTTCGAGAGTTGTGAGTGTTGTTTGGACATTCTGTGTTGCAATTGCTCCTAGTGTTTCTCCTCAGAAAAGATTGCTATGTGTTGTTAATTTGTTATGCGTGTATTTCTCAACCAATTTCATTGTTTTTTCTTGTTTCTGTATCTTTGGTCACCTTGAGTGACCTAGAATCGCAAGCTTGTGAACGTAGAATTGTATGAAATAAAGGTGTCGTTCTGTTTTACTTCTGATAACATTAAAGGTCACACACTTGGCTAAACTATGAAGCAAATTCACATGTTTTGTTTTTATAAAGGTCACACACTTGGCTAATCGACAAAGCAAATTCACATGTGCTGTTTTACTTCTAAAAAAATCAAAGGTCACACACTTGGCTAATCTATGAAGTATCGTTCCTTGATATGTAGTCATAGGTTATAAATTGAGGGGTGCAGGCTTAATACTCCGTTCTCGTACTTGGAATAATACCACCTTTAATGGTACCTTAGAACAACTTTTCCAATCCATGTCCATAAGCTTAACTGATAGGGTGCCCTTCTTTTCATAACCATTCCTTTTACGGAGTTAGAAATTTATGAAGTAACCATTTACAAGAAACTCATGAGGGATTTGATGCATACTGAATAGCGAGACGATAAGGATGTAATGACGGTGTGTTGAATCTGTCTTGTTATATCAACTCTGAAGTCTAAGCTTGATTTGCAGCAGGAAAGTTTACCCCCAACAACTTGTTTAGAGCACCAAAATAATTTATCCCTAATGTCAGGTTTCTACTCAAGTGAAAACATCAGGAGCACAAATAACAAATCTTCCTTTAGTAATGGACAATTTTTATTCTCACAATAACAATGGAAACTATGGTTACCATGACTACTACCACGAGTGACGATGTTCTGTAGTGACAATCCTGAACTTATGACATCTCTTTGCATCTCTCTCTCTCTCTCTCTCTCTCTCTCTCTCTCTCTCACACACACACACACACACACACAAAGGGAGAGAGGTTGCCTTGCCTCATCCAAGATGTGCTTTTTATTTTTTAAGTATCAAATTAGGAGCTGGAAAGCCATGATTTAAGTATCAATAATGCAGAAAGATCCGGTCTTCCAGATC
Organism: Rhododendron molle; assembly: GCA_025413875.1. NCBI lineage: Eukaryota > Viridiplantae > Streptophyta > Magnoliopsida > Ericales > Ericaceae > Rhododendron > Rhododendron molle. The sequence goes on along the minus strand of CM046395.1, from coordinate 44,072,801 downwards.
TTCGCATTATTAAAGAGTACATTCTGATAGACAATAAAATAAGGAGAGAGACATGTAAAGCCAAGGGAACATCCACAACTATCAAAGATTAGATCAACATATTTTAGGTGTTTAAAGTGTTTAATAAACATGCACTAGTAAATGTATCCTAAATGCTAATACTGATAAATGGAAGCTTCTATGGAAACCAGAGGATAAATCAATGTGCATCAATACAACAATCTATTCCACAAATTTGCTGACCTTATATTTCATTTCCACAGCATCGATTCTCCATCTAATTCTATGCTGTGGAAACGAAATATTGCTTCAAATGCATGTGAACAATTACAAGAAACAGTGCTTCAAATGCCAAAATTGGCAAATCTCTAGCAAGAACAAAATAGTATTCACTATTTCGCATGGTAACTATTAAACAGCATCATAATAACCCATTTCTACATTCATGTTTTCTTGTAAATCTGGAATCAATATTAATAGCAGATAGCCATCATATCCTGAGTAATGATACAATCATACCATTTAAGTTCTAATTTCAGCTACAAATCATGCCCTTAAGTCATTATCCTTGTAAGCAAGCCTAAGCCCTTGCAAACACAAACAACAACAGGATAAGTCCTTTAAAGACCGTGAAACCATGAAATATATAAAGCCCTGGAAAAGCTATCACTATACCTACTCTAACACACAGTTAACTTACAGTAAAAGCTTTCTAAGAAAAGATCCTGACCTCATACAATTTTCCACAAGTTAACAAATTAATTATTCATTAGCAAAGTAAACAATAAGAGCACTAGGTTTATAAGTTAGGCATGCAACATAGTAATCACTAATGGATCTTTAACACGCTATATTGCCATACAAATTCACAGCACCAATAATCTAACGTCATTAATTATCCATTAAGCACACTTTCACAGCATTTCCCCATGTAAAAAATGATCCTCATGCTATAAGCAAACCAATGGCCCTTTCTCCCCTATAAAATTGGATAGAAGTTGTTTTCTACTTTGTAAAATCAACCAACAAAAACTTGAGTAGAAGGCAAGAAACAAATCAACCATACGAAAAATATGGAAGCCACAGCCAATCAAACTGAGGCTGCCTCTGATCATGCCCAAAACAGGGAAGAGAAAAAAGGATGGCTGTATTCTTGGTTTGTGTCCCTTTCAAGCCCTTTTAAGCACATTCAGTTCTTCTTAAGAGTTGTGCTAGTACTGATTCTGGTTATGAAAAAGGGAAGAAAATAAACAGATGGCAATTGACAAAAACAGAAATCCCTTTCCTGTTGGGTTACCTATAAAAAATGATTCAGTTCAAATAATTTCGTTTTCCTTTCCTTGTCGAATCCAAGATTCACACATGGCTTAGAAAAGAGCAGGAAAAAATATTGACCATCTTTGCAACCCTTGTTTTCTATCTCTGACTATTTGTTTCCTGCCCTTTTGCATTCATTGAAACAGTTGGTGCGCAATGCGTTGCTGCTTCCGTTGATGCGAGACTTTCGAGTGCTGTTTGGATATTCTCTGCTGGGACTTTGCCTACGTTCATTTTACTGGAAGCATCCTCTGTGCCATGAGAAAGCTTATCTCTTTTCTTGTGTAAATAAAGGGTAGCCAGATTAACTGGTGAAGAATAGGTTTTAGTTATTGGGTGGCAGATTATTTTGCATAGCCTTTTATCTAAAGTAGTACATTATAGCAGAAATAGGTAAGTAACCTCAACCTCGTTTCATTATAGTGAAAATGAATTAGATGGAAAATATATTAGTGCCCCCACAGTTGCTAATGCCGCGTATTTTCTATGCATTTCCTATGCACATCACTTATCGTGAGAAGAGCTCTACGAGCAACAAGTATCACCTTATAGAAATCACGGCAGGCCAAATTTAAATATAAACCAGCCCATGTAAGTATCCACAAAATAACAAAACAGGATCCATTTTACCTAAGAAAGCACCAATTGGTCGAAAGGAATGAGAAAATAGATAGGGGCAGCACGATTTGCCCCATCTCTAGAGCAATTATGGATTCAATTTCCATTATCGAGTTCTAAAATTGAAATCACAAAACTTTCCCACTTTCTTAGAGCACTATTGGTCAAAACCAATCCATAACTTCCAATCTAACGGAAGATATATCCAAAAATTGTTCTTTCCGAATAGTAATAATAATAACAATACTATGTCAGACATACACAGTTCGTATAGGCCACAGGGTTCTGAGGAAAACCAAAATCCTAAAATCTAAAACACACATAAATCTATTCGTTTCTCTCTTCCAAAAAAAAAAAACTCTTTCACACCTCTCTCTCCATTGCAATACATTGTTAACCTTTTTTTCCATTTTATTTGTTATACGAGTGCTCATGTCATTTGCCCTGTCACTACCCAAAATATCTTTATTTTGATGAATTTTCCAAAAACTATTATAAGGTTAGTCAAATCTCCATGTGATGTATTAGTCATAAACATTATAAGAAAACAAACTTTCAAAAACTTGGTCACTGGATGTGAAACGTGTCACGGCATATGATGCTCTCATGAGATATTATCTCAATATATTGTTTTAGCCTTTTATTAAAACCTGTTACCTGTTGTAACCTTTTGATCTTAGCATTCATATACCAAGCGTTCCAATTTGAATTCAAAGGCATGTTGAACATATTCTCTTAAACTTGGTGTTGGCACTTGCATTTTTCATTATATGAACGCGTTACTTTGTTGTTGGTTGATATCGAACTGAAAAAAATGGTCAAGAATTTTACTGAAGAATAAAAGTGGTTCTATTTAGCTAATCGTTAATATTTTGTTGTCTTCTTAATAATACTTTTATCACCGAGCATGCAAAGAATTTTAGGCACTTTTATTAATGTATTTCCTTTGTTCTATCAATGGTAGTACATGGGTAGTATTCTGTAAGGATCATAAGGACGCAGAGCATACAAATTATCCAGATAATTGTAACTTTTTCAAAGATGCGTGCCCATGCTTATCCGAATTATCTAGCTAACTTCGCCCGTTTCATGCTCCCAAGTAAAGAATGAAGGTTGTTTCATGCTTCCAAGTAAAGAACGAAGGTTGTGCGTTAGGGTTGATAGCCAGCACTTCAAAAAACAAATTCAATCATCGTGATATGAATTCGATTACGAAGGACATCGGAGAGCAGTAGTACAAAATTTGAATATTGTGGAACTTGATACAATACACGGATTTATGTAGCGGACCCAATTGAATCTGGAGCACGTATTGACCATAAATCAAACACAGGCCCAATAATCCAAAAAAAAGAAGCAGCAAAGAATGAAATGTTAAATAGCAATGCTACAAAAACAACTTTTAAAACACAATCTCGGACATAACTGAGTCTGGAACCTTGCAATGCACCTGACACGATTTGTGTCCGGTTGTGTTTTAAAGGTGTATGCGGTGCAGACTTTCTGAATGCGAAATAAGCTGAATTCCCGAGATGAGTGAGAACAAAATTGCACGTAATGATAAGGCATTAAGAGCGAGTAATGACTGAATTCATACTTGATTTCGTGGATCGAGGTAGAATTGAGGAAGCATTTAGCATTCATACTTGATTCTCGGAGCTCATTGAATAGGAGTTTGATTTGGTAGCCGTCGTCATCTCTCTCTCTCTCTCTCTCTCTCTGAATATGGGAGCAAGCAAGACTAGACGACGATTCAACCATCCGTTGGAAAAGACCAGAGCTTACTTGCAAAACTGTTCATCAGTTAACTCTTAACCGCCAAGGTTAGCCCGTGGCGAAGGCTTGGGTCTTTGGGGTTGTCCTTGTCCATGCTGGAAGAATTTTTCCAACTTTAATCGGACTCTCCGAAATACGAAATTGGATTCTAGAATATTGTCGGGATGGGCATAAGTTGGTGCGGCGTTAGCCTGGCCGCAAAGGCTTGGATTTTGGGATAATGTGTCTTAAATTTAAAACATGTCGGATGTTATTTAATCCTTTCGAGATTGTTCATAGAGTTTTTTGGGTTTTAATTGGGCTTTTGCTAGCAAACAATGGAATTGAATACTAAAAATTAGTCGATATGTACGTAAACTGACGAGGACGCTTTGAATTAATATGAAAAAAAAAAACTGTTAATGTATCCAGTGAGTGGTTTTACCAAAATATGCATCCGAATCATCTTGGCTTTCAAATTTTTGATCGAACTCTTTTCTACTGTAGTTTCTTATGAGTGTCTTTCGAACAATCAATCCAAAAATAATCTGAGCAAGGTATTATTAGCAAAATACTAAATCAAATTGATTAGATCTCAAGAAAAAAAAAAAAAAGAAAGAAAGAAAGAAAGAAAGAAATACCAGTAGTAACTTATGAAAAGAATGTTTTATTTAGGGAAATGATTTTACCACTTCTTTTTTTTTTGTGTTAACGTCACTCCCTTACAAGTGTATTTTTCACACTTGCAGGGGAATAGCGTTAACAAAAAAAAAGTGACAAAATCAACGGCCTTTATTTACGACTTTTTAGTCCATGTGCCCTGTTCGGAAACCATTCTTAGCAAAAGTTTTTCTTATTTAAACGGAACAATTCCGCACTGACCAAAGTGATTAACCAATGGCGTGGAATGTCCTACCAAAACTAACCCTCGAGAGTACGAGGTGCATGCAAGTTTAACCGGGATAACCTGCATTATCAAAAAAAAACAGCTGACCCTAGATTCGAGTATATAGTCTTGCTTTCTCCGTTGGCATATAGTGTCACACCCTCGGTTTTCAACATAATTATAATCGATTTTTATAAATAAAGCCTCACGATATTTCGTACAATAACCCAAAAGAGTTTAGCATTCCCATGTAACCATTTCACTTCATCCATCAAACGTTTCCAAAAGATTACAATTTGTGGCTTCGAGGCCCGAATGAACATAAGTATCAAATATAGAAGAGAATTAAGCGTTTACAATCATTCCTTAAGTCAAAAGATTTATAATAGGGTTACAAATACATCTTTCCAAAAATACTAGACAAAGATGGCTAAATAACCCTTCAAGTTAGCTTTCAAAATATTATCCACATCCAAGCACACAAGTATGCAGCTACTGCCCCGGGTTAGTACCTGAAAACGAAGGAAGGTCTGAGCTACACTAGCCCAGTAGAAAACTCTAATCTAACAATGTATACAGATGACATGTAGAAAAGATGAATAAATGAATGACTGTATCAAGAATCAATGAGAGATCAGCAAGAGTAATTCAATTTTATACTTCTTTTCTAAAACCAATCACATGCTTTACTAAACAACTTCCGAAATATCACCAAATGCCAAAACGTGTCTCGTTCAAGTGTCATGAGCCGAAGCTCCTGCCGGGCCAATTGAAGGACCCCGATGTCCTCTGCCAGGCACCTTACCCATAGGGAGGTCCTGAAATATCAATTACGAGCATATAGCTCCTGCCGGGCCAATTAAAGGACCCCGATGTCCTCTGCCAGGCACTCACCCGTCGATGAGTCCTGAATGTTCTCATCGCATTCGTAAAGTTTTCAAAATCCACTTTCCATCTCATTTAAAACGTTCAAACCCAATTTTGGTACGTAAAGGTGATTTTATGAAATCGTTATCAAACGAGCATTAAAGTTATAGTAACGTTCAACGAAGGCTTTAAGATAAGGACAATCAAATAGGAGTCACTCGGGAGATGTTTAGGATGGATTAGAAATGATCGGAGTCCAAAATAATGAAGCAAGAGTCAACGCAAGCAAAACCGTCCAGAGGCAAATCGTTATCGATAACATGGAAGATGGTTATCGATAACGTTGGCTTGAAAGTGGTCAGAAACGTAACGTTATCGATAACAAGGGCGTTGTTATCGATAACGATGGGGTTAAAATGATTCCAGACGTGGGAGTATGGATAACAATGGCTATGGTTATCGATAACAATGGCTTTCTGGGAATGTTATCGATAACCAAGGAGAACGTTATCGATAACGATGGGAATTTTCTGGGTTTTGGGCAAGTGTTATCGATAACGAAGAAAACGTTATCGATAACGATGGGTTTTTGAGCAGATTTCTGACAGACAATGATGGGTTTTCGGGCAACTACAACGACAACAACAACGACAACAATCCAAGGCACAAATCAAGCTTCAAGAAACACATCATAAACATATATCGCTAGTTAGAACCTCCTACCTCAAAGATCGAAGGTCACCACCGAATGATTTTCCAAGCCTTAGCTCCGAAACTTGGAAACGGAAAGATTTCGCCTCCACCAAGCTCAAACCAACGAGATGCAACCTCCACAACGCGAAGGGAGGAAGGATTTGAGGTTGGGTGTTATGGGTTTGAGGTGATTTGGGTGAAATTTGAGTGGGAGTCAGATGGAGAGAGTGAGAGCCGAGAGAGAGCAGAGAACGGGAGGGAGTGAGAGGAGAAAAATGGAAAATGTTATTCCCTGGACTCACACACTCACACACATATATGCATACATATTACACACTTACTCCCCGAATAAAACATTTTAACACATTAACCTCAAGTCTCAACATTCCAAATTTATTTCCTCCTTTTATCACTCGTGAATCATCTAAATAAATTAAAAAAATTTACGGGTCTTTACATATAGTATAAAAGTTGGTTAATCACTTTAGTAAGTGAAACCAACTGGGGCTAGCTCAGTTGGTTAGGACTCTTGCATCGCACTAAGAGATCATGAGTTTGAATCTTTCTATCTGCGTATGAGTCTTCTTCCGTAAGATTCCTTTTTTTATTTGATGTAAAAATGATATCTTCCTAAAAAAAAAAAAATCACTTTGGTAAGTGCAGAATTGCTATTGCTCAATTAAAAATAACAACTACGAATGTTTTTGTACGAATCAAGGCCTTAGTTTTGGTAGGACATTCCACATCATTGGTTCTTCGACAAAGTTCTTCACAAACTCAAAGATCCAAATCAGGCCTTGAGAAAATTGTACAAATTGTGATTAAAGGCCTGCATCTTGTGGAGAGAGAGAGAGAGAGAGATATATCTAAAATACATACTGTTGCTTGGCAAACAATGGCCAATCATTCTTTTATAACCAGGTGTTTCGACGTTATCGATCCAAATCTTTGAAGGCTCCGCATATGTAGTTCATCTAAGCAAATTTCCGCACATTTATCCGATAAAGAGAACACGCAAGAAAATGAGTTGTACAATCAATTGAGATAAAAACAGTCAATCCAGTGATCCCTTGGCAACAGAGCAAAATATACAGTCAATTACATCAACCAAAAGCCAATTTTTTTTTTCCTGTCAGGTGACTACCAAGTTGGCAGACAGAGAACTTCCACCACTTGGGGGGCTTAGACATCTACATCTAGACTTCAGCTTACAAAGACATGTTTGGAAGAACCAAACCCAACTGTTTTGCAAAAAGAATTATGAACAGAGATCGGAAAAGGAAAAGAAAAGAACAGAATAGATATGGACGGAGAAGAGAAATAGAAACAAGATTTAGGATAAGACATCAGATGCAACCTCAACGAAGAGAGGCCAAAATAAAGAGGAAACTCTCATCTTGTTGGGTTTCGTTATCTTTCTGTTAGCATTCCATCGTAGCTATGGCAACATCAGCCATTCTGTCCATAGAAAAGCGTTTGAAGAAGTTCCGGGGAAGTCAAAGATGCTCCTTAGAAAAGCGTTTGAAGAAGTTCCGGGGAAGTCAAAGCTGCTACAGATTTATACTGCTAAATCAAAATATACTGCTGTTAGCATACAATCATCACATTGCATGAGATGGTAAATCTAGGATCAAGCATGATGATCTTCTCAGCCATTCAATCACAATTTCTTACCTTATCTTGCCTGTACTTTGAGCGAATAGCATTCAGAGGGCAACCGTCAGTATTCAATTGTAAACATTGTAATGCCTGAACTGCAGTTTTTAAATCTGATGCCTTGTAATTCGTGTAGTGTTCAAGTGTTGCATTCTGAAATGTATCGCAGTGAAGTAACAAGTTTAGAAAACCCGACTACCTAGAGCTCAACAGTGGAAATAAAGAAACAAAAGCGGGGGGATACAAACCCATGGGTGGCTTGACTGATCTAATGTCCATCGGGCTAGGAATACAGCTGAGGCAGCAATTATCGAAGGAAAGAATTTCAAGAACTCATATTCCACCAATGTCAGTTCTGCTAAATAATTGGCCAGAAACTCCAGTTCAAGACTAGGGGTCTGCAAGGGAAAAATGATTAAGAATAAGTTAGTCTATCTTCGAACCGAGAACACCCAAAATTGTTAAGCATGACCTCAACCAACAATCTTACCTTGTAAGACGCTTGTGCTGCTCGTAAGAATCTCCTGTAAACAGTAAGATGTGCATAAGGCTTGAGTGATTCCACAGAGGCCACAAGCAATGACGATGAAATATCATGGGGAAGAAGTACCTCAGGAAAGATTTCGCAGTGGGTGAGGAAAGCTGAAAGGCCAAGTAGTTCAAAACTTGACTCTCCATTTTGAGGACCTGTCAGTTACTCGATAAGCTAATTTGGTACAACCAATATGGAGCCAGAATAATTTCAGGAAAAGAAATAAATATGAAGATTAAACAGACAGAATATTTAATGGACAGACAGCTGAAAAAGAGTCATTCTCTAACACTAAGTGTTCGTAGTTTCATATAGACAATATGCAACCATACTCTACGGAAGGACAACACATACATGCATGTCTACATACAGAGTTACAAGCATACACATTGCATTGCATCATTATATGCCTATGCTACGTTACAAAAGTTGGAAGGGAACATAGGTTTTTCAGGAATAAAAGTCACGATAAAAATCATCTCCTTCGCATCACTCGTGATGGCCAACCAGTCCAGCACGAGAACGACTGCATGGAATGGTAGCCTGGTCGACAGATAATTGAATCAGACTATCAGAGTCCTCATGGCATTCTGAGTGCAACTTATGCACCTGAAATGTCTGCATCCAATTCGACTTTCTATTTGTACCATATCCAGTCAAATGTAGATTCAGCACCATACTGTGGGTTAACCAAACGGGACCACAAGTTCACATTGAGTCTGTGAAGAGCATCTTGATAATAGTAGATGGAATTCAAGTACGGCAACAAATTTACATTTTTTTAATTTCATGATAGGTACTACAGGATAAGACTTAGGTGCATTTGGTTTGTTTTAGTAGCAATATAAACATGCTAAAGCGAAAAGAGGAATTTGAGTTTCAAGAGGAACTTAGTTTTTCACTTCCATTGGAGATTTCCTCCTTATCTTTGTCGATCATATGAGTATTGATGTGTTCAATTTGGCTAATAAACTAACATAACGAAGAAATGAAGAAACTGGGGACATACCTCTTCTCTATTGTAAGTGTTGTCGGTGATAAAGCAAAATTCCTCCACACGAGGAGCACAGATCTCTTCATACTTCCTTTAAGCCATAAAGAAACAAATCCACCCATTAGGCTGAGGATAATAAACATATAATGAAAAACAAGTTTGGAAATTAATACACATTTCACGGATATCAATACACCCTTTTCAGCTATCAGTTGCCTTTCTGGTGTAACTTCACTACACTTTCTACAAATTATCCTCCGCCTAATGAGCGGAAGTTAGCATTTTTCATGATATTAAAGGCTACATAAACATTACAAATTCAGTGTAATCAATTGATTTTTATACAATATTACCCCAAATAGAATAGTAATCCTCGTTGATTGTCGACTGTGTTAATAAAAACATAGTTAACCACATCTCCAACTCTCTAACGTCCTTAAAACGGCCAAGTTAGTCATATCTCCCTGGAGACTTTCATGAAACTTTAAAGCCTGGGTATCAAAGAAGGTGATAGTGCTGTCATTAGTCATTACTGTATATTATGTATAAATTAATTGTGATATATTGGATAGCTTCTGCACAGATTGAGTGACCTCTCACTCAAACCATTTGCTACCACATCAGGAGCCACCGGCATCGTGGAAAAAGAGTCCACTACGATTTCAGCATAAGTATTACACTAAGTGAGATGCACATGAGATGAACACTAACATTCTTTTTAGCCTTATAGCCCAGCAAATTCTATCGATAAGTTACACATCACCATTGGTTTCTTCCATGAGTTCAACAGTATTATCTAACAATATTGAGTACAATACATGCCTCCAGCTTAATATTTTTATACAGCAGGTCTGAAAAGACATGCTCTGAATTCCACTACAGCAAACTTACGAGGCAATCAACATGCAAGTGATGCCGAGCAGTTGTAGTCTTTGTCTTTCAATATAGTTTTGAGAGAGAAACAGGTCAATGAAATGCACTGTGAGATATAGTGTGTCAGCTGCTAGCTTGTATTCCTCAGATACCTGAAACCGAGTTAAAAACAATAATTACATCCCCCTTCAGTTAAAAACAACTTTAAAGATATAGGCAAAAAAGAGTAATCTCTACACATATGAATGACATGCTAAGATTTTATATGTGCCTATGTATTTCAGTTACGTGATGTTCCAAGTGGTTGTAATATGTTATTATACAATTATACATGTATACTGGATTAACCTTTAGATAACAAGACATTTTCTTGCTTCAAAAATTCAAGAAAGAAGATGTATCTAATTTTTTCCCAGGCAAACGTTAGAAATTTAGAACTACCTTTAGGAAGAATTGAAAGAGCAGAGAGGATGCTTCTTTGGTAGAATTAATAAATCTTCTAAAAGGCCACTTCCAGAACAAAAAAAGACAGAAAAGCAATTCTAGGAGAACCCTCAAACTTCAGGAAGTAGTGAAGTGCCCTAAAAGATCACTAGCATATTTTTGTTATGCACCAAGGAGAAAGGAGGAAAAAGCTACCAATTAGTACAAAGAAAAAAATTGGGTCTCGAGAAATTGACTAAGGCAACTAAGTAGCTGAAGTCCTAATTCCACCCTTTTCCTTGGTTCTGCATCACTATACCAGATGATAAGGATCGCATAGATAAAAACAGCGTGAATGCAGCACTGCTCTGAGTGGAAAAAGGACCCTAACTGTGAAAAAGACTATGATAAAAATTGAAAGTGCTTTTAATGATCCTTTATTTATTTTTTGCTAACCATCAAAGGTTGCACAAAGGCCAACCAATGCACCTTTGGGCAACGGTATTATCAATGTAGATGTGGTCAGCCAGTTGAACAGAGTTTCTACCTCAATAATAACCATCGGCAATTCTAGAGGTAGCAGCAATAGCAAGATTGTTGACTTCTAAAGACTTGCCTAATCAAATATAGTTCCTAAGAGAACATGGCATAATGATGTTGCTGCCAAATGATCAGATATTCGATTCAAAAAAAATTGCACTCCGCTCCATAAAAAAATTATAAGCAATCAGAGAGAGAGAGAGTAATGACTAAAATCCAAAACATATCAATCTTGTCCAAAGGACAAAAGGATGCCAGTTGAGGAAATCTTCTCATGTTAATGAGTAAAATACTAACCACATTCACTTCCAAGGTACATTTGCAATTAATAAATATGAAACAGAAAATGCATAAATTCAACGGCTTGATTTAGTAACAAGGTGAAAACTACACCGACCTCGACAAGCCAATCAATTAAAATCCCCCTCATGCTTTGAGTGATATCTCGCTGTACTTCTTCCATAAAATTTGTATGTGCCCTTCGCATCAGCTGGAGAAACAAATGGTATAGCACATATTATTGTAAGGCATCTTGTAGAGAGAAAAACAGGGAAAGAGAACAGCACAAGGTTAGAATCTTAGTAGTTACTGATAGTCAAGGTTGTTTTGTGGTTGAAATGGTTGTGCAGAATGCCATTAAAATGTTTTAGAGGTTAAAAGCCCTAGCTTTCAAACAGGAAGTCACAGTCCTTTTTTAGGACAGGAAAGTCTGATTGACCTATATAAGCAGCGGCTACTCACGTAGGAGATGACAAAGATGTATTTCTAATTTATAGTTGCTAAGCATATATTTCTAGGCACTATTGCTATCCATGAGATCTGTTCACTTCATAGTCTCTGAAAAAGCCTCTAAATCCTTACTCTTCACTCCAAACCTGTGGAACCGGGGAATGAAATTATCCTATCGGTTTATGCATTGGACTGCACATTCCGAAACAAGTTACACCAGCAGTCACAAACAGCATTTAGCGATTCAAAGCAACCCTCAATTTTTCCCAAACAATCAAATCTTATAAACTGAAAACATAGGGAGTAGTGTTTTGGAAAGACAAATATGAAACAAATTGGTCATTATGCTCCTAGAAATGTGTTTTTTGCATGAGTATTATGAAATTACTATTTTGTTTTATGGCAATACAAAGAAACCTACCCTTATTGTACCACATTCTAGGAAATGTGATGTAAGTGTAATTTCATGATTTTATGCTTTTGATTCTCTCCCCAAGTAAATGTCAATGGTTGCAGATACATGACTGCAACAAGTAATAACTACCTCAAGTTAGTGAGCGACACTTATTTTGGCATGCATGCCGAATATATGAGCGACACTTCTTGGTCAATAGTGAGCGACACTTATTGGTCATTATGCTCCTAGAAATGTGTTTTTTGCATGAGTATTATGAAATTACTATTTCGTTTTATGGCAATACAAAGAAACCTACCCTTATTGTACCACATTCTAGGAAATGTGATGTAAGTGTAATTTCATGATTTTATGCATTTGATTCTCTCCCCAAGTAAATGTCAACGGTTGCAGATACATGACCGCAACAAGTAATAACTACCTCAAGTTAGTGAGCGACACTTATTTTGGCATGCATGCCGAATATACCTTCTGTGGCATTTGACTATGTTACATCCCCTTTTCAATTCCATCCTGTAAAGCTATGTCTATGATACTTCTTGTTTAGCTTGACAACTACCCTGACATTGCTTTTCAATGTTTTCATTTCCTCCAATACTCAATAATTTTTCTCCTTAGAGTTTTAGACATTCCTATAGGATGAAGTTAGGTGCGGGGTCACTCTCCAAGGAATACTGAGCCAAATCTTAGACGTAAGGGAGCAAGAGTAACGGCCATTTATCGGCTATGTTGAGAATAAGTGTCCAGTTTTGATGGCCAAAAGCCTGAGATAGTTTATGAGATTCTTAGGGTTTGTTTGTGGTAACAATAGGGGAGAGGTTGGGAGCTATCTTACTTGGATTGCAGATCGTTCTGGTATGAGGAACAAGAACTTGAACAGGATATCATCATCAGCAGTACAAGAACGAATATCAAACAAATCAAATAACATCTACATCACAAACCTCCGCAACACGTAAATTGCTGTAGATATCAGGAGCATAGAGGCTGCACAATTGAGACTCCTTGTGGTCAGAATCAATGTCTATAATGTCTGGATTGATATTTTCCGACTTCCCACCAAGGCCAACTTTATCTGCAGTCAATTACCAAAAATGTCATTCTTGGTGAGAAGTGAATTGACATAATACACCATGTACAACAAAAGCCAAGGAACTAAATGCAAGACAAGACATCACTGTAGGAGCTAAACCTCACTGTAAAGCCTTGATATTGCTCTAACCGTATCAAGAGACAAGACACAGCACTTACAAACATATGGCATCCTATGAATGACTCAACCGGTAAAATCACATCAACTTTTGGGAGAAGGGAAGCAAAGCTGGTAAGGAGTGATCCAAAAAAGGCTTATTTGAAAATGGATTTGCAACTCATCTTTTAAACGAAGTTTGATGAAAATGGACCTTCTATTAGGCGGTTGCCATGATAGTGAAAACTTCGTGTAAAGTAGTGATTTTCACTGAAAAAGCGTCGGTCAATATGCACAACTGGTTGAAGTTAACTATTGAAGTATGAAAAAACAATAACTGTAGATGGGTAAAGATTGGCCTAAGATACTAGGAAACAGCTATAGTGTTGAGAATGTTGAGCTTACAATGCATTACCCAAAATGAGTGAGACCATTTAATACCATCAATTCTCGGGAGCATGGAAGCACAGGTGAAAAAGAGCGGTCGTTAAAGCACCAGTTGGGAAACTGGTTCCATGTGTTGTGAAATTCTCTCTAGAGTATTCATTTCATTTACAGCTTACAAAAAATCCTACAGCATTAGATCAAATGAAACAGGAAATCCTGAAAGCCTTGACTATTCAGAAAGCTTGACATAGCTACTTGCCTCTTTTTCTGCATATTATTTATTTTTCTAATACAAAAGTATTACAGATACTTCTTCAGCATTTACTGATTTGAAATTATAATTTCCCTTTATGTATTCCTCCATACTCCACAGTGTTTTTCACCGTTAATTGCAGAACTATTAGCAAGTCCGACATGAGACATCACAGCTCTTGATTACTCTCTGCCGGTTTTCCCTCCAAATCGGGGCTCTAACCTACAGTATTTTAGCAGTAGATGCAAAGAAAATGAATAAATAAGTAAAAAATTCTTGCTAAGGGCTAAGGGTGTCAGTGTGAAGCATTCAACAGAAACAAAGTACATTGGAAGCATATGAACTTCAAGGACGATTATGCTCTCCATCAGCTGCTCATTTCAGATGCCATTAGTGTCATAATTGGTCAATGTTGTCATGTTCAAGGATGAGAAATTTAAAGGCAAGGTCCAGAAGGAAACCTCTCTTCGAAAACTTTTGAGCTTGGGAAGGCACCGTGTTTTCTTTCCCGGTCTGAGGATTGTCATAACACCCTTGTACAGTTATCCCTCTCTGCAAAGTTATTTTGCTTTCCCACACCACTGGACATTCACCTTCTGAGGACTTAACTTCTGTATTTAGAAATAATTGAGCTGCTTTCAATTTTAAATCAGCTGGGAGCTTCTGCATTGCTACTGCAACAGAGGGAGTAACCTTGGAAACATTCACTGAACCCTTTCTGGTCTGTTTGCTATCGTTTTTCTGACAATCAGCATAAGTAACAGATGTCAAATTACAAAATACACAAACTCTGAAACCAGTGTCATATACATCCATAATTCCATATAACTCAGCAACTATCTGCAAATTTTTTAAATACGAAAGGCTGCAGCTATTACTTGATCATGCACAAACTCTGAAACCAGTTAGTCCTCTTATACAAAAAAAGGCTGCTCAGAAAACAGAATAACTAGCCAAATTTCAGTGAGCTCTGAAACGACCAATTTCAGCTACGAAGTAGTTCAGAAGAATTCTTCTGCATGTTATTGACAGAAGGATAGTGTACAAACCGGAACTTTTGGCGCCATGAGGCAGTTCCTATAGGAATCGCAGAAAACATTCGTGACATCCTTAAGCACTGCCCTTCTCTTGTTCTGAACACCTGCAGTAACAGGAGCACTGCTGTTCACCTCAGCTAGGGCTGCTCTTTTAGAATTTGTGACATCCTTAAGCACTGCCCTGCGCTTGTTCTGAACACCAGAAGTAACAGGAGCACTGTTGTTCACCTCGTCTAGGGCTGCTCTTTTTGAATTTGTCCGTAGAACACGCTTTTGATCCTGCTGCTTCGTTGAAAACCGGTTTTCATCCTGTTTCTTTGTTTCTTTTGAAGGGTAAATCCCTCCAGATTGCTGACAAGCAGCAGCTCGAGCTCGTGTTATTCGAGGAATCGGCTCTCCAAAATTAGCAGTAGCCAGATTCCCTTTCTTCATAGTCACAGGCCTTGGTGAAGGAACAAGGCGGTGCTTTCAAAGACAAATTGGACTCATCAAACCTGCAACAATATGCATATATTAGGGCCATCAAAAAACAAGGAAAATGTCAAATGGGCCGTTGCTCGGTAGGGAAGTGACAAGCTGCAATGCCTGTATGTAAAAAACAACACTTAACTCTTTCGATGAGCAAAGTAGTGCACATCTAAATGAACAAAAGGATTGCACAAAAACATGTACAACTGATGTATGGAAACAATGATGTATTTCACGAACGACTCAAGGGATCCAATCCAGTAAACAATGATGTATATCTGATGATTCGATTTCCAGCATGGACCTGTTTGGCATTGTGATTAATTTCAAACGAACAGTGATGATTGGAAACTGCCCACATTATCCAAGAACCAAATGTGGAAGCAAAGAAGAACATTATTATATTCAAATAACTAGTGAAAACTTCTTCTAGCCTGTAAACTCTTCTGCAGAACTTGACTTTAATCAATCAGTCTAGGTCTCTAACGGCAAGAGCTGATTGAAGATTTTCATACATGTAAGGAAGAAAGTCAAACTTCCTTATCGTACACTAAGTTATTCGAGGAAAACCCCATTGCATAACCTTCTCTTTTAGTAATAATAATATCAGAAGGAAAAATGCAACCCAACACAATAGCCTTCTTTTACATGTATGCGCACTGAAGTCAGTGCCATTGCACCCATCCTGTTCTGCATCCAAGTTTAGGTCCAAATTGGTGTGAGACAAATAATAATAATAATAATTGGACGTAAACTCATTTACTACAGGAGCTAATAGAATACGTCTTAAAATAAGAGCTAAATCGATGAAATTATACGCAGAACATTCATAATGCAGGGGTTTACCAAATTCTATTTGGAGACACCAGAACTGGGTACCAATCAAACACACTTTTATACAATCAGGGGAAAATATCTTCAAGAGAGGGCAGCCAAAAGATCAAGAAATTTTAAATCAAGAAAAGACATATACGATCAAGAAATTAGCAATGGCCATTCACCCACTTGAAAACAAACCAACATGCATAACTCACATCAACAGTTCTCCAGAAATCTGAAAGCATCAATTCTAATTTGAAAACAAAGAGAGCCAAAAAAATAAAAACATTCAAGATAAAGAGGAGACAATGGTAGAGAGATCTATCCAAAGAAAAGTCATATACTAATATGTGCCATTTGATTGCTAAGATAAAAGTGAAATTCCAGTGCATCAAGGTCTGGATTTCTTTCCCAAAAAAAGAAAAAAATTTAAGAAAATTTACACCAGATTCATTCTAATTCAACTTCTTTCCTTTCGAAACCGTTTTCTTGGGTTTTAAAGAAAAGCCAACCTTCACGTTTGAATTATTTCCATTCAAACATAAAACCCACCTTTCAAAACTTCAAGAAAATCATCAAGTCCATCACAAAACGCAAAAACCCTAATCGGAATGTACACAACAGAGGCGAACAAAACCCAATGTGGAGCTAAACCTTACTCTGTCTCTGAGCTCAAAGTGCTCTACACAAAGTGGGTAAGGTCAATCATGCAGGGAGCTCTTCTAGTGAGAGAGATTTTAGAGAGAGAAAATCACAGGAGCGTGAGAGCGGGATAGTGTGGAGTTCAAAAAAAGAAGAAAAAAAAACCCAAGGAGAGAGAGAGAGAGAGAGAGAGAGAGAGAGAGAGAGAATTAACGTTAAAATAATGCGTTCAGTCCGAATTTACAGTGATGGCCTCGAGGTTTGACCAAAGGTTGACTAAGACAGTTCTTGATTATAACTATATCTTTAATTGCGTAGTTAATGGAAAATTTGATATCGTTACCTAGCTGGGCCAGCTCATCCTTTGTGTTTACGTTTTAATTAAACGTTTACCCCTGGTGGGTGAATTTTATTACTCACACATTTGTTTGGTGTGGGGTCTGAGTTGTTTGAAATTTGTCAGGGTGTTATAGGTCATTTCGCATGTCAAAATTTATTTATTGGTGGATGGACATTTTAAATCACGTGGAACCAGATCCATAAATGCAACCGGAAATTCGAATCGACAAGATTTGTAGTAATTAGTAGCATTAGAGCATCTCCAATCCCGGACTTCAAATCGGGCATATCAATTTTTTTTTGAAGGCTGACGTGGCATTTTGATATCTCCAATTTAACATCAAAGTCTTCATTTCCAACCCTTGATGTCAAATTCTATTTATTTGACATCAAATTATCCCTCTCCAACCCTTATGTCAAAATATAAATGGTCATTTTTGAAATTTGGCATGGAGGAGGTAGGTTGTCAAAGTTGGCATGAGAAGGCTTGCCTTCAAATCCACGTAGGCATTGGCATCAAAGAAGGCTATTGGGTTGGATTGAATTTTGGTGTCAAATGTTACCGTTAACATGTCCACGTAGGATTTGACATCTCCCATTGGAGATGCTCTTAGCGAAAATCCAAGAAAAATTGAACCGGCCAGGCTTGTTTTTAAAATTAATAAACTTTCAAAGGGAACTTATTAAAATCATGAAAGTCAAAATGAAAAACTATTACTCGGCTTGGTTGAGCATATGATATTTTGGTAGAAAATGCTATTCAAATTTTTTGTGGGATGCTGGTGTGTCAGGTGACTCAGGTTTCATTTGTTAGAGGGACAGACAATTTAAATCACGCAGAATTAGATTCATTAATGCAACTGAAAAAACTAGATTGACAGTTTATTTGGAGGCTTGAAATTAAGAATCTATAAACTGATCAAACCACTCGAATCTGAGTTCATGTGCCCCCATTAAAAACTTATTCAACATCGATTTGTTACATAAAACGATTAAAGAGAAAGATACATGCACCAGAACTGAGGGATGAAACAGTGCACAGCACCGTGCTGTGCACATCCGAACAGTTGGATTGTGCATCCGACGGCTCGGTTCTCATCTCGATAATGAACGGCTCTTAACCTTTGGTTGCCAATATGAAATCCGGGCCGACAATTGAATACATCTTACAGAAGAGAGAGGTATTTTCCTATGTAGTTTCTACAGAAGAACCGATTGAGCTAAGTGGAAGGAGCAAACAAAGTGCCAGAAAATAGAAAGTGAGATCTGTTTTTGAAATTTGAAATGGTGGATGGATGAATCTGGTATATAAGCTGAGCTAGAGTATTTTATAGGAGTAGAATTAAACACGTGACTTAGCAGCTTTATGGCAGCAAAATGCTGTGAAAAGGACCACTCTACCTAATTGGGAGTAGATTTTTGAAAAATTCCTAAACTGACCTTTCGTTAGAGGATAGTATTAAATAGTAGTATCACTTAATTTCAATGGAACTAGTTATTGTTTTTTGTTTTAATTGTGCCATTTTATATCCAACCAAAACCACGTAAAAACCTATTCAAATTAGGAATAATTCAGCTTTACAACATCTACCAGAAAAAGAAATGAAGAAATCCATTGGCTGCAACACCTTTGCCCCGTTTGATAAATGGATTGGAGGTTGGGATTGGATTATGAAGATGATGGTATTAGTAATACCTTGTTTGGTAACCAAAAATGGTTCGGACTAGTAGTCCGATGGGATTAATTGAGGGGGTATTAGGGGGTATTGCTAATACCCCGTGGGACTTGGTATTACGGGGTATTAATCCCAACTCCTTCACATTATCAATCCCTTTTCATTACCAATTTCTTCTAACAATCCAATCCCATCATCTAATCCCATCTCAAACAAACATGATATTAATAATCCCATCATCTAATCCCATCCCAAACAAACATACTCATTATCAATCCCATCTCCTTACCAATCCCATCTCCTTACGAATCCCAATCCTAATCCCATCTCCTTACGAATCTCATCCATCTATCACTGTTATCAAACGGGGTTGGTTCTCAAGGGGGTTGAAGGGAAGAGCTTCCATGTACGTACTCGTAATCTAACAAGTACAAGAGAACACACCGTAGAGGATCCCGTTTACGATAGTGATTATCTTATGTTGCATCACAATTTTTTGATTTTGTCCTTATTCAAAAAAAATTTCGCATTTGTTAGTTTTCTCTGCTAAACTTTTATGTGATATGGGTTCGTCTCGACAAGAGAACTTTTTGAGCTTTTCTTTGGGATTTTTCCAAAATACTTGTGTAAAAGTCATGCTATAATTTTGTACTTTTTCGATTCCTCTCGTCGAGACGAATCTATATCACATAAAAATTTGACGTAAAACTAACAAATGCAAAAAAAAAAATTGAATAAAGACAAAACCAAAAAATTATACTACATGAGTTAATCACTAGAGTAAACACCCTACCACCAGACACTTTGTTATTTCTCTCCATCGAGATATGATAAACCCTTGCAGCTGAGAAAATTTTTAATGTCGGGTGGGTACCGCGTGACCGTGCCCACGTGGTGCTCAAGTAGCTCATTCGGGCCGTCCAAAATTGTGTTATACGACCCAGATTGAAACCCTCTCTCTCCTCTTTCTCTATCTTTTTTTCTCTCTCCAAAACCGAAATGGACTGTCCGAATGTGCCAAGCGGGTACCAACCTGGCCTTATATATCATTAATTAGAAGAGATCTGGTGGGAATTACTTTCTATTTTCTGGACAAAATACATTTGTTATGCAATGCATGGTAGTAATGATATAGTTCGGCCGGAATTAAAGAGATTTTTTTTTTTTCCCCCCTCAAGAGACATGGAGGGAGGTTTAAGATGGAATAATGTGCAAAATTTTAGTCTCAGTGTGTGTACTGAGAACTGGAAGAAGTTGTGCACAAAAAATAAAAAACTTAAAGTGCATGCCCAATTTTCTTAAGTTTTAGTCCAGTTTGGACTTTTGTGAGCCCCAATTTGAGTCTACAACAATGATTAGAATCGTTCATTCTGTATGGTTTTCAAGTATGTCATCCACGTAAAAAATCAGCTTGACCTAATGCAATTTTTGTTGCAAAAATCTGTTCTGTTCATGCACCTACATATTGTTATTCGATAAAGCTAATTTTTACATGAACCTCGACGACCTCAACAGAATGAAATGGTTCTGATCAATAATTTGAGCGCCTAAAAGTCCAAACTGGGCCTAAGATAGGGAAAAATTTAAAAAAACTCCCAACCTTTAGGCCTAAGTTTAATTAGACTCCCAACCTTTTAAAAACTTCAATTTTACTCCCAACGTT
Source organism: Rhododendron molle (assembly GCA_025413875.1). Taxonomy (NCBI): domain Eukaryota; kingdom Viridiplantae; phylum Streptophyta; class Magnoliopsida; order Ericales; family Ericaceae; genus Rhododendron; species Rhododendron molle. Next base: position 44,052,030 of record CM046395.1, on the reverse strand, counting down.
ATCTTCCGTTAATCAAAATGAGTCCTTCCGTCAGAATGACTAACGGATTCTATTAAAGGCTCCGTTAAATATCGTCTCAATCGAATTTTGATGATCCGAGCCGCTCAATGTGTTCAAAACGTGATTTTAAGGATACCCGCGAAAAATCAACAAAAAAAATGACCGGGAAGGGCTTCATCTGAACAGTTTTTTATTGAAATCATCAAAATTCGATTGGGAAAGGGGAGGTGTGGATTGATCCAGATTTTGTTCAAGTCCGGACGTCCGGATTTTGCTTCGGTCTGCACCTCCCTTTTTCCGATCAAATTTTTATGATCTGAGCTGCTCAATGTGTTCAAAACATGATTTTAAGGATACCCGCGTAAAATCAACAAAAAAAATGACCGGGAAGGGCTTCATCTAAACAGTTTTTTATTAAACTATTCAATAAAAAACTGTTCAGATGAAGCCCTTCCCGGTCATTTTTTTTGTTGATTTTTCTAAGGTATTCTTAAAATCACGTTTTGAACACATTGAGCGGCTCGGATCATCAAAATTTGATTGAGACGATATTTAACGGAGCCTTTAACAGAATCCGTTAGTCATTCTGACGGAAGGACTCATTTTGATTAACGGAAGATAACGTTAGGAGTAAAATTGAAGTTTTTAAAAGGTTGGGAGTCTAATTGAACTTGGGCCTAAAGATTGGGAGTTTTTTTGAATTTTTTCCCCTAAGATAACTGGATGAGAACTTAGTCTGTATTTCGACATCCGGCCCAACATCGACAGATTCATCTAAAATGCAACTGTATCACTTGTATGTTATTTTTATACGCAATCGTGCTAGGCAGAGGTGGCTCTACTTGGAGCCTTCAATGGTCAACCGAACATCCAAAAAAATTCCTGGAGCTCCGTATTTACCGTTGGTGCTTAGGGATGGCCATCTTGGCCGAACCGTTTATATCCAATCTGTTATCCGTTCTGAACGAATCAAAATTTTCGGGCATTTTTTGGATGTCGGGGCGGATGCGAAGGTAAGTCTGTCCCCGCCCCGATCTGCCCCAAATCTGATCTCCATCCCGGATCTGCCTTGATTTGTCCCCAAATATCCGAAAATCTCTTTTTGATCAAAATTCCGCCTCTGATCCGCCCCGATCTGCCCCCGAATACTCTTTTTGATAAAAAAAAAATCTGGGGTTTTTTTTTTCAAATTCAGATATCCGAATGTCCGATCGGATCTCCGTTCTCCATTCGGGATGGGGATGGAGGACCGAAAATATATCCGATCGGGGCAGATTCGGAGATCGGGTGGAAGGTTCGGATTCAAATTTAGATTCAGATATGTCAATATCCGCCTCCGATCCGCCCCGTTATCATTCCTACTGGTGCTAGCAACAAGTTACAAACATCTTCAATCTATTTCATCTTCTGTTCTAAACTTGAGCTAGCTTTGTGCCCTCGGTACATTTTTTTGTCCCTGACTTCTGCTTATGTTTACGTTGATTTCAAATGGGCGAATTCGATATGCATAATTGGTTATGGGTTTCAATAATCTACAATGAAAAAAAAAGAGAGGAAAAGGAAAAGAGAAAAAAAATAAATAAATAAAGAAACAGAAAACCTTTATAATTCTTTTTGATGATCAAACGTTTGAGTCAGCCAGTACGCATTTTGACAAATTTTAGAATCCTGAAGTTAAAAGACCGAGCAGAATCTATCCGGTAGCCAACATAGAACCTTAGATTTGGGCTATGGCCCTGGCTAGTACAATCTTAGATTTGAAACAGAAAAATCATGACAGAGTGTTCCACTCCATATTCCAAAAGGAGGTTAGCTTTAGCTTTATCTCTCACTTGGAAAAATGGCAACGCCTTGTTTTACATGATGCTAAACAAAAACGCTTGAAGACCGCCATTGTTGTTTAATTTCGTTGAGTCATCATGGATAATCATCTTCTATTAGCTTTCGTTGTTGATCTGCATAATTCTTCTCTCTCTCTCTCTCTCTCTCTCTCTCTCTCTTGCATATGATCAAGATACAATGTCAAATCTTTATTGGGATGCCGGGACTTACTTTGTTTAATTTAGTGCTTAATATGAAGGGAAAACAAAATCAACTCCAAAATTTTTAAAAAAATAGCGATGATCGATCATGGAGCAACCGGCAATAAAGATAGATTAAATTCGAGCAATTAAAATTTTGACCGACATTGTCAGAAGAAACAACACGTATATGACGGAAACTGTCAACACGGATAGAGATTAGAGGAGATTGCCCGTGCAAAACAATAAGATAGTACTACAATTTAAAAAGCGATGTACTATTGCACGCAGTTCAAAAATTTGACGATTTGATATGCAAATAAAATGCACTTTAATTTGATGATAGTGGTGCTATAGAAATAACATAAACACATGCACAAGTATAATCGGCAATCAGAAGTGGTGTCAAAATGTAGCTGTATAATCTTTTATCGTGGATTATTTTGAAGGTGGCGAAGGAGATCAACAACATCTGATTCGTGAATAATGATTCCATAATACTATATTGTTATTATGTGCACAATATTTTGCTTAAAAAAATATGTCACTAGCTCCAATAATCAATTTTAATAACACTAGTTTTTCCCTATTGTTCCTTATCAACCACCACGGCTGCTCTACCAAAAGACAAATTCTGAGTTTTTTTTTTTTTTTTGCCCTTCTCAACATTCTCTCTCTAAAAAAAACCCCATTCTCCCTCTAAACTTTTCTGCAAATAGGGTTTCCTTCGGAGGAGGTGGCCGCCCCCTCCTCCCCTCTCTCTTTTTTTCTTGTTTGTGTGTTTATCCCTCTCTGTTATGTGTCGATTAGTGTATTGAGTTTGGTTGTAGTTTATTATCTCAGTGTTCAGAAGGAAACCGTCATTGAATGAAAATTGTGTTTCGGATTAAAAAAAGAAAAAAGAAAAGAAGGAAAGAAGCCTTTCGTCCTTTTGGTTTGATTTTCATCGTAGGTTGATAACACCTACCAACGTCCACCGCGGGCTCCACGACCCTAAACGGCCGACAACGAACACCTTGATATCCCAACGCATGAGTGTTTTTTCTTTCTTTTTTTTTTTTTTGCCACGGAAAAACAGAGTTTAAATTTTATATACCTTAGGTGAAAAACACAACCAAGTGCGAGTCTCATCGTGCGTATATTGCAATAATCTGAATTATTCATTTTATAGGATCCGCAGAGTACTTATATCTCCACAAAAAGTTAGCTTTATTGGACATTGGTATGTATATACTAAATTGAATGTTACTTATAAAATCGACGGTAGGTCAGTTTAGGAAGCTGATAATGCCAAAACCCTTTTTGTTCCCTCCAAAACTCAAGGTTTACTTTTGATTGTATGACTTAATCAACCTCCATTACACCAATTGTTTTACAAGATGAAATCCCATGACTTAATTCAAATAACTACACCTCGACAATGGTTTGAAATCCCATCGATAGATTTTACTCTTATCAGCCTACTCAAGGTTTACACGATAAAATCCCATAGGATTATTTTATCATTCTTTTTAATTCTCCTACTCTAAACCCATGAGAGCTTCAAATGAGGGAGGCGTACACAGCTTGGCTGAGGTTTCTCTTGGCATTCCCCAGACAGATCTATTGAAAACATGATTGTTAGATGGGTTGCTTTGCTTGCTTGCTTTGCTTTGCACTTATAACTCATAAGGGCTGCTTTCATTTGGGATCATAATTAATTTTGCTTGTCACGATCATAATTTTGCTTGAAAACATGTTGTAGTGGAGCGCAAGCTGCTCACGATCATCATAATATTTCTTTTTCCCCCAATTTTGCAGCAAGTGGTGTAGTGGAGGACAATTAAGTCATGCAATGAAATAGAAATTCTAAAAGTTTTGGAAGGAACAAAAAGGGTTTTGGCAAGAACAAAAAGGGTTTTGGCATTATCAATTCCCATAAGTTTAAAGTAAAACTATTCATGACCGTTTATTTTAGAAACTAAAATCTAAATTTTGATGTACCTATTGGTGTCCGATCAGGTATCAATATGATTTTGGGCAAGAATATATTACTCCTCTGCAAGATGAACGATTTAGGTTAGCATGGTGGGGCTTACAATAAGTTGGTTTACACCATAGGTGGAAAGAATTTAAACTCCTCTGGTTTGAAAATCAATGGTTTTTTGCTAGTTATTGTGAAAATCACTGTGCATTTATTGTGTTAATCTGAAGCGCTTATCTTGTAAATAAATCCGGAAAAATTATGTATTCTCGTAAAAAATTAATTTGATCAGGCATCGATAACTATATCAGAAAACTAACTTTAAAAGGGAAATGATTTCTACACTCATTTTTGGGATATTCACACACTTTTTTTTTTTATATATTTTGGCAAAAAAATACATACATTCCCAATACTAAAATTCAAAAAAGAAAGTGTGGTTATAAAAAAAAGAGTGGAGAAATCAATTTCCCATTTAAATACACGATAGTTGAACTAATTTAACAGAATGTAACCGCCATACATTTGCCTGTTGGAGTATTCTTAATTGGTAATATCCAAAAAACTCGGAGGGCATTCTAGTAATACGACCTCTTCTCCCTCCGGTGGACCCTTCCCAGTCTCTCAACCGTTTAAACGTCGCCGTCATCTTCACTGGTCGAACCAGCAGCCGCGAGAGAGAGAGAGAGAGAGAGAGAGATAGATATCTGGTTGATGACTTCCTGCCTCCTGGTCTGAGCTCTGAGTTGCTGCTTATTCGCTAGAAAGGGCCACAGATTCTGAAGAAAAACCCTAGAGTCATCTCTACAATGGCGGGAACGTCACCTGCTGGCGTTCAAGATCACCTCAAATTGGCTAGAGACTACGCAATTGAAGGCCTCTACGATACCTCCATTATCTTCTTCGATGGCGCCATCGCCCAGATCAACAAGTACTCTCTCTCTCTCACACACACACACACTCCACCACTATAATCAAATAGGGCTTAGGTTGTTAGATTTTGCCTTGATACTGTTTGAATTGAAAGTTGCTAGATGTTATATCTACTGAAAAAGTACAAAACTGACTTCATTAATTCCTTCGTATTGGAAATTTATGATGAGAGTTCTTCATTGAGTACTTAATTAGGCGCTATCAAAAGGATTTCTGGCGTGGAATCTGAGGAATTAAGTTTACCTTCCTTTAAATCAATCATTTTCTGAGATTCTTGATCACGTATCGATAAATGAATAATTTGTCAAATATAAAGGGGGCTCATATATAGGACAATGCTCTCAGATGGTATTCCGCTTACTAACTAAGAATTCGTGTCGTATTGGTGATGCTACTTTGGCTTTATATGGAGTGTGTGGAGCCTGATAGTGTTCCTCGCGGATCTGACTTTTGGTACTTTCAAAAAATGATCCTCGATTTATGTAGCGCAGCAAATGGCAACTCTGATGTAATAATGTTATGCTTTATCAAATTGAAATCAGATGATAGTCCCGGCGGAAAATTTCTTGATTGGCAAATTTTGTATTCTTAACTTGAAACGAAAATAGAGGTTGAGGTCGCGATTCTTGGCATGGCAAAATTGTGTGGCCGTCGTAAAACAGGTGGTGTTGTGTGATTGTGCTTTTGATTTCTTGGCATCACCTTGATCATGTGCTAGGGTTCTGAAATTCCTAACGTGCATTTCTAGGTGTATTCTTTAATGCTTAGTTGCAGGGAGCTCCTAAAATGGTGCCGCTCCCACCTTGGGAGCCCGCTTTTGCGCTCCTAAGTAAGGAGCTTGACGGGAGCTCGCTCCCATCGAGGTGGGAGCTCGCTCCTTACAAAGATGGGAGCTTTTGTATGATATTTGTATAGAAAACCAAGGATTTATCACTTGGCTTTATTAATTAGTCTTCGATGAACTCATATATCTGGCCTAAGTCATGATATCTTGAAAAGAAAATCATATGTTGTACCACCAACCCATTTCTTACACTTATGGAGGACTTGGCCCATATTTTTACTTCATAAATTTTTGTACTTTTACAGTGGAATACTCTATGCTACATTATTTTCATAATATATGTACACGCTCCTCTCACGCTCCCAACCTTGGGAGCTTCTATATTCCCTCGCTCCCCCGCTCCCGCCCCCGCTTCCGCTCCCACACCCGCTCCCGCTTCGTGCAACTAAGCTTTAATGTATATGCCGTTCGTGTAAATTTGCTAAAACTTTAATTTTGTCTTTTTCGCTTTCGTCAGGCATTTAAACACGCTTGATGACCCTTTGATTCGATCAAAATGGATGAATGTAAAGAAAGCTCTTACAGAAGAAGTAGAAGTAGTGAAGCAGTTAGATGCAGAGAGAAGGGCTTTCAAGGAGATTCCCTTGGGTAGAAGGCCTCCTTCTCCTCCGATTTCCACAAAATCTTCATTTGTTTTTCAACCATTGGATGAATACCCGACTTCATCTGGTGCTCCGATGGATGATCCTGATGTATGGAGGCCGCCTAGTAGAGATAATACGAGTAGAAGACCTACAAGAGCAGGTCAAGCTGGTACGAGGAAGTCACCTCAAGATGGAGCTTGGGCACGTGGTTCCACAAAATCTGGAACAACCGGTCGTGGAGCAAAGGCTGGTAATCCTAGTAGGTCAAATACAGGAGTCCGAGCTTCAGCTGCTGGAAAGAAAGGCACTGGCTCAGGGAAATCTGGCAAGGAAGACGCACTGGTATATTCTACCTGACAAAATAGTTTTTGCAACACTCCATGAAGGCTTGCTATACAACAGTCTCAAATATAGTTTTATTTCGATATTTGATCTTTAAGATCAAATGCTATTCACCTTGTGTACTGGTGGATAGAGAGGTTAAGTGCAGGATTTTCCTTGATATGTTTATTTTTCTTGAAATTTCTTTGTTTGCATTAGATTCATTCTCTGGAATCCAATGCCTGGAAAGTGTGAACTGTGGGACACTGGTTAGTAGTCCCATTTCTGGGGGCAGACTTGTCAACGTTAGCATCATGACTTGGAGAGTTAAATAGTTAATTGAAAATTGTTTGGAGTCTTGTATTGTTGCATAAATATATTCTTCTTTGCACAATTTGTTTCAGTTCTTATTTGTGCCTGTTTATGCTCAGATTATTCATCTCTGATGTGATGCAGAATGGTGATTCTGAAGATGGAAAATCCAAACGTGGACAGTACGAGGGGCCTGATCATGACTTGGCTGAAATGCTTGAAAGGGATGTCTTGGATTCCACTCCTGGTGTGAGGTGGGATGATGTAGCTGGGTTGACTGAAGCAAAAAGGCTTCTAGAGGAAGCTGTTGTTCTTCCTTTGTGGATGCCTGAATATTTCCAGGTATTTCTTATTGCTTTGAAGTTGAAATATGATTGTAGTTTATGAGTCTTGATAGTCTCAGTTCTGTAACTCCCAAGATTTTGAAACACACATGACACAACAATTTCAACTCTCTGGCAAACTAATGTCGAGGAAAGGGAACCCAACTGCCAAAGATTTTACTGATTTTTGACTGTAGTGTTAATGCTTCCGTTGACACTCTCCATAAAATCGGTTTGGATACTGCATTTTCCCATCTCCTTCATTAGACCATGTTTTCCTTGCTGAAAACTTATAATTGTGTTCATGACCAAATTATGGGTTCACATCCACCAGTTTGATCATTTGTTTTGGTGTAATGCAGGGAATTAGGAGGCCATGGAAAGGCGTTCTTATGTTTGGGCCTCCTGGCACTGGAAAGACACTCTTGGCCAAAGCAGTTGCTACCGAATGTGGCACAACATTCTTCAATGTTTCTTCAGCTACTCTGGCTTCGAAATGGCGTGGGGAGAGTGAGCGTATGGTGCGGTGTTTATTTGATCTCGCACGAGCTTATGCTCCAAGTACAATATTCATTGATGAGATAGATTCTCTCTGCAATGCCCGTGGGTAAGTCTACATTCGTTTTGCACTGGCTTCTGCAGTAAGCTATCTTGCAGTGGATCATGTTCTCAGACATGACATAGTTTGTGGATTTTGGGTCTACTGTTTCTGATTTGGATATCATCATCATGGTTATGCAGAAGCTAGATTTGGATATCATCATCGTGGTTATACAGAAGCCATAATGTATTTTACACTGTCTGTCTGACTCTCTCCTCTGTGCGTGGAAGTTTGTGTACTCGTTTCAGAGAAACATTTTGTCCTTGGATGTGCTTGATCTTACCTTTTTCATATCTTTTGATGGATGGATCTTGTAGAAACTTTATATCCATCTTAAAACCAATTGGCAATGAGTGGAGAGGTCATAAATGTTATTAAGTGATCACCCATTCCACTCCAAAGCAATGTGGGACTCTATTTTCTTAACAGATCTTGTATGTTCAATGTTGACCCTACCATTACGCTTTTCAGGGCTTCAGGGGAGCATGAATCTTCCAGGAGGGTGAAGTCTGAACTTCTAGTTCAAGTAGATGGTGTGAGCAATACTTCCACTAATGAAGATGGTAGTCGCAAATTAGTGATGGTTTTGGCTGCTACCAATTTTCCATGGGATATAGATGAGGCGCTGAGGTTGAAATCTCTTTCTTTTTTTTCTTTTTCTCTTTTCTTATATTCAACGGCCAAGTAGATTTTACTATTTGGAAATTCCTGCTGATATCAGAGTTCAAAGTGTATTTATAACAAAAATAAAGAGAATTAATATTCACACTCCCTTTTTTGTGTTTTAGCAAAAAAAAAGGTACATATTTAGTTGGTTTTATTAACTAGTGCTGCTTTTGATTACGAGTTGACATAATACAGGAGGCGATTGGAAAAGCGAATATACATACCACTTCCGAATTTTGAAAGCCGTAAGGAACTTATACGGATCAATTTGAGAACTGTTGAGGTAAATTTGCTTTTGTGTCTGAATGCTACTTATTTTTGTAGGCTTGAAGTGTTAAAGTATTTGGATTTTACTTTGTGGTTTTTGAATTTGAATTAGGTACTGGCAGGGTTCATGGTAACTACCACTGGTTTACCTATTAATAATTCTACTACGATTCTTTCCTCTTGGGAACTAGAACTTTAACAAATGAAAGTGGAGGGTTATTTTGTCTTTTTATCTTTCAAGCTGAAAATATATTAATCAGACAAATATATCCACAGTTGATCCATCTATACTCTTATTTCTGTGCTGTATGAGTAAACGTAATCGTGATGATACTTCGTATAGTCAGATCGGAAGGTCTAAATACATGACAAAAAAGAGTAATGAATCAAACTACTATTAGTTTGAAAGGATAATTTTAGACTTTTTAGTGCAGTAAATTTCATGGCACAAAGCAAAACGTCCTATCTCTAAGTAAGTTCATGCTAATCAGTGATGAATTTTTTTTCAGTCTCAGTATGGTAACTAAAGTGAGGTACAAGAGGTGTGTAATGCTATAAATGCACCCTTGACTTATGAGCCATGTATGTTTAGATTTGGAACATGCAAAATGGCGCTGAGATTGATTTTGACTTTTGAGAGTATAGCAGAAGTAAGTTCGTGCTAAATCGGTATGAATTGGTGTTAGGTCTCCGGATGATATCTCCAGGCTTTTTATTCTCAATTACATTACGCATAATGGATGGTCAAAAGGGGGTGTTTGGTTTGTTTTTCAGCTTCGATTGAAGCTGGGAAATGATTGTGTTTGGTGGCTAAATAATAATCTAAAAGCAAAAGAAACGAAATTTGCTCGGTCAAAGAGAAGCTCTGAGCCTCTGATGTTGGGGAAGACCTAAAAAAGAGGCATAATTAGCTGTGCTATAAGCCTGCAGCTGAAAAAGATTGGTCTAATTGGGTAAAAATAGTCTGCTTTCAGACTGGAAACCTTCATAGAAGACCTAACTTTTGGTATGGAGGGGCTGCTGCTCATAGACTATGAACTTGCATTCTCCCTTGCACCACTCCAAAAGCAGTTCACATGAATGAAAGTTCTAGAATGGAGATGGTGTAAAAAATAGATCACCATTGGGTCTGATATCTCGTACATTATTGGGTACTGTATTTGAAAAATGGAAGTATGGGAAAATGATGGAGAAAAAGTGGAAAGCAAGCGTGGGGCTTCCAAATGAGCAGTTTTGATAGATCTCTAGTTTTATGTGTAGCATATTTGTTATTGTTGGAATTTGTAGTGTTGTGCGACCAGAATATAGTGTTGACAGGAATGTTGCAGATAAGGGGGAACTTTGCAGCAACAGAAAGGTCTCCAATCTCCATTGTGACCTTGGCATCTTGGGTTTGAAACGCAGAAACAGCTTGTGTGCATGCAGGCACACAGCTGTGGACCCTAGATCAGTGGCGTGAACCTGCACTTTGCTGCAACTTCCTTGATCTGCTAAAACCTAATCATTGCCAATAGGCTATGAAAGCACTAAACGAAAAAGAAAAAAACAAACCGGAAAAAGAGAACTCAGTTTCAAAATTAGGGAATGCCATATTAAGGAAAATAGACAGTAAAGGAGAACAATGTGGAACAAAGCATGTCACTTGAAAAAAACACTTTGGCATACTTTTAAGCTCAATCGGTCTTTCATTACTCTTTCCACGGGATGGTCATAACTGACTCGTCCTTATGCTAGAAAGGCAGAGAGTGGTTAATTTACTTGTGAATACATTATTTTAGAATTTAGGTTACTATCAACTTGTTTTTTTTTTCTTTTCTGATTCTATCAGAAGGACTTATTAAGCTCATTTGGTAGTATTATTGTTAGCTATTTTGGAGACTGATTGTTCGTAGCTTCATTTTGCTCAGAGTATTTATGCTATTATGCCTTAATTAAAATAAGAACATTTGAAGCTCACTTTTTGGGATCCTTGAAGTCATGATCTTTTTTCATGAACATGACTGTTCCACTGTGGTTCTACGACCATTTATTTTGAGAATTGAGGACTACACGTTTCACAAAATTACTGTAAAGCAGAGTACCTACTAATGTATACCGGCTAAATGATCGTTAGTGCTCTTTTTAACTATTTGAATATCATCCATACCAGATGTCTACTGACGTGGATATCGATAAAGTGGCGCGCCAAACAGAGGGATACAGTGGAGATGATCTCACCAATGTTTGCCGCGATGCCTCTTTAAATGGCATGAGGCGTAAAATAGCGGGGAAGACACGTGATGAGATTAAGAACATGTCTAAGGAGGATATCTCAAAGGATCCAGTCGCCATGTGTGACTTTGAAGAGGCCCTGAAAAAGGTTCAACCCAGTGTTTCTGCTGCTGATATTGAACGGCACGAGAAGTGGCTTTCAGAATTTGGATCTGCATAGGGGTAAGTTGATACCAAAACCTAATCAGTTGTTTTTCCACATGATATGGTATTTGGGTTGGTTGATTGTTTGTTCTCGGCTTTCCTTACGAAACTTGGGCGGTTTTGATTATCACCCCAAGGGCGGCAAATGTCTCCTATTGTTGTGTTCTCGTGTATCCCTCTCCACAAATGTATCATGATTGCAGAACTTGCTGTTCATTCAATTTATTGATAGTAAATTCAGAATTTCTGTTTGGCTTTCAGAACCAAACCGCCGTTTTTTTTTTTTTTTGCGGATCTTACCTGACAATAGCAGCTATAACAGCAAGATGAAATAAATTGAGAAAATTACCATTGAAGAAGATGAAAATATTGAAGATGGTGATAAGGACAGGAATTAATTTGTTAAGGTAAAGGGTTTCTGATTTTCTTGGATCTTAGAAGCACGTTTTTCCATTTACAAACCTGGAGGGTCTCAGTAAATCCAGTGGTCCTATCTGGGTTGCAATTTAGCTTATTGTACTTGGCGCGGCCTATTTTGAAAATGACTTTTTTTTTCGTCCTTATTCAATTTTTTTCCTCATTTGTTAGTTTTTCATCAATTCTTTGTGGATTATTGCTTTTTCATGACGAGAGGAATCTAAAAAGTAAAAAATTGCCATCGAAATTCAATTTTTTTTGAATAAAGACAAATAAGCCAATGAGTCAATTTTTTTGTCTTTATTAAAAAAAAATTGGGTTTCGATTGTAATTTTAAATTTTTTAGATTCCTCTTGTCATGACGAAGCAATAATTCACAAAATATCGACGAAAAACTAACAAATACAAATTTTTTTTAATAAGAACCAAAAAAAAAAATATTCAGCTTATTAAGCCGAAATAGGCGTCCAGTACAAGACCAACCCAGTAGTTATTCTGAGCCTAAAGTCTTCAAAATCCGTGCTGGGCTCAAGTTGTGAAACCCAATAAGAGTGTTTGGCATCTATGTGTTCCAGTCTTGTAAAGGGGAGACTTAAGCTATCTCAGCTCAAAATTTCGTCTGAGGCCTGCCCCTATTCCAATTCCATATATACATATATATATATATATATATATATATGGGCTGTTCAAGGGACACCCAAAAAAACACCTAAAAAAACACCTAAAAAAACACCACATAGTTTCCGATCAAATTTTGATGATCCAAGCCGCTCAATGTGATCAGAACGTGATTTTAAGAGTATCCGCGAGAAATCAGCAAAAAAAAAAAAGACCGGAAAAGGCTTGATCTGAGCAGTTTTTATCTTAGATTTAATGAACGGTTCAATTAAAAACTGCTCAAAACGAGCACTTCCCGGTCATATTTTTTGCTAGTTTCTCGCGGGCACCCTTAAAATCACATTCTGCACACATTGAACGGTTCAGATCTTAAAAATTTGATCGAGAACTATGAGATTGAGATTTGGGGTGTTTTTTTGGGTGTTCATTGAATCGCCCCGTGTATATTTATATATATATATATATTTCTGTTTTCCTTTAACATTTCTCTATTTTGGTATCAGGGGAAGAACTATGATACCACAGATCTTGTTGCAACCGCTAACTCGCTTCCTACGCCCCAATGTTATACGTAGTATTTGTTGCAACTGCTAACTGGGGGTGTACAAAAAACCGACCGAACCGAACCGAACCGAACCGGTTCCGAACCGAACCGAATCAAACCGAACCGAACCGGTTCGGTTCTTAGATGTTAAAAATTTCTGAAACCGGTTCGGTTTTTGGTTCTTGAAAATTTCCAGCGAACCGAACCGAACCGAACCGAACCGGTTTAATATATATATATATTAAATATTTTTTAATGTATTTTAATATATATATTAAATATTTTTTAAATTTCTTAATATATATATATATATATATTAAATATTTTTAAGATATTTTTTAAATTTTCGACGATCCGAACCGAACCGGCCCCGAACCGAACCGGGATCAATATAACCGGTTCGGTTCAGTGAACCTCCCGAACCGAACCAAACCGGTTCGCACAAAAACATCCAAGAACCGAACCGAACCGGTTTCAGCCCTACTGCTAACCCACTTCCTGCGCCCCAATGTTACATGTGTTTGCATGTTAGGTGTGCGGGTACGTGTTAGTCGGGTTCATCGAGCTTCATCTAAAGGACTTGGGTACACCCTCTAATATATGTATTCCTTGGTACTTGTTTTTTTGCCTCAGATAAATGTGTGCGCATTTCATGCATAATATAGAAGTTCTGTGTATGATTAATGGTCAGTTTGAGCTACAAAGTTCATTTGCCAAGTGAAGATCTAGCTAAAGATGTTGGACACCGATTTTGTACTCTTTTAGGGGTGTTTCCACTAATTACAAATTTTAGACTACGGATTTTTTGTTTTGTTTGTATTCAATTTTTTTTTTCCCTGCGTTTGTTAGTTTTGGGCCAAACTTTTATATATTATTGATTCGTCTCGACGAGAGTAATCGAAAAAAAAAAATGACTTTTACCCAATTTTTTTCTGGAAAAATTCATGAAAACCCCAAAACTTTGTGGTTTTTTTCTTGGATATTTCAAAAAAAACTTATGAAAGTTATAATTTTTTACTTTTCTAATTCTTCTCGCTGAGGCAAAGCAATAATATATAAAAATTTGGCGCAAAACTAACAAAAGACAAAAAAATTTGAATAAAGACAACAAAAAAATCGATAGTCTACAACTTGTTGATTAGTGGAAACACTCTACGTGACATAGCCAGACAGACACCCACCGATAGTCGGAAGTCTTGGTATGCCTCGTGGTGGGTGGGCCCAGAAGAATTCTACTAATTCTACACATCACTCTATAATAAGGGTGAGGAGAATTGAATTTCATATTGGTTAGTCCAAAATAGTAGGTTATGAAAATTACGAATTTGACTCGAACGGGGACCTTTGGGGTGACTTTCATAACCTAAACCGTTGTCACAATGACGGATCAAGGGGCGGATGAGATCGGGTGATCGCCCTATTCAAATTTCAAAATTTCAATAGAATCGTACTAGTTTTTGTCTTAAAAAAAATTAAAACATTATTAGTTCGCCCGCCCAACATTTTTAAAATAAAATTTAACGTCTGCCCATTCAAGTCAAGAGTTTTTTCAAAAGTTTCATAAGTGTCCTTTTAAGATTGTATGCATCTCTAAAAAGAAATTAATATTAAATTTAATATTTTATCTTTTGAAATAGCTATGGTGTACAATATTATATGCATCTACAATTATAGTACTGTACATTTTTTATACTAATAGGTTGATCGAAAATACATACGACTATATTTTTAGTACTTTTTTGTGATGTACCTCGTATTGAGAGTCAATATCTGACTCTCTATAGATCTAGTATCATTCATAATGAGCTAAAAAATCCTAAAAATGTTCAGAAAGTTTAAGAGTGTTATAGAGTATTCTAGAACGGTGGAGAACTCTCTAAAATATGAAAAGTAATCTAAATTGTTCTAAAACGGTAAAAACTATTGGAGAATCTTCTATATTTTTCTAAAAGATTCTAGAAGGACTTTACAAACTTTCAAAAAAATTTAGAGGTTTCTGGAATGTTCTACAAGATTGTGGATAACTCTATATGCTAGACTTGTGCGGAGAATTCTCGAATATTGTAAAGATGTAAAAAAGGAAAATTATTTTCTACGAGTATTCTATAAGGAGAACGTGGGCCGTTGGATGAAAATAATCCTAATCGTTCATTGAGGAGGTGGATGGCTATAAAAAGAAAAAAATGTGCTCCTTTGTGAGTGCATTTGTGTAAACTATTGTACGAGTGGCTGTTGGACAATACTAGTATTTTGACTGTGTCCAAACTCAAGACAATACTAGTATTTTGAATGTGTCCAAACTCAACACCATCTGCAATGGTGCAGGACAGAGAGACGAGGATGGGTAGCCGACCCCACTGGTTGTCAAATTTTTATATAAATTGGTATAATTTTTACCCCATTTTTACTAATTTGATCCTACTTTAAAATTTATTTTCCCCAAACCCATATAAGGGTTTTGTAGTTGGGGCAAAAAGGAGTCAATAATAAAATCTTTCACCCTTAAAATTTCCAAACATAGCGTTAGTTTGTTCGTTCCTTGAAACAAATCAAAGGTTAAGTTTGTGAATTACACATAGTTCAAATTTCCAACTCCACTTATCAAAATCCTAGCTCTGCCACTCATATCTGCACACCCAATATTGAAATTCTGCGTCCGCCCTTGATCATTGTCAGGTCACAAGGCTTTACTGAATTCTATGTGCGCTCAATGAACAAATTTTTGTTCCTAGTGCTTTCATTGGATACCCTTTGGGCTCTGCAGAAAAAGATCACATTGGAATGCTTACCAATTACTAGTGCGTAGCAGAAACAGTTGTATGATTGCACTCATGAGTAAAAATGAAAACAAAAGTAATATTAATCTATTTTGTTTTTTTTTTTAGCTGAGATCTTTTGTTTACATATATTTGTGTGTCAATTATGGATATTGGAAGAAGGCCCCATACATCATTCAGAATGATAGATCTTGTCTATATGCTTTATACATCTTTTTTAGATTTCCAAAAAAGTAGTTCAGTTTTCTTATAAAGATATTGGAGCAAGTTGATTCTGCACCATGTTTTTGTCCAATTTGTACAGAGGCATGCTCAAAGGTTTTTTCTTCCGGCTCCCATCTGTAGCATATAACTTTTATTTAATTCAACTTCTTTTAGTGATTATGAATTTTGCAGATTGGTTACTAGTCGTTCATGTAATTTTAAATAAACTTTTTAGCTACTCCTTCCGTCTCATTTTCGTCCTTTTTTGAAGTTTGCGTCAATTTTCAATCGCTTATATCTTCTATATGAATCTCCAAAAATATGCAATATGGATCTTATTTGATAATTCTCGATTAAGTCTATAATACAAAATTTTAAACATTATAAAAAATTATAAATTGGAACATATAAGCGTTTAAAGAACTGCACAGATAAGGAAAAGGACAAAGAAAATGAGACGGAGTGAGTATTTTTTTATATATATCTTTCACACAAATTTGTATTACGCATAGACTAATCTATTTAAAGAGCTTGCATAAACTGGGAATCATGCCTTGGCTATGCGGTTTTGAAAGTAAATGAAAAACACTATTTTGGGTGGAAAATTTGTTGCAAAAAATATTGAATTTGGTGTATCCAGTAATTTTTTATTTTTTTTGCTTTGAAGGAGGGCAAGAGGATAATTTCACATACTAATTTACCAAGGCAATTGCTGACCGGAAGAGGCATAACGAAGCCTTTAAACACACACACAATATCCAGCAGTTTGATCAAGTACAAAAACACTGAATCTTTGACAATTCTTCTTCTTAAAGGTGCTGTCATCTGAAGCAGAGTGAAAGTGTACATCTTAGAGGCCAGGTTTGCCTAATATTAGGAAAAAGGTTCAAGTGTGGAAAAGATGTACAAAACCCTAACTATAGAAAAACAAGAAAGGAAAGTGCCAAAAATAGCTGGAGGAAGAGGAGGGTAGGGGAAAGTACAGCAGCAGTGACCTGTTAATCTCATGTGTGTTGCTTTACCTATTTAGGACAAGTGTAGACATGTGTGCCCAATGTAGGTCTAATTATTTGGTGCTCCTGGAGGAGCACGACCCCGTGGTGCTCCAGGACGTTCCTACACCACACATTCAAGTGTACGGACTCCACTTGAACGTGTGGTGCTGGAATGATCCAGAGCACCTCGTGGCTCTACTTTGGGACTATTGAATATTTACTCCCAAAGCAGATCCTTTCTGTATTCCGCTTTACCCCGATAAAAAACCAATCGTTCTACAATCACACCCATTTACGTATCCTTATTCACGACTAGATCCTTTCTTTCTTTCTTTTTGATCAAAAAATGGCTTGTGATTTCTGCATTCTGTTCTTTCTCTCGTCCCCATTCTGTGCTGTCACCCTACTTGCTCTCTCTCTCTCTCTCTCTCTCTCTCTCAGGCAACAAACACTTCTCCCACCACACGCACACAGGGTGGGTTGAATTGTTTGGAGATTTGCATATATGAATTGTTAGATGACAGTAGAAAAACAAACACACATCGCGGGCTTGGTAATAAGTGGAGATAGAAAGATGTACGTAATAAATAATAAATGAGATCAAACTTATTGAAGATCGTATTGGGAGAGAGTAAGATTCTGGGAATTTCAAGCAAATAAAGCGGGCTCTCATCTCGTCCAATTTGAACTACTGCACCAATGGTCCAATGGTGCGTTTTGGGGTCATCATGGATTTACGATTTAAATGGTTCTTAGACTGCTTTACGTGGTAGTAGTACTTGTAGATTTTTCAAGTGGAGAGGGTAAATAGGACTTTGTCAATCGTTCATTTTTTTTCCGGAAGCACCAAAATTATAATAGTATTATTTTTATAACAAGGTGTCCGGACTAATTCAAACACACATTGTAGAACTTTGAAGCTAACGATGAGGCAAACTTTTAGAAGCTACGAGTTTTGATTTCTGACGCTGAAACTCACTGTTGCGGCCTAACAAAATTACTACGTTCGGTTAAATTCCATTATCCCCTCATCTATTCACTTTTGTCACGCACGCCCCCTCAACTTTTAAAAAACCGCCCAAATGGACACTGTCATCTATAAATGTTACCCAATTGAAACCCTTTGTTGCATGATTGTTGTTGCTAGAGCAAATATCACCGGTTTAACCATTGTTCAGAAAAAAGACAAAAAAGTCCTCGAACTCCACTACAATCATACTTCTGGTGGCCCAACCTGTATATGTTATGAACACCAGTAATATATATAGTGGTATGTATGCTCAACTCTCTCTCTATCTTGTATATAGTATTATGAACACCAATAGCATGTACTTCCTCCGTCCCTTTTTCATTGTCTAATCTCGAAATACAACAAATTCAAGGAAATATTATGATTATCTTTTCAAAACTTCACATTCCCAATAATACTCTTGAGTGATTTTTTGGAGTTGATAGAAACCAAATTATGGCGTCAATATGGGACAAAAGTCAGCCCCCAATTTGAATTTTGATGGTCATTCTCTTAATTGGAGTCAGAAACTTGGGATTGATATCCTGAAAATTGTGGCAGTAAAAAAGTATACAAAATTTAATATTCAAACTGTAGCGGGCCAAACCTTGTTACTCGGGACCAGCCGAGGGGATGCCCGATCCATTCCCGACTTAGCCGAGCGTCCACCTAATGACGTCTTCAAGACTCGGCTAGACCAACGGTCCCAGATCCACTTCTGTACTCACTCGCTATCTACTCACGACGTTCGGCATACCGAACCTTTTGACGATCAGTTACCACATTCGGCCTTGAACGGATGTGGGGGCCCAAGGCTCTAGCTCACCCGCGTGGGAATAACAACCATGGCCATGATGACGTTCATGACGTCAGCCGGACGGTTATCAAAGATAATGATGAGGAGCACGTGAAGGTGCCAGCTCACCTTCCAAACGGTTACAAAACCCTAAAAATGACGTAAGGGTGATGTCAGCCGACGCGTGTCAAACGCATGAGTAATTTTGGAGATCAAGCTAAGGGTTCCCTATAAATACAACACTATGTCTTCTTTGAAGAGGTACGTTCTACACATTCAACACAACCCTAAAGCCCTAACTCTTGTTCTTCTCCACTTTCTTTGTGAGTAAACTGATTCTTGCACCGGAGGGCCATCCCGGAGGGCCTCCGGTGTGGTCTTTAGTCGTGTTCTCTTTTGCAGACAAGAAGAAGGACATGAGCAGATCCCCATTCCCAAGTGAAGGAGGACGAACCATTCTGATCGGAGCCCCACACAAACTTCCCCCTTTCAAATGTAAATATGAGAAAATGGGAAAAATAAAGAATTTTGTACCTTCGTCTTTTCAAATGGACAAGCTTTTTGGGACACAAAAGAGGGGAATTTTGGAAAAAAAAAATGTGATGGGGAAGCATATCATGTTGTTTAAGGGAATATTCGTCTAAAAAATGGCCAAATCAGTGATTATTTGCCCGGGGTTTCACTTGGGTAACATTTATTGATGAGGGGGTCAGTTTAAACGCTTTTAAAGTTAAAGGGGTGTGCGTGAGAATAGATGAGAGGATATCTAACCTGTTCGTTTCAGCATAACTTGACATGTGCTAACCACACAAAATCAAGCATTAAGACTCTGTGCTCTGTTCTTTAGGCCTTTAGTTGACCTTTGCTAATCGTTGGCATCCTTAGGCTTTTTATTAGCCTTTATTTTTTGGCGATAGCATAGTTCTTTGTGTATCTTGAGTTTTGCGGGTCAGTACTCTGTGTTTTGTTCCTTAGGCCCTTGTTTGGTCTTCGCTCGTCGTTGACGAGTCTTATTATTATAACGGTGACTACACAGTTATACCTTTCTTACTATCAATAATAGCGCATTCGTTAAAAAAAAAAAAGCATTAAGACACGGCTACGTGAGTGCATTTTCTCTATTGAGTTCAAGATCCTTTCGTATTACTGCATCGATTGGTTTTACGATACTTGAAGATCAAGATCGTAAGAAGAGCTTATAAAAACACAATCTCTTGTGGCCCCGAGGATTCATCACGCACGTTCAGAAGGCTCAGGTTGTATTTTTGGAGAAGAGATAAACGTACGCTAGCAAAAATACGAATTGGGGGATGGTGCAGTGGTGTGCGCAGCACTCCCGAGCCATTGGATTGTGCATTCGACGGCTCGGATCTCATCTCGAATGCACGATCTAATAGCTCGGGAGTGTATAGCACCAACCCGAAATCCAAAAAATACAAAGGACATGGAATTCAAATATGCCAACAAATTCCAAGAAAGCCTAAGGTGAAAACTGGCACTTGTAGATTAAATCCTTATACATCCAAGCAAATTTATATTCCCGGAAATAATGGCCGCCCGGCCAACTGGAGCAACTTTGTCTTGCATTTCTATCGAGCTTGTTCTGGTCCTTTGCTTTCTTCTCCGGTTCCAAGGCAAAATGTCCGCGAGCCATTATTCTCGACGCTGCCTTTAGCAACGCCTTAGCGATGTCACTTGAAATTTAGTTTTGGAAACTCTTTACCAACGAAATTGAATATTTAGACAACTAATTTACAGGTGACAGCAATACAGTTTTTTTCTCGTAGTGACAGCGTCTTTAATTGGATTGCAAAATTTGGTAGGGCAAGAAGAGATTGGATTGCAAAAAAATGGTAGGAAAAGATAAGAAATGAGAATCCTATCACTTGGTTTGATTAACTAAACTAAATGAGGTAAGAAACGGAGAGAAAAAACCGTGGACTGTTACTGGTCTAGTTTTGTTTTCAGCAAATCTCATAAAGAATCATTGAGGGAGGCTCGACTCGATTAAAGAGGCTCGTTTACTAAACGAGCTAAAAACTCGAGCTCAGCTCGTTTGCTAAATGAGCTGAGCCAAGCTAAACGTTAACGAACCAATCGAGCCGAGCTCGCGAGCTGCTCAGTTCGTTTACAGCCCTACTCATTATGGAAAGGATCTGTTAATACATTTTTGGAGTTTTGAGTTAGCTATATCATCGCCCTTGGGCTCTGGACAACCCTGGCCGTCGGTAAAATTGAAAAAACCCACAAGTGTTGTGACCCTGGTAGACTCCAATGGGTTTAGTTTCCATTTTTTAAATTCCCATTGTCTACTACTCACTGGTAAAGGCATCTTTATCTCTATCGATCACTTTTAGTGTAAAACCAACAGATTGAGCCGTGACATAATAATCCTGGTGGATTCCACAAATATAGGCATGTTTAGACTTTATTAAGTATTTAATTACCCTTTCTTTGTCGACCTACTTAGGAGTGGAGCCAGAATTTTACCATTAAAACGAATGTATGTCTTAAAAAGAGAGGAAAAGATGGACTATGAATTATATTCCGCTCTAAAAAAAAGTCTCCCTTTCCTCTCCAGGCGATTTTGGAGCCCTCCTAACCTAGTTTCTTTTCGGCCGTCGCTGCCTACCTGGGGAGGTGCCCTCCTTCCCTCCTCCCCCAGGTCTCTCTCTCTCTCCTCTCCTCTCCTCTTCCGGATCGCGCCTCTTTCCCTCTCCTCCGTTCTCAATGGGGTTCCGCCTTCCCCGGTGTGGGAGGGTGTGGCGTTTCGCCTCCACTGGTGGTCCCTTGGTTCTGCCGGAATGCCTAGCGACGTGGGTGCCTCGATTGTTGTTTGGTGGCGGTTGGTTCGGATCTGGTGTTTGTAGGCGAATGGCGGTGGTGGGGTGGTGTCCCGTTTAGGTTTGTTTTTCTAATCTTTGTTTTGCAGGTTTTATTCAAATCGATCGATGAAGATGGCGGTGTTGATCGGTGGTGATTTTTAGTTCGGTTGTGGTGAGGTGGATGTGGCCCCCATGGTGGTTCGTGCCGAAGTCCAGTCGGCAGCCATTCCGAGTTCTCCTCCGGGCACGGGGCTAGCATTTCATCATTCTGGTTTGTTGCTTTTGTTTGGTTTCGCTGAAGGTGCTGGGGTTTGGTTGGGGCAGGCTGTTTGGTGGTGGTGTGCTCCCTTGCCTTGAGTGTTGTGTTCTTCATTGTCGCAGGCCGGTTTCTGCCGCCGGTCTCTACATCTGGGAGGGGCCGGCTCGGCTTAATGGCGAGGCTGGTTTTCCGGTGGTTCGTGCGGCAGTGGAATCTATAGCGTTTAGGGTTTTGGGTGTTGGATTGGGTGGGGTGGTCCTTGGTTGGACCGAGTTTGGGTGTTTTGGACTTTTATCTGTTTTATTTGGGTGTTGGGTTATGCTGTCTTGTTTATTTGTTGTTAAGACCTTTGTAGGCTTTTGGGTGTTTTGGGCTTTGCCTTTTAGATGTATCATCCAACTTTTTGTTGAATCCTTTTTCCCTTTCTCGGTTTTTAATAAAATTTCATCTTTTGCCAATAAAAAAAAAAAAAGGGACTATGATATGGATAGTATTGAAGATAAAAATTCAAAATGACATACTAAAAATCATAATAAGTAGTATGTGTTTGTCATATGCGCACGTATCACAACCCGTGAAAGTCGCTTGATATGCTGTTTTCCTTTATTTGGATTTCTGTTAGGTTCCTATCCTTTTGTGTTAATCTAACCCCTTAATATAAACAGAATTTGTATAAAAGATAAAGTTTAAAGTCTGATTTTTTTTTTCTTGATTTGGACCTCATGTTTCGTAAAAATTTCATTCTACTCATTAGATTTGGCTTTGGACTATGTTTTTTGGCCTCCTTTATCATACCAAAATCAGAGGACTAAATACTCTTTATATAACAAAAATATAATGAATAAAACCCATTGGTGGCAGGCCTATATAAATTGGGGATAATTTTTTTAATTTCCATATAATAATATTAACATTTTTTGAAATCATTGGGGTGGCGACCGCCGCTACTAATTGTCTCCCTTGGCTTCCATCGTTGGACCTACTACTACAAGATCAAATTGGCAATAATACAATTTCTGGCTGTTTTAAGCACAGGCAGTTGTCAAGTCACACAATCCTCATTTGGTAATTACATCATGTTAATACCTTAAGAAGCCAAAGGAGAGTTCATATCACCAGTCAAGTGTTGAGGTTTTTAGTTCGAGCTGATGAACCAACATCGACACCACCGTTCCGTTTGTAGTAATCTAACTCACTATCCCATCACCAATACACGTGAAGAAAAATTAAACACATGTTCCTATTTTGGCCCGGGTCAACTTGCATAATGCAGCCTAACAATCAAGAACGACCGAAAACTTGCACCAAAAACGATCCCAGGTCCAATCCCATAATTGAATCCTAAATCAAAGAATGGAAATGAAAAATTGACCACTCAGATTTCCAAAGTCAACAACCCTAGCTAGAAGACATCTTATCACAAACCACGTTTTTAGGTGTGTACTTGAGGTTTGATGATCTAGTTTTTAGGCATAGGACGGTCCAATCGATCGCGACACGTGCAATTTTTACGCACACAAAGCCACCATGATTGATCAGTGTCTTCTTCAATGACTTTGGATTACATGCTAGGCCTACCATTTATGGTTTATATTACTACTAGTAGAGCAGAATGCAGAAGTGGGTACTATCAGAACTTTTGAAGTGATTGAAATACATTTGGCCTTCTTCTTCATTGGAAGATGTTATTGTGTACTTAGTGTCAATGGCTCCATTGAGATGTTTGTGGAAGCTATGGTACATTTGACATTTGATTTAACCTCAGTCGGAGCAGTGACGTCACGTGGTACTCTAGGGCATTCTTCACCTACGAGCCGCACAGTTAGTGGTGGAGTCCATCCAAATGTGCAGTGGAAAAGGGTCATGTAGAATAATGTGGCGGTGCTTCATGAACAAGTGACGATTTTTCAAATGTATGTACGGTTTTTTACCACCGCAATCGATTAATTCTTGTTTTGGGATAATCTATATATACATAACTAGCTTATTCAGGTTTTTATTGCGCCTTTTGTTGTGAACGATGAAATAGGTCCTAGAGGTATTCAATCCATTGGGTTAGACAAATGAATTATTAATCACATTCATGTTGTTGCATTAGCTTTATGAGGCACATGGAATGATATATATCTATCATATGTCTTTGGTTCGACAGTCACGTTCGGGCCAGCCGCGCATCTCAACTAATTCCTTCTTCAGTTCGGTCAAAGACAGGTAATTCACATCGGGATCAGGAGGTTTACAAGAAGTTCTTTCTTACAGCAAGATCCCAAGAATTGAATCCTAGTCAATTGTTTGCAGAGCACCCCACCAATCAACCGGGCTGATATCTATGTTATATGTTGTCATGAGATAACGTGACAATAAATTTCCCCAATTTATCGACAAAAAAAGAAGAAGAAGAAATGAAGAAGGAGAGAGGTTTGGAAATGAGTTGTTTTATAAATGTGACACTTGTCGAGCTCGCATGGGAGGAAACAAAGTCCATGACCAATTTTACTACTGTACTAATATTTGAAGTCAGTTACCTAAATACAGGATCCTCATTTTTTTTTTAATGAAAATACTTCTAGATGCATTAAAAAGAAGACTAATGGAGTAAAAGATTCTGGGTCCCACACAGGAACGAAGATCTCAGGAATTGATTAATTAATATAATCAATAAAGTTACGGTCGGTAAATCCTATGTAGTTGCATATAGTTTCATGGGGATCTGGTATAATCAAAATGGTCTGATTGATAATCAATGGAGTTAAGGTCGGCAAACCCTAAGCATAAATTCATTTATGTCTAAGTAATGTTACATGTCAAAGTTTAATTATATAGTATTTTCTGATAACCCAGAATGTCCAAGCAACTTAAGTGTACATCAACTAATCTCTAAGGACTCAATTTCACTGTTCATTAGCAAAGCCCGATTAAAGTTGATTGGGGCAAAGCCTATATAAACTTGTCCCATAAGAGTTAATATTACGTGGGAGTTTTTTAAATTAACTTGAAGTCTTAAGATGGAGCAAATCTCTAAGTCTTAAGCATTGACGACTAGCTCAATCATTAGTGGTTAAGTTCAACATTTACACACATAAACCCATTATGCGTCGACCCAACCTCACCACGTGAATGACGCATGCGATTAGGATGACAACTAATCATGAAAAAAGCACGCTCCCGAGTGCATGCTCCATGTATGATCCTCTAATCATGAGGCACTGCATAGTGGTGCTCGGCCACTGCCCACATATCGTACGACTACAATATTGATCATACGAGATTAAAGACTTGGTCGTGTGTTCCACATGAATATGCGTGTTTATGAAAAGAGTTAAGAGACCACAGACCGCAGTGTCCAAGGACATCTTGTGTTAGGGACATGGGGCAATTCACAATTAATTAGTTGATGATTATGATTAATATGGGACACAGTTTGAAATGTTGTACCAGAAAGCTGAAGGTTAGGGAGCCAAATTGGGGGCGGGGTGGTGTGTGGGGGACAAAATTCATAACAGCAAAATACCAAAACAAACTTTATTACTCCTACTTTTCATGGGAATGACCAAAATATATGCAAGAAAGAAAAGCAAAATGCCAGTCTTCCAAGTTTGCTCTTTCTAATACCATCCTAGAGACTAAAATACCCTTCCTGATGTTTCCAGAATATGTCCTTGTCTTCTCCCATCTTTTGAGGAGCCGCTATAATACCCCCTAGATCCTAGAGAGGAGTAGTTTAATCAATTTCCATAGGGTAGGGTAAGGTAAGGGTAGTTTGGTCATTTCGCAAGTTAACACAGGATGTCTTGTATCGAGGAGGGAGGATCAGGGCCAATAGAAGAAGCGATTATTGGACGTTTTCTGTAGCATCGGCACGTGATGTTCCAGAACCACTAATTAATTAATAATCACTTCGAGAGGATCTAGAGGACAGGAGAGGAGTGATATCTCCATCCGTTTCATTTTGTTTGTCTTTTTTTTTTGATATTTGTGTCAGTTTTAAATCGCTTTTATCTATTCGATATAAAATATTTAAAAAAATATGTAATGTGGATTTTGTTTGATAGTTGTCGATTAGTTCTGTAATACAATTAAAGTTCTCAAAATTATGAAAAATATTATAGATTGAGAGATATGAGGATTTAAAAAACGACACAAATAATGAAAAATAGATGAGCAATATACTTTTGTGTGTGTGTTAATTTATCTACTTGAGTCCAAGACAAGGGGCACATGGATATAGATAGACCTCCCCTTTCATGGAACCCTCCCTAGTTTTGTGTGGTCGAGATGCCTTAACTTTTTGTTCAGTTATGGAGTATTGTTTGGTAGAGGACAAGATGGTCCTTTCCACATTTGTTCTTTCTCTTGTCCAGTACAATTACCTTCTCTATCATTTCTTGTCCCCTTCCATCAACACTCCTCTCAAGTCTCAATACCGCAGGAAAAAAAAGGGAAATTTTCAGTAAAAAAAACTTCATTTGTATAGAGAAAATGGCGTCTCTTGATATATAAATGGTGGTGTTCTTCACGGGACAGTTTCGAAGACACAAATTTTAACACAAAATGTAAATTATCTTGCGTGGGATCCATTTTTGAGTCTTACACAAATGATCGGAGTCATTTAATTTGTTTAAAACATGTTTTTTAGAGTTGCCACAAATTAATATCAACTCATTTAGATATCAACAAGGGCTTGAATGATTCATTCAATTTTATCTTGCCAAATTTAGGGTCAAATACAGATCAAGCTCTTACCGATATTCGGATGAGTTGATTTTTAACGAAAACTCTTAAAAACATGTTTTAGACTAATTGAACGGCTGTTATTATTAGCGTGGAGCTCCTATTATTTTTGTGTCAAAATTTGTGTCCCCGATACTACTCCTCGTTAAATTACAAGCATCGGTGTTTGAGGATAAAAGGAAAGGACCACAAAAAGTCAAGCAAATCATTATGAATTGGGGCCTGATAGAGCACACGAAAAGAAAACATGAAACTCATGTTTTCATGAGTTTTCTTTTCATGAAAACATGAGTTTCATATTTACTTTTCACGTATCCTATTAATTTCATTCTAAATTTATGTTTGATTGTTGTTTTCTACCTGCGTTTTCTAGATTCATTTTCCAAAAGGAAATACGCTCGAGAAAGCTTATTTGGTTAACGTTTTTGAATGTAAAATTCTTTTGGAATTGATTGAAGAAACACTTTCTAAGAAGAAAAAAAAAACAAAGAAGTCTTTTGCTCAGTTGAACAAACCACAAGTCTTTTTTCCCACAGAACTTCCTAAATGCTAATCAACTCTTCCGGAGCCAGTTTATACGGGAATATTTTGACTTTAAGTTGACATCCTATTAGTAGACGGCATAATTGATCCTAAAATTATTTTAAGGCATGTAAACTGATCCATATATCCGAGTTGTAAAATAAAAATTCAGCTTGATCACCAGCCTCCAAACATACTATTCCCCTCCACCTTGGCATTATCTCCCCCATCATGCCTTATATATATATATGGAGTAGTACTGCATGACTACCAATGTACCCTTTTTCTTTTCTTGTACTACTCCATCAAAGAAGTTCATTACCTAGGCCTTTTCAAACTCTCTCTCTCTATCTCTCTCACGTAAGCCTTTTCAAACCCTTCTCTCTCTCTCTCTCTCTCTCTCTCTCTCTCAATGCCTTCAAGAGTCTCCGATGCCTTTAGAAGCCACCCTCTTCACTTTAACCACCACAAGCATTTGGACTTCAACTCCCTAAAAGAATTACCTGAATCCCATGCATGGACTACTTCTCCACTCGACCACTACCCCTGCACTGACCCTATCAACACTACTACTACTACTGCTACTACTACCGAATCAGTCCCTGTTATCGATCTAAATGACCAAAATGCCCTTGACCAAGTGGGCCATGCATGCAGGACATGGGGTGTGTTCCAAGTGTCGAACCACGGGATCAAAACCAGCCTCCTCCACGAGGTTGAATCCGCTGGGAAGAGGCTTTTCTCTCTCCCGATCCAGCAGAAGCTCAGGGCAGCCCGATCGCCGGACGGCATCTCCGGATACGGCGTGGCACGGATTTCTTCGTTTTTCCCGAAACTTATGTGGTCCGAAGGGTTCACGATCTTCGGATCGCCTGCCGAACAAGCTCGCCGGCTTTGGCCCCACGGTTACTCCAATTTCTGGTACCCACACATTCCTCATGCACAGACAAATTCTTCTTGGATAATGCTAACTAAACGAAACTTGGATAAAAATTACTTCTTCTGTCCCAATTTAATAGTCCATCATTCTATTATAACCGGATAAAAACCTAGTTATATCTTTAAATTGATAATAAATTTTATATTCAATATGGATCTTACTTTACAGATCTCATCAATTAGTTCTATAATACAATAATTTTAAAATCACATAGAATATTATAAATTATAAAATATAATCAATTGAAAATTGGCACAAACTCCTATAAGAAATTGTTAAATTGGAACGGATAAAGTACTACCAAGAAACCCTTTCGCAGAATAGTGGGGTTTGTCGCATTAACCATGGTGTGGGCTAGATTAACTAACTCAAATTTTTTTAAAATTTTATTAATTGAATCATTTTATTTTTTTACTAATTTTTGAGAAAACAATTAAGACCAAATATGCTTACAAAATATCACGACATTCTACGTTCTGGACAAAAGTTCTCCATGTAGGTTTTATAATTATATATACCCTATCTTGCTAATAAATGGGTACTATTGGAGTATCACGTGACATTGACACTAAGATGTGATATTACCTGCAAATAAAAGATCGTCACCACACAATATGGACCATTCCTTATCTCTCAATCACTCTACAAAAGTGCATGATAATGTCTATACCGCATAATTTGTCGTTACTTGGGAGTGCTACTACTCCCCTTATCCTTATATATATTAGCAACAAATAACAAAAGCAGACAAGGATAATGGTGGTCCCAGATGAAAGATATCAAATCTAAGTAGCTGTTTGGTTTTATTGTACACTTGTCATAATAAAAAAATCCCAATTGTGGGTTTTGATGAGTGATTTGCTTTGTCTGTAGTGACGTAATTGAAGAATATGAGAAAGAGATGAAGCAGCTAGCAGGGAGGCTGATGTGGCTGATACTTGGGTCATTGGGCATAGCCCAAGAAGATGTCAAATGGGCCGGCCCGAAGGGCGATTTCACAGGGGCCATCCAGCTGAATTCTTACCCGGCATGTCCGGATCCGGACCGGGCCATGGGTCTAGCTGCGCATACGGACTCGACCCTGCTCACTATTCTCTACCAAAACAACACAAGTGGGTTACAAGTCCTTCGGGAGGGATCCGGGTGGGCCACGGTTCAACCCATACCCGGCGCACTTGTGGTCAATGTGGGGGATCTTCTTCATATACTATCAAACGGGTTGTACCCGAGCGTGCTCCATCGGGCCGTGGTGAACCGGACCCAACACCGCCTCTCCATCGCCTATCTATATGGGCCGCCCGCCAACATTCCGATCTCACCTCTTCCAAAATTAGTAGGCCCGACCCACCCTCCTCTCTACCGGCCCGTTACGTGGGTCGAGTACTTAGGCACCAAGGCAAAGCATTTCAATAAGGCCCTTGCGTCGGTCCGGTTATGTGGGCATTTCAATAAGGCCCTTTTAGCTGGAGATGATCATTAAATTATTTTTTGAACTATTTATTTATTTATTTTTGTGTTTTTCTATTGGTTGGCCATGTTAAGGGGTACTCACTTCTTGGAGGGTCATGGGGGGTTGGGAAGAAGAGGGAAAGAAGAGGGAAAAGAACGAGGTTTAGTCCCGGCCCTAGAGGACAAGTTGTATAATAATGGATCACATAATAAAGGAATGCAAACAAACAGTCCCTGTGGGCCATTTTTTTTTTGTTTGTTGGTAGAAATATATACAGAGGGAAAAGTGTCTATTTGATTATTGAAGAGTTAACGACAAATTAATTAATAATGAATCAGATTTTGTTCACCCTCAATAACAGAGAGGGAATGTAACGACCCGCTCTAGCTAAGCTGCTAACCATTCGCCTAACCACGCGGTTCAAAAGATTAACCTCAAGTTATACAATGGCTGGTGGGCTTTTGCTTATATTCCACACAATTTTACACAGGCTGCCCGATGTGGGATTTATGCCACAAGTGGGTTCTCACACAGAACAATAGTTTCAGGCCTAATTTCCCAAAAGTGCTAGTAAAAGTGTTCAAAGTACTAAAAAGGGGTCTTTTCCTTTACAAAATACGACGGGAAAAAATAAATCATTTAGTACTTTTAGCACTTTGGGAAAACTAGGCCTGATCCCCAGTTGATTTGAAATGCGTAGGTCCAAACGATTCGTTCACCATTTTTAGTGGAGATGGTATTATCAATCACAATATCCGTATTCATTCGTACATTTTCTTTAACAAAATCATTATGATAAATACTGGATGCAAATTTTATGGGGAAAATGCAGGTGACGTAATTATTATTCTCATGCATATCTGGTGCAACTTGGTGTTATTGATGAATAGGTAGTTCCAAATAGATGGGGTTTTTGGCTGTTCTTGGACCCCATCTACTTAGAATTCAATTGGTGGGGAGTAACATCTGATATTGCATGGCTTTACAGTTGCATTGAATTTTGCCTTCAGACTATATATGTTTCTCTCATGATCAAGATTCTTAGTATTAATTTCTATAGTAGATTATTATTTTAAATTAATCAGAGTGTCAGGATCAGCTTAACACAAATTTTAAAGAGTTTCCACACAAATGATCGGAGTCTCAGCTTAACATAAATTTTAAAGAGTTTCCACACAAATAATCGGAGCCGTTCAATTTGCTTAAAATATGTTCTTTATAGTACTTGGGAAAAAAATAACTCATTTAATTGGGCTCTCTGCCTCTATGCGAAGACAGTGGTATTAAATCCTTAGAAGACATAAATTCGTCGAGATGTGCATAAACTAGTCTGAACACTCAGAGCTGTTTTTGGTTTGGTAATCAGGCTTGGGGCTCGTCATGCACACTTGAAAAGGGACAGATAGATTATCTGTTCGTTAATTCTTCTTTAACGGCTGCGCCACCATCAGGGTGATGGAATTTTCGTCGGCTATTTGGGCTGCGGCAAAGAGAGCCGTTTGGATTCTTCTTGCTCAGTTTCACAGATTCAGCTTCTCCTCCTTTGGCTGAGCATTGTTTTGAGCCGGATGGTGTTTCCAATCCTAGCAGTGGATCTGTTCTTCCTTCCTCTGCCGCAAAGGGTGTTGCGACTAAAGGCTGTTCTTTTGGGAAAGCAGCCTCCCCTCCTGTCCCTAAGGAAGGGAAGGCTAAAGCTAAGGGAAGAGGACGTGGTAAGAATACAAACTTCTCTAAATGACAAAAATTAGCTGCTGGAACATTCGGGGTCTTAATGACCCTTTGAAGCAAAAGGAGGTGTGCTCCTTTATCAGAGGTAATAATATCTCTTTGTTTGGTGTCCTTGAGGCTAAAGTGAGGCCTGAAAATATGTCTCCTTCTACTGGTCGTTGTTTCCCTGTGCACTGGCATCATGTTCATAATTTGGGGAGTCTCTCAGCTGCTCGAATTGTTGTCGGATGGGATCCAAGCATGCTTTCTGTCTCCTCGATCTTCTCTTCAGTTCAAATGATTGTTCTTTCTGTAGAGATTCTTGCTGCACATAAGTGTTTTTTTGTTTCTATGGTTTATGGTTTGAATTCCGCTAGTGAAAGGATCAGCTTATGGAATGATCTGAGACTGTTATTTTCCTCATTAGGGGGCTCTGCTTGGGTGATTATGGGGGATTTTAATGTTGTGAGAACTCCAGCTGAGCGTGTTTCTGGTTTTGATGTGGTTGCAGCCGCAGATTTTAATCGTTGTTTGGATGATATTAACATGCATGATATGGTCACTAAGGGCTTCTGGTTTACTTGGACTAACAAGAGGGGTGGCTTTGGGGATAACAAGAGCAGGCTTGATAGGGTGGCAGTAAATGAGGGGTGGATGGAATTATTCACTGACTCTGAGGTTGTGGGGCACCCTCCTGAGATCTCTGATCACTGTCCCCTTGTTATGACTGCGGTTCACAATAAATTTAAAGCCTGCCCGTTCAGATTTTTCAACTTTTGGATGGTTGATGATAGAGTTCGTGGTTTGATTGCTTTTTCCTGGAACCAAGATGTTAGAGGTGACTCTATGCTGAGGCTTAGCTCTAAGCTTAGGAGGCTTAAACCTATGCTTAAGGCCTTCCATAAACAGCATTATGGTAACCTTAGTGGTAGAGTGGAGATCGCCAGGTCCAATCTTGCAAAAATTCAGAATTTGTGTTTTCAATT